>CATIWC010000813.1:0-483777 GCA_948472305.1 Vicia faba | reverse complement strand
TCAAGACCTCGACGCATTACAAAGGAATAATATGGTAATTGGGTTGCCAAAAATCAATATTCTAGTTGAGATGTGTGAAGAGTGTGTTCAAGGGAAGCAACACAATAGTAGTTTCAGCAAGGATGCAGGTCATAGGACCAAACATCACCTTGAGGTGGTGTAATCCAATGTGTGTGGTCCAATGCAAGTCGACTCGTATGGTGGCAATAGGTACTTTATCACACTTATCGATGATTTTAGTAGGAAACCATGGACATATCTAATCAAGAGAAAAGATGAGGTATTTGATGTGTTTAAGAAGTTCAAGTCCATGTTTAAGCAGTAAAGTGGTCACAAACTTAAAATTCTCAAAACAGATGATGAAGGTGAGTATACCTTGAAGGAGTTTGGAAATTATTGTGAAGAGGAGGGTATAATGTGTGATGTTATTCCACCACATACACATCAGAAAAATGGTGTTGCCGGAGAGAAAAAATCATTTGATAATGAACATGGTTCGTAGCATGTTGAATGGAAAAGGTTTTCCGAAGAAACTATGGGGAGAAGTTGTTTCTACAACCCACCTATTTGTTGAATAGGTGCCTACAAAGAAGTTGGATAAAGTGATTACAGAAGAGGTATGGTCTAGATTTAAACCAAGTTTAAGTCATTTGAAATTTTTCGGTTCGATAGCATTTCAACATATTCCAGGTCAGCTTCGAAAGAAGTTGGATGACAAGGGTGAGATAATGCTGCTTGTTGTTTATCATTCTACCGAAGGTTACAAATTGTTTGATATGGAAAGCAAGAAGATTTTAATAAGTCGAGGATGTGGTCGTGGATGAGGTAAGGCTATTTGACAATAGAAAACTGGGCATGACGTGTGTGGAAATTGATATCCTGGATGAGGGAAATCAATTTTTGTCACGATTTATGCATCTTGAGGATCCTGGGACTGTTTCTGCAGAAGTCGAAATCGATTTCCCACATCCAGAAATCAATTTTCAGCATGAAAACAAGAATTTTCATAATTCTGCAAGTCCAGTTCAGCAGCCAGTCGAAGTCAAAGTCAGAAACAACAGTATACGACCAACTAGGCAAAGAGGTTTGCCTCAGAGAATCTAAGATTGTGAAATATTCCATGATAATAATATCAATGATGATGGTTGTTGTACCCCAAAATTTGGCTTCCCATATTCCTCAAGATATGTCAAGAATGATCTTCAAACTGCTCAAGATGGCTCAAGGGTTGTACAGTCAAAACACCTCCTTAGGCAGTCAACTCAAAATTAGGGTTTTGGTTCTTTTAAGGAATTTGGGGTTTTCAATGGTTCAATCAAGTCTCATAGGCCTATATACATTCTCAAGCACCTACATGCCAAGTTTCAAGACTCACAGTGCCAATTTGCACAGTCAAAAGCTCCATTTGATCTATAGTCAACTGCAAGGGCAAAATGGTCATTTTGCAGTCAAAAGTCAGATTTTTTGTCAACATTCTCATTTTGAAGGATAATTCATCATTTTATCAAGGGTTGATCATGATTCATCAAGATTCAAAAGTTGCTAAATTAGGGTTTTGTAGGAAAAGTCAACTCAACTTTGACCAAGCATAACTTTCTCATACTTTATGAGAAATGACCCATCCAAATCTCATTTTGAAGAGGATGCAATTTCCTACAATCCATCTTCACACCCCAAGATCATAGGATGCACTCATAAGAATTTATAAATTTGGACATTATAGGTCAATTTCAAAAGTCAACCAAAGTACACTTTGAGTCAAAGGCCATAACTTGAGATTGGTAAATCCAAATGACATGGGACCAAAAGCATTGGTTAGAGGACTTCAAGGGCTTTCCAAAATGTCCAAGAACATGGTCATATGATCAAAATTGAGCAAGTTGTGCATTGGAGAAGTTGGGAAATTTTTCATGAATTTGCAAAAGTCAACTTTGCTCAAAACACCTTCTTTTTGCTAATGGGCCTCAAATCTCTTTTTGAAACTTCACCCATGACCTATGCACGACCCACCAAGTTAAATGGGATTTATTTTCTTAAATTTATTGATTAAATGGATTTTTAATACATATTAATTCATTTAATTAATTTAAATTATAAGAAAATAGAAGATTTGATTTTTAAACCTATTTGTGAACCAGATATGATCCAAATATGCTGACCAATTCATGCACAAGCTAAAAGATACAAAAATATCCAATTTTGGCAATTTGTTCAATCATGAAAATCAAGAATATTTGATTTATCAATCAAAGATTTAATCTTCAATGCACATGGGTATGGGTCCAAATTTTGACTTAAATTGATTCCCTTATATGCAAGCAAGCCAACCACAACCTAATACACGAGAAAAAGCTGCAGAAACGGCCATATAAATTTCAAGAAATTCCAAGAAAACTCAAAACTTGTTCTTGTAATTTAGGCCAATTCAAGGTGCCTTGTCCATCCAAACACATTGCAGGAAGTACCAGGAGTGATTTGCAATCAAATTCAAGCACTAAAGCTCAAGGAATCACGAGATACCATCTCACAGTTTGCACTTCCTATTCAAAACCGTATCTCTTAATTCATATGCATTTGACATGTTTTTGTGATTGATTTGCATTGCTAGAGATCATACAAAGCTAATGGAATGACTGAATTGAACCATAGTACCCTAAATCGAGAGATGCCATGATTGAATTTCTAGGGTTTTCAAGATTTCAAATAGGGCTTTCCAATCCAGGAAAAATTAGAACCAATGGGATACATGGTTGAATTCGTGAGACCAAGACGATTGGAACACACACCTCGCGAAATATTTCTTTTTACTGTGTGTCTATTCACTATTTTTCATACAGGGAGGTAGTGGAGGTTAAAAACCCCCGCTATCTGATTCTATTTTATGCAGGACCAAGGTTGAAGATGAGGACGTGTTGTCATCTGATTGGCCAGTTTGAAATCATAGTGCGTTTTTTTTTGTTTTTTCAGCATATTAAATGGTTTGAATATATTGTGTTTAGTGGCTATTCCAATAACAAAAGGATGCAGGTGGCTGAGTGGATGGGACGCTGGCCAATGAGTATTGGGACCTGGGTTCGAATCCCAGGTCCCCCAAAATTCTTATTATTATTTTCTTGCATATATTCCAATAGATTTCCAGGTATGAAGACCACCATACGCCTCAGAGATCAATACGCCAAGTGGCTTCAGGCCAAGATCCAGTGGCCAAAGTTGAAGGACCACCATACTCCCTGGTCAACATACGCGTGGATAATCTGAAAAGTCAAACGAGGCTGGAATGCTAATGGGCTTCATAATTTCTCTTGTCACTCCCAAATCAAGCCCAGCACCCCCCTGGGTTTATTTCTTCTTCTCTTTTATATTTCTATTTAATTTGTTTTTAATAATTCTTAATTAACTACTAACTAAAATAATTAACATTTTCTTAATAAAATCAGAAAACAAAAAAATATAATATTTTTATTTATTAAATTTAATTTCATCATTTTATTTTGTAAATAAATATTGACATAATTTGTTTAGTTTTAATTAGGCATAACATTAATATTTTTGTAATAAATTAAAATCAATGTAGAATTAGGTTTTTTTAATATATTTAATCATTTTATTTTTTTTATTTTTTTAAAACATTCAAAAACTCAAAAATATTTTCTTTTAATTAATTAATTCCATTTTTTAATTTAGACTTAATTCTTAAATTCAAAAATAATAAAAATCTCTTTCTTTCTTAAAAAAGGGGTCAAAACCCTAAAAACTCTTCGATTCAATTTTTCTCACGCGCGTGATTTTTTTATTCATATTTTGATCCATATAATTGTATTTGCTCCGAGGATGTAATAGTTTTAATTATGATTATTTATCGCTTTTATTTATTTTTCGCAATTTAATTTTCAAGGGTTTGTTTTTGGCGATGTAAATACCCGATGCCTTGTAATAGCTTAGTTTTATTTTCCGCAACCTAAATGCTAGATGTATGCTAACTAGGCTATGCATGACAAGATCTATCTTAAATTAAAATCAACCGTAGCTCACCATAACATGTACAAAGATAACATAACTGAAAATTAACACATTCGCACATGCCACTCTTAGGGTACGCCTCACTTGGTTGCCTCGATGTGGTCATTGAGTATAGGATGTTTTAGAGGTCGTCCTCCTGTCTAAAGATCAAAGTTGCCTCGAAACGGTTGCCTCGAAAAAATGATCTAAGACATTAGGGTTACCGCTAAGGCGTCCTAACATTGCTTTAGTGACCACACGTCCCTAAAATCGAATTGACCCGAAAACTCCAACGACGATGCTAACTACTCCTCAATAGTGGGATAGCACTGTCTAAAGGACATTTGCACAGTTTAATTCCCTTTTGAGTAGGTAGAGGTTCTCAGGTACTCGCTCTTTCAAAATAAAACAAATTTTTCGCACTTACACTTTTCAAACAAAGCTTTCAAAAACACTTCATACACTCTTGAGGACAGAAACAAGAGTTAAATCGAAGTTTTCAAACAAAACTCTTTTCAAAACCCACAAACACAAGAAAAGCAAAACTTTTTGAAAACATAGTGAGCAAGTACCTAAGAGCCCGTGGATAACCACAGATAGAAAGGGTGCTAACACCTTCCCTTTCTATAATCTACCTCCCGAACCTGAGAAACATCTCAAAAGGGAATTTTTCTATGCTTTTGTCCTTTCCTTGTTGGATAAAATAAAAGATGGTGGCGACTCTTGCTTACCGTGACATTTTGCGAAAACAAACGCAAACGCGAACCAGCATTCCAAAACAGTCAGTTTTATTTCCACCGATCACAGAACTGGCGACTCTGCTGGGGATATATAAGTGAGATGTACCTTAGGACTAGATCACTT
This sequence comes from Vicia faba, assembly GCA_948472305.1. Classification (NCBI taxonomy): domain Eukaryota; kingdom Viridiplantae; phylum Streptophyta; class Magnoliopsida; order Fabales; family Fabaceae; genus Vicia; species Vicia faba. Next base: position 478,914 of record CATIWC010000813.1, on the reverse strand, counting down.
GTGTTTTCAATTGTATTGCTTTGTATGCTTTAATTTGTGGGCTTGTATCGGAGTTTTATAGATCCTAACCCAGATCTGGGGGTACCCCTTTTTAGGTAAGTAGCAATAAACTGTGAGGGATCTGTCCGGCATAGACCGACACGGATGAAGCAGTAGCTACGTTGGTGTGACACCTTGGTCTGTACCGATATCCCTTGTGTTGGAACGAGGAGAATATGGGTCTTCTGAGGAGTCGTTAAGCACCAACTGACCTTAGAACCTTAAATTGACCAACTTGGCCATAGAACAGTAGCAGTATGCTACGCTCATTGAGACTAAACTCTCGCGATGGTTCCGGCCGCAAGAAAAGGTTGCCAAACTAGAATTATGACCGATTGAGGGTAGTCAGTGATATTGAGATCCTCTAGAACCCGGTTACTATTTTTAGGACATGTCTTAACCAACTGAAACTGAAAGAGGGTAGTACCTAAACTTCATGCCAACCTGAAATCTAAGGCCTCTTGTGTGACTTGTGTGCCTTTACCATGTTTGCCTTTTGTGAATACTTGTGGTGTGCCTTTACCATGACATTATAACATCATAACATTGCATACATCCTGCATAAAGACTAACCCATTTCAAAGACAAGAAGGTTTCATCTTTGCCCTATTTTGTAGGACATCATGATGCCCATGCGTAGGAATACTATCTGGCTCAACTTTGTTCAACCACCTGCTTTGCTTAAAGAGTTGATTGACAGGATTCCAAACACTACTTCCTTCATCAGGAGGCATGGTTCTCTTCTCGGTTTAGTTACCTCAAAGTGGGACCAACAAATGATGAGTGTCCTAGTCCAGTTTTATGATCCGCTATACCATTGCTTCACCTTTCAAGACTTCCAGCTGGTCCCTACCCTGGAAGAATTCTCTGAGTTGCTTGGTATCTCTGTTTTGGAGCAGACTCCATTTACTGGTTGGGAAAAGACTCTTAGGCCTGAAGAGATTGTTGCAGCCCTTCACTTGACCAAAGAGGAGGTAATGGCTAACTGGGAGACTAGAAGTGGAGTTAAGGGCTTTTTGGCTAAATTTCTGGTTGGCAAAGCTAATTGTTTCTGGAATGACTTAGACTTCAAAGCGTACGAAGATATTCTGGCTCTCTTAATTTATGGTCTGGTATTGTTTCCAAATCCTGACACCTTTGTTGATGTTAATGCCATTAGGATCTTCATCTATCGGAACCCTGTACCCACTCTCTTGGGTGATATCCTTCATCAGCTCTATGCTTGTACCGCCCGAAAGCGGGGAACTTTGATGTGCTATGCTCCTTTATTGGTGAGGTGGTTTATTTCGCACCTCCCTAAGTCCGTACTGAAGAACAAAGAAGGAAGGGGCTGGGTTCATAGGATAGTGTCTCTTACTAATAATGACATTATTTGGACTCTCAGAGGCTTAGATGAGGTGGCCGTCATTGATCGTTGTGGAGAGTATCCTAATGTTCCATTGATCGGAACCCGGGGAGGAATCTCTTATAACCCATGTTTAGCTCTCCGTCAGTTTGGAAGAGCCAAAAGAGAAGGGCCTCATGAGATGTTGATACCTCATATCGTCTTTGATTTTCAGGTAGATAGCGACGAGTTGCGTCGTAGATTCATCAGGGCTTGGGATAGAGTTCACAAATCTGACCCACTTGAGTTGGGACCAAAGACTTCTCTGCCAATGGAGTCATATTTCAGATGGGCCCGCATCCGCGCCCAGAAGTTAGGTATGCCATACGAAGCTGTCAGACCTATTACTCTTGAAGTTGCTGATAAAGACGGGGTTCCTCCAACTATTCTCCATCCTCATACGCCCATTGATGTTGGCACATTGAAGAGGTCTTGGGCGCAACTGCATGAAGAACGAGACTCTTATCAGGAGAGGTTCAATGAACAAGAACAGAAGATCCAGAAGCTGACTAAGAAATTAGAGAACGAGCGGATCCTGAATGATTATATCCGCACTGAAGAAGAAGAGGCCATGGGAACATTGATGGACCTTTGAGGATTTCTTTTATGGTTTTATTTACTTTTCAGTATTTCCATTCTTGTAACGCCTAAGGGCAATTTTTTGAACAATTTAAATTCTGAAGTTAAATCTAATAAAGTATGTTTCCTTTCTTGTCTACAAATTTGAATCCCGATTGTCTTTGAAAACATAAATCATACGCATTTCATCGCATGCATTGCATAAACAGGTACCCTTTTACAGGTCACTTATCTTCTTCGCTGTTTATTTCAGCAATCATCATGTTTACTAAACCTTCCACTGAGCAAGCTATCAAGGCTCTCCAGGCCCAAAATGCCCAGTTCCAAGAGTTGGTTATGAGCCTAGCCAAGGGTCAACAGGATTTGAAGACCCTGATTCTGAAAGAGAGGAAGAAGAAGAAGAAGAGGACCGTCATGTTCAACACTGGACACAGGTTTGGAAATGGACTGCAGAATGAGGTTGATCTGACCACCTCATCTGTAGGGAAAGACAGTCCACAAGAGAGAAGGGTTCCTAGCCCCATAGTCTCCGACAACGAGACGGATTATGATGAAGAACAGTATCCTCCTACTGAGGATAGGTACAAACAGTTGGAGGACCGCTTGAGCGCTATGGAGATACAGAACATGCTCGGGCTGGACTTTGGAGACCTAGGTCTATCCTCTGGGGTGGTGATTCCCCATAAATTCAAGGCACCTGCCTTTGCCAAGTATGACGGAGCTTCTTGTCCAAAGCTGCACCTCCGGTCATATGTAAGGAAGATCCAGCCTTACACCGCTGATAAGAATTTGTGGATCCATTTCTTTCAAGACAGTCTTTCAGGGACTCAGTTGGAGTGGTTCTATCAGCTGGATGGAGCCAGTATCCGTAACTGGGAAGATTTGGCTACTGCGTTCTATAAGCAGTATCAATATAATTCCGACCTTGCCCCTACGCGTACCCAACTCTAGGGTATGTCAATAGGGACGGGTGAAGGATTTAAAGAGTATGCTAAAAAATGGAGAGACCTTACCGGAAGGGTGCAAACACCTTTAACTGATCGTGAACTTGTTGATATGTTTTTGGGGACCCTGTCTGGTCCATTCTTTAACCATTTGATTGGAAACTCTTCAGCCGGGTTTACAGACCTTATCTTGACTGGTGAGAGGATTGAAGCTGGTATCAAGGCTGGGAAGATACAGAAGGTTGCCTCATCGAGCACTGAGAAGAATCCATTCAAGAAAGAATCTAGTGTTGTCTATGGTTCAAGGAGACAGAATAGATCCGAACACCATCAAGCTATCAATGTGGTGGTTATTTCGAAACCTGCTGGTGCTCCTCAGCCTCACAAGCAACAAAGGGGCGAGAGACCTCGAAGGCAGTTCACTCGTCTCAATATGACCTTGTCTCAGATATTGCCGCAGTTACTGACAACCAATCTGGTGACTCTAAAAGAAGCTCCGAAGATTTCAAACACAACATCCCCAAAGTACAATCCTAACGCCCGCTGCGCTTATCACTCTGACAGCCCGGGGCATAATACGGATGATTGTTGGGCTTTGAAGAATAAGGTTCAGGACCTAATCGATGCAAAGGAGATTAAGTTCGAGGCGCATGAGAGGCCTAATGTTGTGACTGCTCCCATGCCCAAACATGGAGTAAATGCTGTAGAGGAAGACTTGTTTGTAGCCTCTATGGATGATATTGTCACCCAGCTGATGACTGTCAAGAGGAACCTGTTGTTAGCCGGTTTATTTCCGGGATATGGTGAAGGTTGCCATCTGTGTTCTGTTTCACCTACTGGTTGCCCATCTTTGAAGTCAGGCATCCAAAACCTGATGGATAATAAGGAAATCCTGTTTGAGAAAATTGTTGTTCCTGCCACCCCTACTGAAGAAGTTTCCATTATTACCATTTTCAACAATTCTCCAAAGGCTCCCTCGAGGAAGCCTGTCAGAATTATGCCTGTTCAGAAGATTGCACCCATAATCATCACTGTTCCAGGGCCTATTCCCTACACCTCTGACAAAGCTGTCCCGTGGCACTATGGGGCAGATGTTTATGTTCTTGGAGTTAAGCAAGAGTTTGATACTAATACCGGCGTCAGCAACATTACCGGGCCTGCTAAAGTCACCTGCAGTGGTAGACTTTTCTCACCTGACATTGCGCCACCAACTATCCGAAGACCTATTGTCATCACACCTGCAAGTGTGCCTAATGCCATTCCTGATCAAGTTCTTAGTTCTACCCCTATCGCCGAGTCATCTGACGCTCGGGGCAAAGGGATCACCACTGATATGCCTGCCCAGACGGAGGCGCCAAAGACAACCACTGTTGAAGCTTCCAAACAAGAGATGGAAGAGATTCTGAAGATTATTAAGAAGAGTGATTATAATGTAGTTGAGCAACTGGGGCAAACCCCATCCAAGATTTCTATGTTATCACTGTTGTTGTGTTCAGAGGCCCATGCCAAGGCCCTGATTACCTTCCTGAAGACGGCCCACGTACCACAAGAGACATCAGCTGATCAGTTTACCGATTGTGTGGCCAATTTAACTACTGATAATGGTTTGGGTTTCTCCGACGCTAATCTGACTACTAAAGGGAAGAACCATAACGATGCCCTGCATGTCTCCATTGAATGCAGGGGCACTACTCTTGCACATGTGTTTGTTGACACTGGTTCCTCATTGAACTTCTTGCCCAAGAAAGCTCTAGACAGGTTGGATTGCAAAGGGTTGGAGCTAAAGCCAAGTAACATTGTTGTTCGGGCCTTTGATGGGTCTAAAAGGATGGTGCATGGTGAAGTCGATATTCCAATTAGAGTTGGTTCTCAGGTCTTCAATTATACATTCTACGTGATGGACATTAGACCGTCCTATTCTTGTTTGTTGGGTCGTCCATGGATCCATAAAGCTGGAGTTGTGACCTCCACACTCCATCAGAAGCTGAAGTACCCGGTCAGAGGGAAGATTGTGACAGTACAGGGGGAGGAAGAGTACATGGTCAGCCACCTCAACTCATTCCGGTACATAAAGATGGATGGGGAGTTCATTGAGACCCCATTTCAACACTTTGAAGAGGTTCCTCAGACACTGGCGTCAGCTGAGACTGTGGTTGAAGATTCTCCTTTGAAGATGGCTTCCTTAAAGGATGCCCGGGCTGTTATGAGAAGGGTGAGTATGCAAACTGGGGCCGACTTCCTGATTTCACTCAGAAGACTAACAAGTTTGGTTTGGGTTTCACTGCAGAAGCTCAAAGGGTTGTTCGTAGTGCAAGGATTGGAAGACCTCCTGTGTTCATCAGCAACTCGAGAGTAAATGCCATCGAAGATGACGTGGAAGAGTCTGAATTCGACAGTTGGATCTACCCTACGACCAACGGCGGACCAAACAACTGGACAGCAAAGGACTTCGTCCCTATTAATTTTGTTACCCAGTAATGAACTCCTTGTTTTGAATTTGTAACAGACAATATTGTGAAACTTTATGGCCCGGTGTCTTACCCGGGGCACCGTGGCTTCATTTGTGAGGGCTTTTGTGTGCCATTTTCATATATCATTAATAAAAGCATTGGACGTTTTTTGCATTTCAAATCTTGCGCTCCTTGTCTTTCTATTATATATTGCAAAACAGCTATTTACACACACTCACATATACAGGTCCTAATCCACTCCGGATCCCACTGGTAACGACTCTGCTACTGCCAGTTATGACTTCGAAAATCCGATCAACTTGGCCGAAGACGAAGGTGAAGATGATTGCGAAGTGCCTGGTGGGCTTGCAAGACTGCTACTCCAGGAAGAGAGGGTCATTCAGCCACATGAAGAGCTAGTGAAAATAGTGAATCTGGGTACTGAGACAGACAAAAAGGAAGTCAAGATCGGTGCAAATCTGGAGCTTAGTGTGAAACAACGGTTGATTCAGATGCTGCATGACTACGTGGAAATCTTTGCCTGGTCTTACGAAGATATGCCTGGGTTGGATACCGACATTGTGGTTCATCCCCTGCCTACCAAGGAAGAATGCCCTCCGGTAAAACAGAAGGTTCGCCGTATGCGCCCAGAGATGTCCGAGAAAATCAAGGCTGAGGTTATGAAACAATTTGACGCCAGTTTTCTAGCAGTAAATTCTTACCCTCAGTGGGTCGCCAATGTGGTTCCAGTGCCGAAGAAAGATGGTAAGGTCAGAATGTGTGTTGACTACATGGATTTGAACAGGGCGAGCCCTAAGGATGACTTCCCTCTGCCTCACATCGACGTTCTGGTTGACAACACTGCTCAGCATAAGGTATTCTCCTTCATGGACGGTTTCTCCGGGAATAATCAAATAAAGATGGCTCCCGAAGACAGGGAGAAGACCACTTTTGTTACTCAGTGGGGTACCTTTTGCTACAAGGTCATGCCTTTTGGGTTGAAAAATGCTGGGAAAACGTATCAGCGTGCCATGGTTGCTCTGTTTCATGATATGATCCATTATGAGATTGAAGTATACTTCGACGATATGATTGCAAGGTCCCAAGCGGAGGAGGAACACCTTGACCATCTACAGAAGCTGTTTGACCGGTTGAAGTTATACAAGCTGAGATTAAACCCGAACAAGTGCACCTTTGGAGTGAGATCTGGCAAACTAATGGGTTTCGTCGTAAGCGACAAAGGTATTCAAGTAGACCCTGCCAAAGTGAAAGCCATACAAGAGATGCCAGTTCCCAAGACAGAGAAAGAAGTCAGAGGCTTTCTAGGACGGTTGAACTACATTGCCCGATTCATCTCGCACCTAACTGCTACTTGTGAACCAATCTTCAAGCTACTGAAGAAAGATCAAGTAGTACGTTGGAACGATGAATGTCAGGCCGCTTTCGAAAGAATCAAAGAGTATCTCCAAGAGCCACCCATTCTTATGCCACCGGTTGAAGGGAGACCTCTAATCTTATACTTGACAGTACTTGACAATTCAATAGGGTGTGTGTTGGGTCAGCATGACGAGTCTGGCCGAAAAGAGCATGCTATTTATTACCTTAGCAAAAAGTTTATCGACTGTGAGACCCGATACTCACTGCTCGAGAAAACTTGCTGCGCTTTGGCATGGGCTGCTCGCCGGCTAAGACAATATATATTGACTCACACTACTTTGTTGATTTCAAAGATGGACCCAATCAAGTATATCTTCGAAAAGCCTGCCTTATCCGGAAGAATAGCAAGATGGAAGATGATCTTGACTGAGTATGACATCCAATACACGACTCAAAAAGAAATCAAGGGAAGTGTATTGGCAGACCATTTGGCACATCAGGCAGTGGATGATTACCAGTCTATGAACTTTGAATTTCCAGACGAGAATATCATGGTAGTAACTAATTGCGAGATACCTGGACCGCATGAAGGACCTGAGGAAGGATCCCGATGGTCTATGTACTTTGATGGAGCCTCAAACGCTTTGGGCAATGACATTGGCGCTGTGATCATATCTCCTAAAGGCTCCCATACTCCGTTTACCGCCCGACTATGTTTCAACTGCACCAACAACATGGCGGAGTATGAAGTCTGCATTATAGGTCTCTGAGCTGCAATTGACCTAAGGATCAAGTTTCTGAGCGTCTTCGGAGATTCCGCTCTCGTGATCAGTCAGATCAAAGGCGATTGGGATACGAAACACCCAAATCTTATTCCTTACAAGGAGTATGTATTGACGTTGCTTCCCCATTTCGAGGAGATAACCTTTGAACATTTCCCAAGAGAGGAGAATCAGTTGGCGGACGCGTTAGCTACGATGTCTTCTATGTTCAAAGTCAAATGGGACAACGAGGCTCCCCGGATCATTATTTGGAAATTGGATGAACCTGCATATTGTTGTGATCTTGAGACCGAAGAGGTAACAGAAAAACCTTGGTATCATGAAGTAAAGAGGTACCTTGAAGCTCAAGAATACCCCGAGGGCACGTCTGTTAATGACAAGAAGTTTCTGAGAAGGTTCGCGGCAAAGTTCTTCATCAGCAATGACATTCTTTACAAACGTGACCATAATTCAACCTTACTGCGTTGCATGGATAAAATTGAAGCAGAAAGGATTATGGCAGAGCTGCATGAAGGTACCTTCAGAACGCATTCCAGTGGACATACCATGGCAAAGAAAATCCTTCGGGCAGGATATTACTGGTCAACAATGGAAGCCGACTGTTATCAGCATTCACGGACATGTCACAAGTGCCAGATCTATGCTGATAAGGTACACATTCCTCCAGTTCCTTTGAACGTCTTGACATCACCTTGGCCTTTTCCAATGTGGGGCATTGATATGATCGGCGAGATCAGACCTACGGCATCCAACGGGCATCGTTTCATTCTGGTAGCGGTTGATTACTTTACAAAGTGGGTTGAAGCAGCTTCCTTTGCCACCATAACCAAGAACTTCGTGGCACGGTTCATTCGGCACAACCTGATCTGTCGATACGGTGTACCAGAGAGGATCATTACGGATAATGGTACCAATCTTAACAACAAGATGATCACTGAGCTCTGCGAGCAATTCAAGATACATCACCATAATTCTTCTCCCTACCGACCGAAGATGAATGGGCCTGTAGAAGCAGCTAATAAGAACATTAAGAAGATTGTGTAGAAGATGACAGTGACCTACAAAGACTGGAACGAGATGTTACCATTTGCTCTTCATGGGTACCGTACCTCAGCACGGACGTCAACAGGGGCAACACCCTACTCCTTGGTATACGGCATGGAGGCAGTCCTGCCCATTGAAGTTCAGATACCCTCTCTCCGGATCATGAAGGATGCGGGTTTAAGTGAAGACGACTGGATCCAGACCCGGCTTGATCAACTGAACCTAATCGACGAAAAGAGACTCACTGCTATTTGTCATGGTCAGACGTACCAAAAACGAATGAACAAGGCATTTAACAAGAAAGTCAGACGACAAGAGTATCGAGTCGGGGACCTGGTAATCAAGCGCATCATTCTACCTCAAGGTGATCCCAGGGGCAAATGGACCCCTACGTACGAAGGGCCATTTGTGGTCAAGAACATCTTCTCAGGAGGAGCGATGATTCTAACCACCATGGATGGTGACGACCTTCCTCACCCCGCCAATGCAGACATAGTAAAAAGATACTACGCATAATTAAAGACCCGCTAGGTTGACTGGCCTAGGCAAAAATAAGGGCTTCCCGGCGAACCAAAAGGGTTCGGGTAAAAATAAGGGATGAAAATAAAAAATCTGTACACCCGGCAAGTCGAAAACCTGAAAAGGCGGCTTGGGAAAAAATGGGTATCCCGGTGGACTGAAAACCCGAAAGGGCGGTCCAGGCAAAAGTTAGGGATTAAAGTGTAATACTATGTCTCATTGGATCACCTTGCATCCAGACTTTGGTATCGACTATCAGGCTCGGACGGCACCAATCAATCAGATTCATCTCCAACTAAGCAGCAAAGTGATGAGATGCTTGAAGATATAAGGGCACTAGCAGAGTTGGAACCCAGTGGGATTATTCACATAGCTGTTTTGTTTTCTTTTTACAAATTGTATAAATTCTATTTGTTCGGCAGCGTTCTCTTACTAGGACGTCAGCCTCTTGTACAAAAGCGCCTATTTACAAGCAAACTTCGAAATTAATACAAGTCCATTTTTCAGACAAATTGCAAATTGTTTTTTCCTTTATCTGTTTTGTTTTGCAAAGAACGTCCAATGTTCATTTTTGATATATGCATTTGACATTAATTGCTGCTCATAAATATTTGCATGCGAAACAAAGGACTAATTACGGGCGATATTAGAAGTAGGGGCAATAGGAATTGTCTGAGAGGTCTAGTTGCTCTGTCCACCAAGGTACCAAGGTAGGTTCAGCTGAAGAATATGACCAGGATACCTTCACTCCCCGCAGAGTAAGACAGTAATGGTAGCTCTCCCCACTGAGACCTGCAACTACGAAGGAATCAGCAATACTCTCCCCCCAAGTAGAGTTAGTCTACCGTCAGTCCCGAAAAGGCTTGGTATTCCCAGAAGGTCCTAATATTCCCCAGCGGAGTATAAAGATATTCTCTAGCAAGCGTAAAGAGCATCCCCGGAAGAATAAAAGATTCCCCCAGTGGAGCCATTTCCCAGCGCGGTCTAAAAAAGCTTCCCCGCCAGAGTTGAATCATCTTCCCCAGTAGATTCTGGAAGCTTGTCCCCTGCAGAGTACAAATGCATCTCCTCAGCCATATTCAGAAGGTTATCCCCACAAAAGTCTAACTGGGTTATCCTTAGCAAGTTGCAACGGAAAGATTATCCCCAGCGAAGTTCTTTCTACCCCCAGCGGAGTTCATCATCAAAATCTCCAACAGAGCTTATCGACGGAATCCCCAGCGGAGTTTATCATTAAAATCTCAACGAAGCATCTCTTCCCACAGAGTAATTCCCCGCAGAGTAATCTCTTCGCCAGGTTTATTCCCCAATGGAGTCATCTTCTCCTACAGGTCTATTCTTGCAACCATCTTCGTGCATCATCCCCAGTGGAAACGAAGAATTCAGCCATACTCTTCGACATCAGCCCAGGATTTAACAAGCTCCCCGGCATTTGTCAAGGATTTATTTTCCCAGACAAAAATACATTCATAAACATTTCACATTTCATACCTCCTATTTACATACATGATAAAGTGCATACGACACGATCTCATTTATTTTGAGAACATCATGCATTTCATACATCATGACATTGCATACAACTAATGTTCTGCCTTTTCAGGAAAAGGTCAATCAAAAGATGGCTACCATCAAACTTCTTAAGTTCCAGATTAATACCTGTAACAAGCCAGGAAAATATCTGTGGACGACTGATTGTAGGTTAATACCTGTAACAAGCCAGGAAAACCATCTACGCAAAGAGATTGAAGATTAACACCTGTAACAAGCCAGGAAGATCTTCATTTCTCAGGTCAGAGATTAATACCTGAAACCAGCCAGGACAACTATCTCCTCGACCAACCTTTCTTAAACTCCAGATGAATACATGTAACAAGCCAGGAAAATTCTGTGGACGACTGATTGTAGATCAATACTTGTAACAAGCCAGGAAAGTTATCTACATGAAGAGATGGAAGATCAATACCTGTAACAAGCCAGGAAAACTATTTTTCTTTCTCAGGTCAGAGATCAATACCTGTAACCAGCCAGGACAACTATCTCATCGGCCAACCTTTTCAAGTTCCAGATTAATACTTATAACAAGCCAAGAAACTATTTGTGGACGACTGATTGTAGATTAATACCTGTAACAAGCCAGGAAAACTATCTACATGAAGAGATTGTAGGTTAATACCTGAAACCAGCCAGGACAACTATCTACTTGATCATCATCAGACAACCCTACACCGGTTCCTTCTCTCTTTCAGATGAAGTTTCACACGGACTCATCATCAGGCAACCCTACACCGGTTCCTTCTCTCTTTCAGATGAAGTTTCACACGGACTCATCATCAGGCAACCCTACACAGGTTCCTTCTTTCAACTTACAAAGTTACAATTCAACAAACAATCTCCAGATGGAATCTATAAGCCCATCCTTTTACCAACAATCTCCAAATGGCATCTGTAATCCCATTCCCGACATCACATTGCTGATACTACACCATGTGAGTGCAAATTTATGGGCACTTCAGTGTTCAATCATCTTCCACCTTCGGATCACGAAAGGCACACAAGCCAATCTACATCCTCAGGTTTAAGAAGATTGAACAGGGGCAACTGTTGTACCCCAAAATTTTCCCTCCCATATTCCTCAAGATATGTCAAGAATGATCTTCAAACTGCTCAAGATGGCTCAAGGGTTGTACAGTCAAAACACCTCCTTAGGCAGTCAACTCAAAATTAGGGTTTTAGTTCTTTCAAGGAATTTGGGGTTTTCAATGGTTCAATCAAGTCTCATAGGCCTATATACATTCTCAAGCACCTACATGCCAAGTTTCAAGACTCACAGTGCCAATTTGCACAGTCAAAAGCTCCATTTGATCTACAGTCAACTGCAAGGACAAAATGGTCATTTTGCAGTCAAAAGTCAGATTTTTTGTCAACATTCTCATTTTGAAGGATAATTCATCATTTTATCAAGGGTTGATCATGATTCATCAAGGATTGCTCAAAATTCATCAAGATTCAAAAGTTGCTAAATTAGGGTTTTGTAGGAAAAGTCAACTCAACTTTGACCAAGCATAACTTTCTCATACTTTATGAGAAATGACCCATCCAAAGCTCATTTTTAAGAGGATGCAATTTCCTACAATCCATATTCACACCCCAAGATCATAGGATGCACTCACAAGAAGTTATAAATTTGGACATTATAGGTCAATTTCAAAAGTCAACCAAAGTACACTTTGAGTCAAAGGCCATAACTTGAGATTGGTAAATCCAAATGACATGGGACCAAAAGCATTGGTTAGAGGACTTCAAGGGCTTTCCAAAATGTCCAAGAACATGGTCATATGATCAAAATTGAGAAAGTTGTGCATTGGAGAAGTTGGGAAATTTTTCATGAATTTGCAAAAGTCAACTTTGTTCAAAACACCTTCTTTTTGCTAATGGGCCTCAAATCTCTTTTTGAAACTTCACCCATGACCTATGCACGACCCACCAAGTTAAATGGGATTTATTTTCTTAAATTTATTGATTAAATGGATTTTTAATACATATTAATTCATTTAATTAATTTAAATTATAAGAAAATAGAAGATTTGATTTTTAAACCTATTTGTGAACCAGATATGATCCAAATATGCTGACCAATTCGTGCACAAGCTAAAAGATACAAAAATATCCAATTTTGGCAATTTGTTCAATCATGAAAATCAAGAATATTTGATTTATCAATCAAAGATTTAATCTTCAATGCACATGGGTATGGGTCCAAATTTTGACCTAAATTGATTCCCTTATATGCAAGCAAGCCAACCACAACCTAATACACGAGAAAAAGCTGCAGAAATAGCCATATCAATTTCAAGAAATTCCAAGAAAACTCAAAACTTGTTCTTGCAATTTAGGCCAATTCAAGGTGCCTTGTCCATCCAAACACATTGCAGGAAGTACCATGAGTGATTTGCAATCAAATTCAAGCACTAAAGCTCAAGGAATCACGAGATACCATCTCACGGTTTCCATTCCTATTCAAAACTGTATCTCTTAATTCATATGCATTTGACATGTTTTTGTGATTGATTTGCATTGCTAGAGATCATACAAAGCTAATGGAATGACTGAATTGAACCATAGTACCCTAAATCGAGAGATGCCATGATTGAATTTCTAGGGTTTTCAAGATTTCAAATAGGGCTTTCCAATCCAGGAAAAATTGGAACCAATGGGATACATGGTTGAATTCGTGAGACCAAGACGATTGAAACACACACCTCGTGAAATATTTCTTTTTACTGTGTGTCTATTTGCTATTTTTCATACAGGGAGGTAGTGGAGGTTAAAAACCCCCGCTATCTGATTCTATTTTATGCAGGACCATGGTTGAAGATGAGGACGTGTTGTCATCTGATTGGCCAGTTTGAAATCATAGTGCGTTTTTTTTTTGTTTTTTCAGCATATTAAATGGTTTGAATATATTATGTTTAGTGGCTATTCCAATAACAAAAAGATGCAGGTGGCTGAGTGGATGAGACGCTGGCCAATGAGTATTGGGACCTGGGTTCGAATCCCAGGTCCCCCAAAATTCTTATTATTATTTTCTTGCATATATTCCAATAGATTTCCAAGTATGAAGACCACCATACGCCTCAGAGATCAATACGCCAAGTGGCTTCAGGCCAAGATCCAGTGGCCAAAGTTGAAGGACCACCATACTCCCTGGTCAACATACGCGTGGATAATCTGAAAAGTCAAACGAGGCTGGAATGCTAATGGGCTTCAGAATTGCTCTTGTCACTCCCAAATCAAGCCCAGCACCCCCCTGGGTTTATTTCTTCTTCTCTTTTATATTTTTATTTAATTTGTTTTTAATAATTCTTAATTAACTACTAACTAAAATAATTAACATTTTCTTAATAAAATCAGAAAACAAAAAAATATAATATTTTTATTTATTAAATTTAATTTCATCATTTTATTTTGTAAATAAATATTGACATAATTAGTTTAGTTTTAATTAGGCATAACATTAATATTTTTGTAATAAATTAAAATCAATGTAGAATTAGGTTTTTTAAATATATTTAATCATTTTATTATTTTTATTTTTTAAAAAACATTCAAAAACTCAAAAATATTTTCTTTTAATTAATTAATTCCATTTTTTAATTTAGACTTAATTCTTAAATTCAAAAATAATAAAAATCTCTTTCTTTCTTAAAAAAGGGGTCAAAACCCTAAAAACTCTTCGATTCAATTTTTCTCACGCGCGTGATTTTTTTATTCATATCTTGATCCATATAATTGTATTTGCTCCGAGGATGTAATATCTTTAATTATGATTATTTTTCGCTTTTATTTATTTTTCGCAATTTAATTTTCAAGGGTTTGTTTTTGGCGATGTAAATACCCGACGCCTTGTAATAGCTTAGTTTTATTTTCCGCAACCTAAATGCTAGATGTATGCTAACTAGGCTATGCATGACAAGATCTATCTTAAATTAAAATCAACCGTAGCTCACCATAACATGTACAAAGATAACATAACTGAAAATTAACACATTCGCACATGCCACTCTTAGGGTACGCCTCACTTGGTTGCCTCGACGTGGTCATTGAGTATAGGATGTTTTAGAGGTCGTCCTCCTGTCTAAAGATCAAAGTTGCCTCGAAACGGTTGCCTCGAAAAAATGATCTAAGACATTAGGGTTACCGCTAAGGCGTCCTAACATTGCTTTAGTGACCACACGTCCCTAAAATCGAATTGACCCGAAAACTCCAACGACGATGCTAGCTACTCCTCAATAGTGGGATAGCACTGTCTAAAGGACATTTGCACAGTTTAATTCCCTTTTGAGTAGGTAGAGGTTCTCAGGTACTTGCTCTTTCAAAACAAAACAAATTTTTCGCACTTACACTTTTCAAACAAAGCTTTCAAAAACACTTCATACACTCTTGAGGACAGAAACAAGAGTTAAATCGAAGTTTTCAAACAAAACTCTTTTCAAAACCCACAAACACAAGAAAAGCAAAACTTTTTGAAAACATAGTGAGCAAGTACCTAAGAGCCCGTGGATAACCACGGATAGAAAGGATGCTAACACCTTCCCTTTCTATAATCTACCTCCCGAACTTGAGAAACATCTCAAAAGGGAATTTTTCTGTGCTTTTGTCCTTTCCTTGTTGGATAAAATAAAAGACGGTGGCGACTCTTGCTTACCGCGACATTTTGCAAAAACAAACGCAAACGCGAACCAGCATTCCAAAATAGTCAGTTCTATTTCCACCGATCACAATGGTGATCTCATTCACTTTACGCTTATGGCCGAATCTGAGTTTGTTAGTGTTGTACCCCAAAATTTACCCTCACTTATAAAGATTTTGCTCACAAGATCTCTTTGACTCAAGACTGGATTAGTGTTTGACCAGCTTAAGATATCTCCTCATGCACTGATGACCAAAATTAGGGTTTGAGTTTACACAACGATTTTTGGACTATAAATGCTTCATATGACTTTCAAGGATCAATAGGGACCCCCAAGATTACTCATGCCAAGTTTCAAGCCTTGAATCACATTTTTTATCAACCAATTGGACAGTTGACCTAAAAATTAGTTGTATTGGGAAAAAAGTCAACCATGGCCAATTTACAGTCAAACTTAATAATTTTTTATCCACATCAACATCTTATACTCATATGTATCATTTTATCAAGTTTGGACCATAACTTCTCAAGAAATTTGATCAAATCATCAAAAGGGCAAAATGGTCAAAATTAGTGTTTTGACTGAGAAAGGGCAATTTTTTATTTTTGACCTAGCAAATGACCAATTGGTTTGAAGCATGATTTCAAGAGTTCAATTTCATCATTTTGACTTAATAACATGATTCAAAACATTGCAAGTCCATTGGATTGACAGATTAATTTTGCAGTCAACTAATCAAAAGTCAACTGTATACTGAAAAGTCAAACTTTGACTTTTTGGTCAAATTCAAGTGCCAAGGATCATAATTCATCAAAAAATGCCAAAATGTAAAACTTGTTTATCAAGAAATCAAGAATTCAAGATTTTCTTTTGAAAAGTTGAAATTTCTTAACTTAGAAAATTTTCCAAGTATAGAAAATTTCTTATTTTTTCTCAACTTTAGGCCAAATTCTCACCATGATGCAAGATGATTCAAAGGAAATTTCCAACATGAAAGTTGTAGATCTCCATGAAATCTACAACTTTTATTCACACAATTTCTCCTAAAAATTCTTGGATCTCAAGATATAATTTTGTGAATACATCCTCATGAACTAAAATAGCTTAGTGAAATTCTGCCCTAGTTAGGCAGGTTTTTGACCTAACTTCATGCCAATTTTTCACATAGTTCCAAGGGTAATATTTAAACGCAATTCAAATATGAGTTATAGAGCAAATTTCAAGATTTCCAAAATGTCCAAGAAATTCTTGAGATCATTCTTGAGTAGGGAGAATCGAAGAGATGAAGTTGGCAATTTATCACTTTGATTTCAAGCCATTTCATGATGAAAAAAAATTCAAATCCAAGCCTAGGCTGCATAATCTTTGCTTTGCAGGCCTCAAACTTGTTTCTCACTCCATAATTAAATGTTTGCACAACTGATAGAGCTTTAATCCAAGCATTAGAGCCTTTATCCAAGCTATAATTCCATTTATGGCACAAAGGTGCCATTTCCATTTTGATAAAGCACAACTTTTTCCTTTGTCAACTTCTTGAGCCTCTAAATTGTTTTCTCTGCACACATGCAAAGTCAAAACCAAAAGAAACTTGTCTAAGGCCTCTCCCAAACCAGACCATGCTTGTACAACACTTAGGGACTTGTCTCCTCACTTTTCTTCAAAAGCAAGTAATAGAGCCAAAAGGCTATAACTCAGAAAACTGGAGTGGAGTTGATTAACATTTTCCATACTTATACACAAGTGTATTAAAATATAGAAACGAATTCTAAGACTCCAAAACACCCTTAAACACTCTACAACTCAGAATCTGCAATAGCTTGACATTTTTTAACCTTACGCAGTCATCTCAAAAACCACTCGTGCATTTTAAGTTTTAACCACCTAAACACTTAATATACCTCATATCTAAGTGATCCAGACCCATGTCCCCTCACTGTAACTCCTCCTCCATCATCCACCATTTTTAAACATCAAGCTTGCAGGTTGACTTGAGTAGGGAGATTCAGGGACTTTCAAGACAAAGTAAGGATTGGAATACACTCAGGGAGGTCCAGGAAAGCTAAACAGATCCTCAGGCCTTCTCAAAAATTGCTCAAACTCCATTCACAATCCCAACTGAAAGAGGTAAAAACCCAAACTTTTATCTCTTTATACAAGCATCATTTGGTCCTGATTTATGAAAACAAAATGTAGATATCCTTGCACTAAAGCTAACAATGTTCATAGTTTTCATTCATATTAACTGTGTATAGAGAATTTTGGATTTGAAATTTCTGTAAAAATTTGGTTTCAAATTAGGGCAAGTAAAATTAGCTTTGATCTTTGATTGTTAGCTTACATAACTTACATGGTTGAATTCGTGGGAAGAAACACTATAACTTTCATGTTTGGACTTTCCATTTTTATGGAGAAATGAGAGAGATACAAGTGGTGGTCATGGCTCAAGGTTGAAGATGAAGTTGCCTTCCGGAGGCGTTTTCTAATATATATTTTTTTACTTTTGTTTATATAAACGGATGTACAGCCACCGCAGTGGTAAGACAGCGCGCAAAAATACTAGAGGTCATGGGTTCGAGCCTCAGCGCGCTGCCTTTTGCAATTTTTCTCACTTTTTTTTCCTTTTTTTGTTAGCTTGCAGCGCATGGGCTTCAGTGCATGGGCCTTTTTGTTTTTTCTAACATTTTAACCCCCTGTCTACTTGTATACTCCTCTGGCCCATTATCATTTATTTATTTATTTTGTTTTCATTTTATTTTCTTAAAAATATATTCTTAATATTAAAAATCATAAAAAATATAAAAAATGATAGATTTATATTTTAGCTTATTTTATTTTATTTTTCTCACAAAAAATATTTTTATTTAGTTATATATTATCCATTTTGTTAATTAAATTTGTAAATTAAATTAGAACTAGTTTAAATATTTATTTTTCTTCACACCCATTAAACATATTATTTTTAGTATAAAAATATCAAAATATCTCATAATGCCATATATTATTTTCAAGATAAAAATACAAAAATACTTACTTTTTTTAAAAGAAATTTATTTCCTTTTAATCAAATAGAATTAGGGTTTATTCAAAATCTTTTCTAAAATAATTTCTTTTCTTAATTGATTTGAGTTTAATCTTGATTTATTTATTAGGTTTAGGTTAAAACTTTTTCATATAAAAAACCAAACAAAAATCTTCTTTGCATTTACACATCTTTGCATATTTAATTCATCTTGCATATTATTTATTCCAATATTTATACATATTCAATTTGGTTGTACTAGATTAATTAGGTTTATATTATTGCAATCCCCACAAGTGTTGTAATAGCGTAGTAATTTTTAATTTTGCAATTTATGGCTTTTACATAACATGCTAGTAATTAGGGTTTGTATGGCAAGATAAAACCAATCAAATAGAAAAAAGCCTTAATCCAAGACAAAATCAAGCATGAAAATGACACACTTGCACACAAGCACCCCTAGGGTTACTCCACTTGGTTGCCTTATACAAAAATGGCCATATTACGCATGTAAGGTATCTTAACAAAACAAACAAATACAAGATCATAGTCCCTCGATGACGCTATTCAAAGTTGCCTTACAAAATGATCTTAGTCCCTCAAAAAATTCTAGGATACTTTGCAACATTGCTAATCATGGCTATACGATGACCCACGTCCGTCCCGTTTACATCCAAAGATATGATTGCCTACCAAATCAATGGTAAGACAACCATGTCAAAGGAAAAGAAAATGAACAAGAAAGACATTTGAGTAGGTAGATTACTTCTAGTTACCTGCTCCATTTCAAAACAAATATCCTTGCTATTTTCAAAACACACACACACATTTCCAAACATCTTACAAACATTGAAAACATTTTCAAAAAGATCAACATCTTTGTATACATTCTTACGAACGAGAATCATTACAAAGATTGCCTAAACAATGGCCTCTTTAAAAAATACTTTCAAAAACCACACAAAGCACAATTTCCAACAAAAGCAAGTGATCTAGCGAGTAACTAAGAGCCCATGGAAAACCATGGATAAAAAGGGTGCTAACACCTTCCCTTTTCATAATCTACCCCCTGAACTCACGAAACAATCTCAAAGGTCTTTCCTGTGATTTTTCACCTTTCCTTTTGGATAAAAGAAAAGTCGGTGGCGACTCTTTCTAACTGCAACATTTGCGATAGAACGCAAAACAATCAAGTCAGTTCTCCCACCGTATCACAGAAATGGCGACTCTGCTAGGGAACATTCTAAAAGTGAGGTTACCTTAGGGATAGATCACATCTACTTGCTTACATTGTTTTACTTGTATGCTTCACTTTATGGTTCTTTGTCTGGGTTTGAATCCTCTACCCGGATTTGGGATACATTATAGGTAAGTAGAAATACGTTGTGGAAACTGTGCGGGGTATACCGACATGGTCTAAGCAATATCTACGTCAGTGCGACATATTTGTGGGTACCGGTAGCCTTTGAGTTAATCAAGGAGAATACGGGGCCATTGAGTGATGTCATGAAGCACTAATGAACTTCTAGAACCTCTACTTGACCAACTTGGCATTTAGGATGTAGTGAGTTGATCGACTTTGGTGCAGTCCGAAGTTGGTAGATACTCGATACTACACTCATTGAGGTTTGGTTTCTTGGGATATTTCGGTCGCCATTAAAGAGGCTTGAGCTGAAACAATGACCAAGGAAACAATCCAGTGATATTGAGCTCCTTAGAACCCGATTACTATTACTAGGACAGGTTTAAGCCAACTAAACTTCAAGAGGGTACTTACCTATAAAACTCCATGCAAGCCTAAACTAAGGACTTGTTTGCTTTGCTTGTATATTCACACTTGTACATAACATCATGGACATCATGAACATCGTATACATCCACTAACCATTTTAAGGATTTTTGGGACTCATCTTTGTTCTTGTTTTGTAGGATATGGATCCACTTCGCAGGAAAACTATTCAAGTCAACCTTGTGAGAATCCCTCCACAGCTTAAGGAGCTAGCTTCAAGGATTCCTGAAAACTCTCCATTCACTGAGAGACATGGTCATCTACTCAACTTGGTCACCTCTAACACATATGAAGATATGATGAAGGTTCTCTTTCAATTCTTTGACCCTTTGCACCATTGCTTCATATTTCCCGACTATCAACTTGTGCCTACTTTGGAAGAATTATCCCAACTCTTGAGGATTCCCATTCTCAATCAACTACCTTTCAACGGTGCGGAAATAGTCCCAAATCCAGAAGATATTGCTCAAGTTCTACACTTGCACTCATATGATGTCATAACCCATTGGGAAACAAGGAGTGGTGTCAAAGGTTTCTTAGCAAAGTTCCTGTTTGAGAAGGCCTAAAGTTGTTGGAATTCCTTAGACTTGCAAGCCTTTGAGGAAATTGTGGCTCTCCTCATCTATGGGATGGTTTTGTTTCCAAACCCTGACCAACTCATAGATGTGAACACCGTCAAAATCTTCATATCATGCAACCCGGTGCCTACATTGCTAGGGGATATCCTACACTCTTTTCACACTCACACAATGAGGAAAAGAGGTGTCCTTATGTGTTTCACTCCTCTCTTGTCAAGGTGGTTTATTTCTCATCTTCCCCAATCAGTCATAAAGAATGAGCAAGGTTCAAGGTGGTCACAAAGGTTGATGACGCTCAAACATTCAGACATTCATTGGTGCTCTCGATCCAAAGAGAATGTTATCATCGTCGACCCTTGTGGAGAATTACCTAATGTACCTATACTTGGCATTAGGGGAGGCATCACCTACAACCCATGTTTAGCCTTAAGACAGTTTGGTTACGCCCGAAGGGATGGCCCGTACGAGATGCTTATTCAAGGTTTGGTATTCGACTATGATAACTACGATCAAGGTCTTCGCCAGAGATTTATCCGAGCTTGGAGGATGTTAAACAAGGTGGATAGCAAGACTTTGAGGCACAAGAATTACATCCCTCTTGAGCCTTACCTCAAATAGGTACGAACTCGGGCTCAGAATCTTATGATGCCTTACCCCTCCATTCTCCCGGTAATCATTGAGCCTGTTAAGGAAGGAGATGTTCCATACACTATCCTACATCCTGATATGCCCACATCTCTTGAAGACCTACAAAGGGATTGGATACAACTCAAAGGATAGCGAGATACGTTCGAAACCCAATTCTACACAAGCAAGAAGAAGGTTTTGGAACTCACTAGGCTACTTCATGAGGAGCGGACTCTGAATGCCTACATTTCACCAAAGAGGACGCGTACTACTTTTTATCTTAGAGTTTTTATATTATTTTGTCCAAGGGGAATTGATGTACTCAAAATTTATCTTATTAATATAACGTGTGCTTCTTTTTTGTCTAAAAAAATTTTGAATCTTTGAAATCCTTGAAAACATTGCATATGCATATATCATTCATCATAACATAAACAAGTCTTTTGCAACAAGTCTCCTTATCTCTCTACTGTTTATTTCAGTAAGATGGATCTCGAGCAAACAATGAAAGATCTCCAAGCTCAGAATACGCAGTTTCAACAGTTGCTCATGACTCTGGCCAAGGGGAAAGAAGAGCTGAAGACTCTGCTGGCTGAAGAAAGAAAAAAGAAAACAAAGAAGGTAACCAGAGTCTTAAACATGGAGAGAAGATTTCATGAGAAGACTAGAAGGACCTTGAACTTTGCAACAACATCCGGTGAAGGAGAGGGGAAAGGCAAGGAAGTAGCGGTCCTGTCAGAATCTGAAGAGGAGGAAGAAGAAGAAGACTAATCTGAGGAAAAGTATCCTCCAGCTGATGACAAGTACAAACATCTCGAAGAGCAGTTGAGCGCAATGGAAATCCAAAAGGTGCCAGTCTTAGACTTTGAGGAATTGGGACTAGTGTCGGGGATTGTGATTCCTCCGAAATTCAAAGTGCCTACATTTTCCAAATATGACGGAGTGTCATGCCCTAAAATGCACCTCCGGTCATATGTGAGAAAAATCCAACCCCATACCACTGATAAAGACTTATGGGTGAACTTTTTCCAAGACAGTCTGTCTGGAACTCAACTTGACTGGTTTTACCAACTAGAAAGAGCCAACATTCACAATTAGGAAGATGTTGCCGCAGCTTTATACAAGCAATATCAATACAATGCTGATTTAGCGCCCACCCGTACTCAACTCCAGAGTATGGCCATAGCTTCCAATAAAGGTTTCAAGGACTATGCACAAAAATGGAGAGATTTGGCTGGAAGAGTTCAACCCCCTCTGTCTGAAAGAGAGTTGGTAGACATGTTCTTAGGCACCTTATCTGGTCCCTTCTTCAATCATTTAATCGGAAGTTCATCTACAGGCTTTACTGAACTAATATTGATCGGAGAGAGGGTGGAAGCTGGCATAAAAAGTGGAAAGATTCATAAAAATACATCTTCTTCTACAGTTGTGAGGAAGCCTTTCATTGGGAAGAAAGAGGTAGTTGTTCTATATCCGCAAAGAAACCAAGATAGAGTCGAACGCCGACCAATGGTGGGGGCCATTATGATCCAAAAGCCTACGTCTGATCAACAAAGAAGTAATCAACCAAGGGTAGAAAGGCCAGTCAGGCAATTCATCAGAATTAACATGAATCTATCTCAAGTATTACCGCATCTACTAAGATCCAACTTGACAACCTTGAAAGAAGCTCTAAAAAACCCCAATACAACATCCCCTGATTATCATCCCAATGCCCGTTGCACATATCACTCTGAAAGTCCTGGTCACGATACTAATAACTGTTGAGCCTTGAAGAACAAAATACAAGACCTCATTGAAGCAAAAGAAATTGAGTTTGATGCGCCCAAAAAGCCAAATGTCATTTCTGCTCCTATGCCCAGACATGGTCACAATACCAATGCCATTGAAGAAGATTTGTTTGTTACCTCAGTTGCCGAACTCATGACCCCACTTCCGACTATTAAGATATACTTGTTGAAATCCGGTGTGTTCCCGGGCTGTAATAAAGTTTTCCATCTCTGCTTATCCTTACCAACTGGATGTCCTTTGTTGAAGGCAGGCATTCAGTGCCTGATAGATAACAAAGAGATTTTGTTTGAAAAGACTCTTGTTTCACCTATTCTTGTTGAAGATGTTTCTATCATTACCATTTCCACTAATTCTTCCAGGGTCTCCACCAAAAGACCCGTTAGAATTACATCAGTTCCGAAAGAAGCTCCTTTAATAATCACAATGCTTAGTGTGATCGGTGGAAATAGAACTGACTGTTTTTTAGCTGGTTTCGCGAAATGTCGCGGTAAGCAAGAGTCGCCACCGTCTTTTATGTTCTCCAACATGGAAAGGACAAAAGCACAGCAAAATTCCTTATGAGAATGTTTCTCGGTTCGGGAGGTAGATTTATAGAAAGGGAAGGTGTTAGCACCCTTTCTATCCGTGGTTATCCACGGGCTCTTAGGTAATTGCTCTTATGTTTTCAAAATTTGTTTGCTTTTCAAATGTGTGTGGGTTTTGAAAAAAGTTCGTTTGAAAACTTCTAGGTAACTCTTGTATCAGTCCTCAAGAGTGTATGAAGTATTGTTTGAAAACTTTTTTGAAAGTGTAAGGTGTGAAAAGTATTTTGTTTGTTTTGAAAAGAGCAAGTACCCCTGAGTCATCTACCTACCCTAAGGAATTAAGCTGTGTAAGAGTCCTTTAGATAGTGCTATCCCACCATTGAGAGATAGGTAGCACCATCGTTGGAGTTGTTCGGGTCAATTCGATTATCGGGACAGTGTGGTCACCGAAGAAATGGTAGGACATCTTAGAAGTAACCCTAATGTCCTAGATCCTTTTACCCGAGGCAACCGTTTCGAGGCAACTGGATCTTTAGACAAAGGGTGACCTCTAAGACGTCCTATACTTGATGACCACGTTTCGAGGCAACGAGTGAGGCGTACCCTAGGAGTAGCATATGCTCTGTGTGTTGTTTTTCAATTAATGTTTTTGTACATGTTATTTGTGAGCTACGGATTAATTTTATTTACATACATTCTTTCATGCATTTAACAGTTAGGGGTGCGGAAAGTAAATTGCGGAAGGATAAATTCTACGCTATTACAAGGCGCGGGTCTATACATCGCCAAAAATACAAAGACCCGTTTTGGTAAATAAGTACGAGAAATTAAATAAAGCGGTAAACCTAATTACTATTACATTCTTGGAAGCAATTACATAATAATCAAAATAAAATAAATGCGCGCGAATAAAAATTAATCGGGAATGCCTTAAGGGTTTTGACCCTTTTAAGAAAAGAAATGAATTTTTTTTGTCTTTTTTGTGATTAAATGAGATTAAAACTAATGATTAAACTAATTGATTAATTAATAAAAAAAATGTTTTTTTATGTATTTTTATGCTTTTTAATGAAATAAAATAAAAGGAAGTAAAAATTAAAAGTTAATAAAAACTTAATTCTAAATTTATTTTAGTTATTTAAAAAAAGAGTTAAAATTGCCTAATTAAAGCTAATTCAATTTATCAATATTTATTTACAAAATAATTACTTAAATGAAATTAATAAAGTAATAATATTAGTTCTTTTTGGTTTTTTATGAAAAATAATAATTGGTTAATTGTTAATAAAAAAAAATAAGAAATCAAATAAAGCAAATAAAAAAAATGAAATGACAAAATAATAAAAAAGAAGAGCAAACCCAAGGGGGGTTTGGGCCAGAATTGGGGGTGTATATGGAATTGTGAGGCCCATGAACCTTCAGCCACGTTGACTCTTTCTGGTTGCCTACGCCCATTTTGACTCCTGAGCACCATGGTCCTCATGCTTTGGCCACTGGATTGGCGCTTGAGACACTTGGCATGCTGATCTGTGAGGGTTTATGGTGGAAGCTGTTTGAGGGCCTGCACGTGATTACCTGGGAAAAAATTGAAACAAGGAAATTGGGGGACCTGGGAATCGAACCCAGGTCCCAAAGATCACCAAACACGTTGCCAACCACTGCACCACTCATGCACGTTTGTTATAATAATAAGAAAAATACATAATATAAAATAAGCGCACTATATGCTGAACCAAAAAGAAAAAGCGCGCTATATTCAAATCCACCAATCACATGGCAACACGCAGTCATCTTCTTCATATTTTCCTGCAAAATGAAAGTTAGATAGCGGGGGTTTTTAACCCCCACAATGCCAAACTATGGAAAATAGCGATTAGCTATATAATAAACATAAAAAGGGCGCGAGGTATGTTTTGGATTCGTTTCATCATGCTGATTTCAACCATGGGTGTTTGGAGGTTTGATTTTACAATATGGCAAAAGCCCCAAATTACAAGCTCTGAAACCCTAGGATTCGCTAATGGTAGTTTTCATTCCAGGGCATTATAATCAAATTAAATTACACAGAAAGCTTCGTATGGGTCCTGTGAACATAATGCACTCAATAAAAAATGTTAAAAACGCATGAATTGATGATTGTGATTTTGAAAAAGAAGGTAAACCGTATGACTTGTGTAGCACGAGTTCTTGAGTGTTAGGACTTGTTTATGCTTGCAATAGGTTCCTGGCAATGCTGGGAATGTATTTGGATCAAAAGGAAGGCTTGAATTATGCTGCAAGTGAGATTTCAGTTTCACACTTTTCTTTGGAATTTTTGGAAATTGGATATGCTGTTTCAGGTGTTTTCTAGGTCGTGTATACTGTATGGGAGGCTTGCATATATCTCCTTGAATGAGAATCAATCAAAATTATGAGCTCTTAATTCTTGCAATGAAGTTTTGAGATTTCCATAACCACCATTTAAAGAACTTGCCATTTTTGTTCAATTTTGAATTTCATGCTTGAAATGGACCTTTACACGAATTTGGTATGTTCCTTACGATGCATCAAGGTCATTCAAACCACAAAATATCCCTTAATTAATTTTTTGATTTTTATTTGAATTTTAAAGATTTAAAATGAATTATATCAAATAAAATTAAATAAAAATAGAAAAATTAATTTTTAATCTTGAAATAAATCATGGGACACGTGGGTGGCATGACAAGGATGAATCAAGTGGAAAAAAGTGGGCCCTTTTGTCAAAAATTGAAGTTTCAAGGATAGTTGACTTTGGCCATTTCACAAAATTTCCCAACTTCTCCAATGCATATCTTGCTCAATTTTGATCATATGAACATGTTCTTGGACATTTTGGAAAGGTCTTGAAGTCCTCTAACCAATGCCTTTGGTCCCATGTCATTTTGATTTACCAATCTCAAGTTATGGTCTTTGACTTAAGGTGCCTTTTTGTTGACTTTTGAAAATGACCTATAATGTTGAAATTGATAACTTTTTGTGAGAGCATTTCTTGGACTTGGAATGTGAAGATGAGTTGTAGGAAATGTCATCCCCTTCAAAATGAGCATTGGATGGGATTTTTCTGATGAACCATGAAAAAGTTATGCCTTGGTCAAGTTACAGTTGACTTTTCAACTGTCCAAAAATAGAAACTTTTGACACCTTGATGATTTTTGAGCCATTCTTGTGAAATCATGATCAAGACTTGATCAAATGATGATTGTGGCTTAAAAATAAGATGTTGACAAAAAATTTTGACTTTTGACTGCCAAATAACCATCTTGCCCCTGCAGTTGACTGTGGAGCAATTAGGGTTTTTGACTGTGCAACTTGACCTTGTGAGCCTTGAAACTTGACATGTAGGTGCTTGACAATGTACATGAGCATGTGGGACTTGATTGAGCCCTTGAAAACCTCAACTCCCTTGCAAGAACCAAAACCCTAATTTGGCTGGCTTAGGAGGGTGCTTGACTGTGTAGCCCTTGAGTAAACTTTGAACCATTTGAGGTGATGCTTGGCAAAACTTTGAAGATTATGGGAGGGCAAATTTTGGGGTACAACAGTTGCCCCTGTTCAATCTTCTTAGACCTGAGGATGTAGATTGGCTTGTGTGCCTTTCGTGATCCGAGGGTGGAAGATGATTGAACACTAGAGTGCCCAGAAATTTGCACTCACATAGTAGAGTATCAGCAGTGTGATAACGGGAATGGGCTTACAGATGCCATTTGGAGAGATAGTGGATAGGAGGATGGGCTTATAGATGCCATCTGGAGATGTGACAGAACCTTGTCGGGAATGGGCTTATAGATGCCATTTGGAACTGTAATGGATAGTTGTGGAGATAGGCTTATAGATGCCATATAGGTGTTGATCGCGTAAGAGATTCCTTAGCGAGAACTTGCGTACCTGAGAAAGAAAGATAATTACCTGGCCTGTTACAGGGGTTAATCTTCAAACTCTTTATGTAGATATGCCATATCTGGATACCGGCGTCGAATCTACAATCAGTTACTCACAGATATGCCCTGGCTGGATACAGGAATCGAATCTGGAATTAGTCGTCAACAGATATGCCCTGGCTGGATACAGGAATCGAATCTTCAAACTCTTCAGACGTGCCCTAGCTGGATACAGGAATCGAATCTGGAATTAGTCGTCAACAGATATGCCCTGGCTGGATACAAGAATCGAATCTTCAAACTCTTCAGACGTGCCCTGGCTGGATACTGGAATCGAATCTAGAATTAGTCGTCAATAGATATGCCCTGGCTGGATACAGGAATCGAATCTTCAAACTCTTCAGACGTGCCCTAGCTGGATACAGGAATCGAATCTGGAAATAGTCGTCAACAGATATGCCCTGGCTGGATACAGGAATCGAATCTTCAAACTCTTCAGACGTTCCCTGGCTAGATACAGGAATCGAATCTGGAAATAGTCGTCAACAGATATGCCCTGGATGGATACAGGAATCGAATCTTCAAACTCTTCAGACGTGCCCTGGCTGGATACAGGAATCGAATCTGGAATTAGTCGTCTACAGATATGCCCTGGCTGGATACAGGAATCGAATCTTCAAACTCTTCAGACATGCCCTGGCTGGATACAGGAATCGAATCTGGAATTAGTCGTCAACAGATATGCCCTGGCTGGATACAGGAATCGAATCTTCAAACTCTTCAGACGTGCCCTGGCTGGATACAGGAATCGAATCTGGAACTAGTCGTCTACAGATATGCCCTGGCTGGATACAGGAATCGAATCTTCAAACTCTTCAGACGTGCCCTGGCTGGATACAGGAATCGAATCTGGAATTAGTCATCTACAAATATGCCCTGGCTGGATACAGGAATCGAATCTTCAAACTCTTCAGACGTTCTCTGGCTGGATACAGGAATCGAATCTGGAAATAGTCGTCAACAGATATGCCCTGGCTGGATACAAGAATCGAATCTTCAAACTCTTCAGACGTTCCCTGGCTGGATACAGGAATCGAATCTGGAATTAGTCGTCTATAGATATGCCCTGGCTGGATACAGGAATCGAATCTTCAAACTCTTCAGACGTGCCCTGGCTGGATACAGGAATCAAATCTGGAATTAGTCGTCAACAGATATGCCCTGGCTGGATACAGGAATCGAATCTTCAAACTCTTCAGACGTGCCCTGGCTGGATACAAGAATCGAATCTGGAATTAGTCGTCTACAAATATGCCCTGGCTGGATACAGGAATCGAATCTTCAAACTCTTCAGACGTGCCCTGGCTGGATACAGGAATCGAATCTGGAATTAGTCGTCTACAGATATGCCCTGGCTGGATACAGGAATCGAATCTTCAAACTCTTCAGACGTGCCCTGGCTGGATACAGGAATCGAATCTGGAATTAATCGCTCACAGATATGCCCTGGCTAGATACAGGTATCGAATCTGGAATTGCGACAGTTGATAGTAATTATCTTTGGATTGACCCTTTTCCTGAAAAGGCAAAACATCAGTTGTATGCAATGTCATGATGTATGAAAAGCATGATGTCATGATGTTCTCAGGGAGAAATGAGATTATGTGTTTATGATGCGTATATGCATGCGTCATGGTGTATGATAATGTAATGTTTATGAATGTATTCTCGTTTAGGAAAGTAAATCCTTGACGAATGCCGGGAACTTGAATCCTGGGCTGAAGTTGAAGAGTAGCGTTCTTTGTTTCCGCTGGGGACGATGGTTGCAAGAACAAACCGGTAGGAGAAGATGACTCCGTTTGGGGAATAAACTTGTTGGAGAGATTACTCTGCGGGGAATATACTCTGTGGGAAGAGATACTTCGCCGAGGTTTTGAAATTGATGATAACTCCGCTGAGGATGCCGTTGATATGTTATGTTGGAAGATTTGATGAACTCCACTGGGGGATAGGAAGAGCTTCGCCGAGGATGATCTTTCCGTGGTTATTAGCTGAGGATAACCCAGTTATAAGCTCTGGTGAGGAATAACCTTTGAATAATGCCGGGGAGACGCGTCCGTACTCTGTAGGGGATAAGCTTCCAGAATCTACTGGGGATAAGCTTCCTACTGGGGAGATTGATTCAACTCTCCTGGGGAGACTTTTTGAGACTGTACTGGGGAGGTGGCTCCACTGGGATGTCTGGTATTCCACCGGGGAACAATCTTATACCAAGACTGCCGGGGATGCTTGCTTAGGAACATCTGTATACTCCGCTGGGGAATATTAAGATCTCCTGGGGATACCCAATCTCCTTAAGGCTGATAGTAAGCTAACTCTGCTCGGGGAGAGCGTTGCTGACTTGCTGGAGATATTGTGCCTTTTTAGGGCTGATTGGAGACCAAATCTGCTTGAGGAGAGTATTGCTGGTTCTTGCCTTACTCTGCGGGGAGTGAAGATATCTTGGTTACATTCTTCAGCCGAACTTACCTTGGTACCTTGGTGGACAGAGCAACTAGATCGCTTAGACAACTCATTACTGCCCCTGTTTCTAATGTCGCCTGTAATTAATCCTTTGTTTCGTATGCAAATATTTATGAGTTAGCAATTAGTGTCAAGTGCATATATCAAAAATGAACATTGGACGTTCTTCGCAAGACAAAACAGAAAAAGGAAAACAATTGGAAATTGGTCTGAAAAGTGAATTTGTATTGATTTTTGAATTTGCCTGTAAATAGGCGTATATGTACAAGAGGCTGACGTCCTAGTAAGAGAACTCCGCCGAACAACATAGAGTTTATACAATTTTGAAAAGGAAAACAAAACAGCTATGTGAAAAATCCCACTGGGTTCCAACTATGCTATCGCCTTTATGTCTTCAAGCGTCTCATCACTTTGCTGCTTAGTTGAAGATGAAGCTGACTGATTGATGCCGTCTGCACCTGATAGTTGATACCGAATTCTGGATGCAAGGTGATCCAATGAGACATAGTATTACGCTTATCCCTAATTTTTGCCTGGACCGCCCTTTCGGGTTTTTAGTCCACCGGGATACCCATTTTTGCCCAAGCCGCCTTTTCAGGTTTTCGACTTGCCGGGTGTACAGATTTTTCCCATTTCATCCCTTATTTTTGCCCGAACCCTTTTGGTTCGCCGGGAAGCCCTTATTTTTGCCTAGGTGTGTCAACCTAGCGGGTCTTTTATTCATGCGTAGTATCTTTTTACTATGTCTGCATTGGCGGGGTGAGGAAGGTCATCACCATCCATGGTGGTTAGAATCATAGCTCCTCCTGAGAAGATATGTTTAACCACAAATGGCCCTTCGTACGTAGGGGTCCATTTGCCCCTCGGATCAGTTTGAGGAAGAATGATGCGTTTGATTACCAGGTCCCCAACTTGATACTCTTGGCGTCTGACTTTCTTGTTAAATGCCCTGATCATCCGTTTTTGGTACGTTTGACCATGACAAATAGCGGTAAGTCTTTTTTCGTCAATTAGGTTTAATTGATCAAGCCGAGTCTGGATCCAGTCATCTTCGCTCAGACCTGCATCCTTCATTATCCGGAGAGAGGGTATCTGGACTTCAATAGGCAAGACTGCCTCCATGCCATAGACCAAGGAGAAGGGTGTTGCCCCGGTTGATGTTCGTGCTGAGGCACGGTACCCATGAAGAGCAAATGGTAACATCTCGTGCCAATCTTTGTAGGTCACTGTCATCTTCTGCACGATCTTCTTGATATTCTTATTTGCTGCTTCGACAGCTCCATTCATCTTCGGCCGGTAGGGAGAAGAGTTGTGGTGCTGTATCTTGAATTGCTCGCAGAGCTCAGTGATCATCTTGTTGTTGAGATTGGTACCATTGTCCGTAATGATCCTTTCCGGGACACCGTATCGACAGATCAGGTTATGCCAAATGAATCGTGCCACGACGTTCTTGGTTACCGTAGCGTAGGAAGCTGCTTCAACCCACTTTGTGAAGTAATCAATTGCTACCAGGATGAAGCGATGCCCGTTGGATGCCGTAGGTCTGATCTCGCCGATCATATCAATGCCCCACATTGCAAAAGGCCAAGGTGCTGTCAAGATATTCAGAGGTACTGGAGGAATGTGCACCTTATCTGCATAGATCTGGCGTTTATGACATATCCGAGAATGTTGGTAACAGTCGGCTCCCATTGTGGACCAAAAATATCCTGCCCGAAGGATTTTCTTTGCCATAGTATGTCCACTGGAATGTGTTCCGAAGGTACCTTCATGCAGCTCTGCCATGATCTTTTCTGCTTCAGCCTTATCCACACAATGCAGTAAGGTTGAATCATGGTTTCATTTGTATAGAACGCCGTTGCTGAGGAAGAACTTTGCAGCGAACCTTCTCAGGAACTTTTTGTCATTAACAGATGCGCCTTCAGGGTATTCTTGAGCTTCCAAGTACCTCTTCACTTCATGATACCAAGTTTTTTCAGTTACCTCTTCAGCCTCAAGGTCACAACAATGTGCAGGTTCATCCAGTTTCCAGATAATGATCCGGGGGGCCTCGTTGTCCCATTTGACTTTGAACATAGAAGACATCGTAGCTAGCGCGTCCGTCAACTGATTCTCCTCTCTTGGGAAGTGTTCAAAAGTTATCTCCGTGAAATGGGGGATCAATGCCAACGCTAACTCCTTGTAAGGAATAAGATATGGGTGTTTCGTATCCCACTCGCCTTTGATCTAATTGATCACGAGAGCGGAATCTCCGAAGACACTCAGAAACTTGATCCTTAAGTCAATTGCAGCTTGAAGACCCATAATGCACGCCTCATACTCCACCATGTTGTTGGTGCAGTTGAAACATAGTCGGGCAGTGAGTGGAGTATGAGTGCCTTTGGGGGATATGATCACAGCGCCGATGCCATTACCCAAAGCGTTTAAGGCTCCATCAAAGTGCATAGACCATCGGGATCCTTCCTCAGGTCCTTCATCCGGTCCAGGTACTTCACAATCAGTTACTACCATGAAATCCTCGTCTGGAAATTCAAAGTTCATAGATTGGTAGTCGTCCACTGCCTGGTGTGCCAAATGGTCTTCCAATACACTTCCCTTGATCGCTTTCTGAGTTGTGTATTGGATGTCATATTCCGTCAAGATCATCTGCCATCTTGCTATTCTTCCGGACAGAGCAGGCTTTTCGAATATGTACTTGATTGGATCCATTTTTGATATTAACAGAGTAGTATGAGTCAACATATACTGTCTCAGCCGGCGAGCAGCCCATACCAAAGCGCAGCAAGTTTTCTCGAGCAGTGAGTATCGGGTCTCACAGTCGGTAAACTTTTTGCTAAGGTAATAAATGGCGTGCTCTTTTCGGCCAGACTCGTCATGCTGCCCCAACACACACCCCATTGAGTTGTCAAGTACTGTCAAGTATAGTATTAGAGGTCTCCCTTCAACCGGTGGCATAAGAATGGGTGGTTCTTGGAGATACTCTTTGATTCTGTCGAAAGCGGCCTGACATTCATCGTTCCAACGTACTACTTGATCTTTCTTCAGTAGCTTGAAGATTGGTTCACAGGTAGCAGTTAGGTGCGAGATGAATCGGGCGATATAATTCAGCCGTCCTAGAAAGCCTTTGACTTCTTTCTCTGTCTTGGGAGCTGGCATCTCTTGTATGGCTTTCACCTTGGTAGGGTCCACTTGAATACCTTTGTCGCTTACGATAAATCCTAGCAATTTTCCAGATCTCACCCCGAAGGTGCACTTGTTTGGGTTCAACCTCAGCTTGTACAACTTCAGACGGTCAAACAGCTTATGTAGATGGTCAAGGTGTTCCTCCTCAGTTTGAGACCTTGCAATCATATCATCGACATACACTTCTATCTCATGATGGATCATGTCATGAAACAAAGCAACCATGGCACGTTGGTAGGTTGCCCCAGCATTCTTCAACCCAAAAGGCATGACCTTGTAGCAAAAGGTGCCCTACTGGGTAACAAAAGTGGTCTTCTCCATGTCTTCGGGAGCCATCTTGATTTGATTATATCCGGAGAAACCGTCCATGAAGGAGAACACCTTGTGCTGAGCAGTATTGTCAACCAGAACGTCGATGTGAGGTAGAGAGAAATCATCCTTGGGGCTCGCCCTGTTCAAATCCCTGTAGTCAACACACATTCTGACCTTACCATCTTTCTTCGGCACTGGAACCACGTTGGCAACCCACTGAGGGTAAGAAGTCACTGCTAGAAACCCGACATCAAATTGTTTCATAACCTCAGCTTTGATTTTCTCGGACATCTCTGGGCGCATACGGCGGACCTTCTGTTTTACTGGCGGGCAGTCTTCTTTGGTAGGCAGGTGATGAACCACAATGTCGGTATCCAACCCAGGCATGTCTTCGTAAGACCAGGCAAATATTTCCACATAGTCATGCAGCATCTGAATCAACCGTTGTTTCACACTGAGCTCTAGATTGGCACCAATCTTGACTTCCTTTCTGTCTGTCTCAGTACCCAGATTTACCGTTTCCACTGGCTCTTCATGTGGCTGAATGGCCCTCTCTTCCTGGAGTAGCAGTCTTGCAAGCTCACCAGGCACTTCGCAATCATCTTCACCTTCGTCTTCGGCTAAGTTGATCGGATTTTCGAAGTCATAACTGGCAGTAGCAGAGTCGTTACCAGTGAGATCCAGAGTGGATTGGAACCTGTATAAGTGAGTGTGTGTAAATATAGCTATTTTGTAATATAAATAAGAAAGAAATGGAGCACAAGATTTGAAATGTAAAAAACGTCCAATGCTTTTATTAATGATATATGGAAGTGACACACAAAAGCCCTCACAAATGAAGCCACGGTGCCCCGGGTAAGACACCGGGCCATAAAGTTTCAAATTATTGTTCGTTAC
This sequence comes from Vicia faba, assembly GCA_948472305.1. Classification (NCBI taxonomy): domain Eukaryota; kingdom Viridiplantae; phylum Streptophyta; class Magnoliopsida; order Fabales; family Fabaceae; genus Vicia; species Vicia faba. The sequence goes on along the minus strand of CATIWC010000813.1, from coordinate 444,460 downwards.
AAATTCAAAACAAAGAAGTTCATTACTGAGTGACAAAAGTAATAGGTGTAAAGTCTTTTGCAGTCCAGTTGCTAGGTCCACCGTTGGTCGTTGGATAGATCCAGCTGTCAAATTCGGATTCCTCCACGTCGTCCTCGATAGCATTCACTCCCGGGTTGGTGATGAGCACAGGAGGTCTTCCAATCCTTGCCTTACGCACAGCCTTCTGAGCTTCTGCAGTGAAACCCAAGCCAAATTTGTCAGTCTTTGGAGTGAAATCGGGAAGTCTGTCCCAGTTTGCACACTCACCCTTCTCGATCACAGCCCGGGCATCCTTCAAGGAAGCCATCTTCAAAGGAGAGTCTTCTGCAGTCACTGTCTCTGCTGCTGCCAATGTCTGAGGAACCTCTTCAAAGTGTTGAAAGGGTGTCTCAATGAACTCCCCATCCATTTCTACGTATCGGAACGAGTTGAGGTGGCTGACCATGTATTCCTCTTCCCCTTGCACTGTTACGATCTTTCCTCTGACCGGGTACTTAAGCTTCTGATGTAATGTGGAGGTCACAGCTCCTGCCTTGTGGATCCAAGGACGACCCAGCAAACAAGATTAGGACGGTCGGATATCCATCACATAGAATTTTGAATCAAATACTTGTGAACCAACCCTGATTGGGATGTCAACCTCGCCATGTACCATCCTTTTGGACTCGTCAAGGGCCCGGACAACAATGTTACTTGGTTTGAGCTCTAAACCCTCACAGTCCAGCCTGTCTAGAGCTTTCTTGGGTAGTACGTTTAATGAAGAACCAATGTCAACCAGCACATGGGCAAGAGTAGTGCCCCTGCATTCAATGGAGACATGCAGGGCATCATTATGGTTCTTCCCCTTGACCGTCAGATCAACGTTAGAGAAACCCAGCTCATTATCAGCAGTTAAGTTGGCCACACAGTCGGTGAATTGATCAGCAGACGTTTCTTGTGGCACGTGAGCCGTCTTCAGGAAAGCAATCAGGGCCTTGGCATGGGCCTTTGAACACAGCAACAGTGATAGCATAGAGATTTTAGAGGGGGTGTGCCCCAGCTGTTCAACGACGTTGAAATCACTCTTCTTGATAATTTTGAGGATCTCTTCCATCTCTTGCTTGGAAGCCTCAACAGTGGTCTTCGGTGCCTCCGTCCGGGCAGGCACATCAGTAGCAATCCCCTTGCCCCGAGCGTCAGATGACTCGGCAGCAGGGGTAGAAACTTGATCAGGGGGGGAAACAGGCACACTGGCAGGTGTGATGACAAGAGGTCTCTGAATTGCTGGAGGTGCAATGTCTGGTGAGAACAGTCTTCCACTACGAGTGACTTTAGCAGGCCCGGTGATGTTGGTGACACCGGTACTAGCATTGAACTCTTGTTTCACTCCCAGAACATAAACATCTGCCCCATAGTGCCACGGGACAGCCTTGTCAGACTTATAGGGGATGGGCCCCGGAACAGTAATGGTTATGGGTGCAATCTTGTGAACAGGCATGATTTTGACATGCTTCTTTGAGGGAGCCTTAGGGGGGTTGTTGAAAATGGTGACAATTGACACTTCTTCAGCAGGAGCAGCAGGAACGACAATCTTCTTGAACAAAATCTCTTTGCTATCCATCAGGTTTTGGACGCCTGACTTCAGCAACGGACAACCAGCAGGTGAAACAACACATAGATGGCAACCTTTACTACATCTCGGAAATAAACCGGCTAGCAACAGGTTCCTCTTGACGGTCAGCAGCGGAGTAGCAACATCATCCATAGAAGCTACATACAGATCCTCCTCAACAGCATTCACTCCATGCTGGGGCATGGGAGCGGTCACAACATTTGGCCTTTCGGGCGCCTCGAACTGTATTTCCTTAGCATCAATAAGGTCCTGAACCTTATTCCTTAGGGCCCAACAATCATCAGTAGAATGCCCCAGGCTATCAGAGTGATAAGCGCAACGGGCGTTGGGGTTGTACTTCGGAGATGCTGTGTTTACCACCTTCGGAGCTTCCTTGACAGTTACCAGGCTGGTTGACAGCAATTGCGGTAATATCTGAGAGAGAGTCATGTTGAGCCGAGTATACTGCCTTTTGGGCCTCTCAACTCTTGGATGGTTATATTGTTGAGGAGCAGAAGCAGGCTTAGAAATAACCACCGCGTTGACAGCTTGGCGGCGTTCTGGTTTGTTCTGTCTCCTGGGACCATACACAGCACTAGCTTCCTTCTTGAAGGGCTTCTTTTCAGTACTTGAGGAGGCACCCTTCTGTATCTTCCCCGATTTTATACCAGCTTCGATCTTTTCACCAGTCAGGATCAGGTCAGTAAACCCAGCAGAGGAATTACCAATGAGATGGTTGAAGAATGGACCAGATAGGGTCCCCAAGAACATGTCCACTAGTTCATGATCCGTCAACGGTGGCTGCACCCTGCCAGCCATGTCTCTCCATTTCTGCGCGTACTCCTTAAAACCTTCACCCGTTCCTAGTGACATACCCTGGAGTTAGGTACGCGTAGGAGCGAGGTCAGAATTGTACTGATACTGCTTATAAAAAGCAGTAGCCAAGTCCTCCCAGTTACGAATGTTGGTTCCATCCAGCTGATAGAACCATTCGAGATGAGTCCCTGAAAGACTCTCCTGGAAGAAATGGATCCATAAGTTCTTGTCTGCAGTGTAAGGCTGGATCTTCCTTACATAAGAGCGGAGGTGCATCTTAGGACAGGAAGCCCCGTCGTACTTCACAAAGGCAGGTGCCTTGAACTTGTGTGGGATCACCACCCCAGAAGATAACCCTAAGTCTCCAAAATCCAACCCAGGCACACGTTGAATCTCCATAGCATTTAGCCGGTCCTCCAGCTGTTTGTACCTGTCCTCAGTAGGAGGGTACTGTTCGTCGTTGAAATCTGTCTCGGTGTCAGAGACCACAGGACTAGGAACCTCTCTCCTTTGGTAACTGCCTTCCCCAACAGATGGAGTAGTCCTCTCATCTTCATTCTGCAGTGTATTCCCGAGTCTGCGTCCAGTGTTGAACAACACAGTCCTCTTCTTCTTCTTCTTCTTCAGGAGCAAAGCCTTCAACTCCTGTTGTCCCTAGGCCAAGTTCATGACCATCTCTTGAAACTGAGCGTTTTGGGCCTGAAGGGCCTTGATAGCTTGTTCAGTAGTTGGTTCAGGATTCATGATGACTGAGTGCTGAAATAAACAGCGAAGAAGATTAAGCAACCTGTAGAAAAGGGGTACCTGTTATGCATATGATGAATGAAATGCATATGAATTATGTTTTCAAAGACAATCGGGAATCAACTTTATAGACAAAAGGAACACACTTTATTAGATTTAAACTTTGCAATTTAAATTGTTCAACAAATTTCCCTTAGGCATTACAGGAATAGAAAATACTGAAAAGGAAATAAAAGTTGTAAAGGAAACATCCAAAGCCCATCAGTGCTCCCATGGCCTCCTCTTCTCAGTACGGATGTAGTCATTCATGATCCGCTCGTTCTCCAATTGCTTGGTCAGCTTCTGGATCTTTTGTTCCTGTTCGTTGAACTTTTCCCAATAATAATCCCGCTCTTCCTGTAGTTGCGCCCAAGACCTCTTTAGTGTATCAACATCAGTGGGTATCTGAGGAGGGAGTATGGTTGGAGGAACCCCATCTCCATCAGGAATTTCAAGAATGATAGGCCTGACAGCTTCATATGGCATACCTAACTTCTGAGCACGGATGCAGACCCATCTGTAATAGGGTTCCATTGGTATAGAAGTCTTCGGTCCCAACTCATGTGGGTCAGCTTTGTGAATTCTGTCCCAAGCTTTGATGAATCTATGGCGTAGTTCGTCACTATCTACCTGAAACTCAAAACTGATGTGAGGCACCAACATCTCATGAGGCCCTGCTCTTCTGGCTCTTCCAAACTGACGGAGAGCTAAACATGGATTATAAGAGATTCCTCCCTGGGTACCAATCAATGGAACATTAGGATATTCTCCGCAACGATCAATAACAGCCACTTCATCTAAACCTCTGAGAGTCCAAATGATGTCATTATCAGTGAGAGACATTAACCTATGAGCCCAGCCTCTTCCTTCTTGGTTCTTCAGCACGAACTTGGGGAGGTGCGAAATAAACCACCTCACTAACAAAGGAGTACAACACCACAGAGTTCCTCGTCTTCGGGCAGTACGAGCATAGAGTTGTTGCAGGATATCACCCAAGAGAGTGGGTACAGGGTTCCGAGACATGAAGATCCTTATGGCATTGATATTGACAAAGTTATCAGGATTTGGAAACAATACCAGACCATAGATTAAGAGATCCAGAATGTCCTCGTATGCCCTGAAGTCTAAGTCATTCCAGAAACTGTTAGCCTTACCAATCAGAAACTTAGCCAAAAAGCCCTTAACTCCGCTTCTAGTCTCCCAGTTGTCCATTACCTCCTTGTTGGTCAAAGGAAGGGCTGCTGCAATCTCCTCAAGTCTAAGAGCCTTTTCCCAACCAGTGAAGGGAGTCTGATCCAAGACAGGGATACCAAGCAAATCAGAGAATTCTTCCAGGGTAGGGACCAGCTGGAAGTCTTGAAAGGTGAAGCAATTGTACAAGGGATCATAAAATTGGGTCAAGACACTCATCAGTTGTTGGTCCCACTTTGAAGTGACTAAACCGAGAAGAGAACCATGCCTCTGAATGAAGGAAGTGGTATTTGGAATCCTATCAACCAATTCTCTGAGCAAATCAGGTGGGTGAACAAAATTGAGTCGGATAGTATTCCTTCGCACAGGCATCATGATGTCCTACAAAACAGAGCAAAGGTGAAACCCTCTTGTCTTTGAAATGGGTCAGTCCTTATGCAGGATACATGCAATGTTATGATGGTATGATGTTATGATAAAGCACACCACAAGTATTCACAAAGGCAAACATGATAAGGCACACAAGTCACACAAGACAGCCCTTAGGGTTTAGGCAAGCATGAAGTTCAGGTACTACCCTCTTTCAGTTTGTTGGTTAAGACCTGTCCTATCAAAAGTAACCGGGTTCTAGAGGATCCCAATATCATCGACTACCCTCAATCGGTCATAACTCCAGCATCGCAATCTTTTCTTGCAGCCAGAACCATCGCGAGAGTTTAGCCTCAATGGGTGTAGCATACTGTTACTGTTTTATGGCCAAGTTGGGTCACATTAGGGTTCTAAGGTCGGTTGGTGCTTAATGACTCCTCAGAAGACCCATATTCTCCTTGTTGCAACACAAGGGATATCGGTACAGACCAAGGTGCCACACCAACATAGCCACTGCTTCACCCGTGTCGGTCTATGCCGGACAGGTCCCTCAAAGCTTATGCTACCTAAAAGGGTATCCCCAGATCCGGGTTAGGATCTATGAAACTCCGATGCAAAGCCCACAAATATAAAGCAATCAAAGCAAAGAAATTGAAAACATAAGTATGATCTAATCCTAAGGTACACCTCACTTTTATTGTCCCCAGCAGAGTCGCCAGTTCTGTGATCGGTGGAAATAGAACTGACTGTTTTTTAGCTGGTTTCGCGAAATGTCGCGGTAAGCAAGAGTCTCCACCGTCTTTTATGTTCTCCAACATGGAAAGGACAAAAGCACAGCAAAATTCCTTATGAGAATGTTTCTCGGTTCGGGAGGTAGATTTATAGAAAGGGAAGGTGTTAGCACCCTTTCTATCCGTGGTTATCCACGGGCTCTTAGGTACTTGCTCTTATGTTTTCAAAATTTGTTTGCTTTTCAAATGTGTGTGGGTTTTGAAAAAAGTTCGTTTGAAAACTTCTAGGTAACTCTTGTATCAGTCCTCAAGAGTGTATGAAGTATTGTTTGAAATTTTTTTTGAAAGTGTAAGGTGTGAAAAGTATTTTGTTTGTTTTGAAAAGAGCAAGTACCCCTGAGTCATCTACCTACCCTAAGGAATTAAGCTGTGTAAGAGTCCTTTAGATAGTGTTATCCCACCATTGAGAGGTAGGTAGCACCATCGTTGGAGTTGTTCGGGTCAATTCGATTATCGGGACAGTGTGGTCACCGAAGCAATGGTAGGACATCTTAGAAGTAACCCTAATGTCCTAGATCCTTTTATCCGAGGCAACCGTTTCGAGGCAACTGGATCTTTAGACAAAGGGTGACCTCTAAGACGTCCTATACTTGATGACCACGTTTCGAGGCAACGAGTGAGGCGTACCCTAGGAGTGGCATATGCTCTGTGTGTTATTTTTCGGTTAATGTTTTTGTACATGTTATTTGTGAGCTACGGATTAATTTTATTTACATACATTCTTTCATGCATTTAACAGTTAGGGGTGCGGAAAGTAAATTGCGGAAGGATAAATCTATGCTATTACAAGGCGCGGGTCTATACATCGCCAAAAATGCAAAGACCTGTTTTGGTAAATAAGTACGAGAAATTAAATAAAGCGGTAAACCTAATTACTATTACATTCTTGGAAGCAATTACATTATAATCAAAATAAAATAAATGCGCGCGAATAAAAATTAATCGGGAATGCCTTAAGGGTTTTGACCCTTTTAAGAAAAGAAATGAATTTTTTTTTGTCTTTTTTGTGATTAAATGAGATTAAAACTAATGATTAAACTAATTGATTAATTAATAAAAAAAATGTTTTTTTTAATGTATTTTTATGCTTTTTAATGAAATAAAATAAAAGGAAATAAAAATTAAAAGTTAATAAAAACTTAATTCTAAATTTATTTTAGTTATTTAAAAAAAGAGTTAAAATTGCCTAATTAAAGCTAATTCAATTTATCAATATTTATTTACAGAATAATTACTTAAATGAAATTAATAAAGTAATAATATTAGTTCTTTTTGGTTTTTTATGAAAAATAATAATTGATTAATTGTTAATAAAAAAAATAAGAAATCAAATAAAGCAAATAAAAAAAATGAAATGACAAAATAATAAAAAAGAAGAGCAAACCCAAGGGGGGTTTGGGCCAGAATTGGGGGTGTATATGGAATTGTGAGGCCCATGAACCTTCAGCCACATTGACTCTTTCTGGTTGCCAAAGCCCATGTTGACTCCTGAGCACCATGGTCCTCATGTTTTGGCCACTGGATTGGCGCTTGAGACACTTGGCATGCTGATCTGTGAGGGTTTATGGTGGAAGCTGTTTGAGGGCCTGCACGTGATTACCTAGGAAAAAATTGAAACAAGGAAATTGGGGGACCTGGGAATCGAACCCAGGTCCCAAAGATCACCAAACATGTTTCCAACCACTGCACCACTCATGCACGTTTGTTATAATAATAAGAAAAAAACATAATATAAAATAAGCGCACTATATGCTGAACCAAAAAGAAAAAGCGCGCTATATTCAAATCCGCTAATCACATGGCAACACGCAGTCATCTTCTTCATATTTTCCTGCAAAATGAAAGTTAGATAGCGGGGGTTTTTAACCCCCACAATGCCAAACTGTGGAAAATAGCGATTAGCTATACAATGAACATAAAAAGGGCGCGAGGTATGTTTTGGATTCGTTTCATCATGCTGATTTCAACCATGGGTGTTTGGAGGTTTGATTTTACAGTATGGCAAAAGCCCCAAATTACAAGGTCTGAAACCCTAGGATTCGCTAATGGTAATTTTGATTCCAGGGCATTATAATCAAATTAAATTACACAGAAAGCTTCGTATGGGTCCTGTGAACATAATGCAATCAATAAAAAATGTTAAAAACGCATGAATTGATGATTGTGATTTTGAAAAAGAAGGTAAACCGTATGACTTGTGTAGCACGAGTTCTTGAGTGTTAGGACTTGTTTATGCTTGCAATAGGTTCCTGGCAATGCTGGGAATGTATTTGGATCAAAAGGAAGGCTTGAATTATGCTGCAAGTGAGATTTCAGTTTCACACTTTTCTTTGGAATTTTTGGAAATTGGATATGTTGTTTAAGGTGTTTTCTAGGTCGTGTATACTGTATGGGAGGCTTGCATATATGTCCTTGAATGAGAATCAATCAAAATTATGAGCTCTTAATTCTTGCAATGAAGTTTTGAGATTTCCATAACTACCATTTAAAGAACTTGCCATTTTTGTTCAATTTTGAATTTCATGCTTGAAATGGACCTTTACACGAATTTGGTATGTTCCTTACGATGCATCAAGGTCATTCAAACCACAAAATATCCCTTAATTAATTTTTTGATTTTTATTTGAATTTTAAAGATTTAAAATGAATTAAATCAAATAAAATTAAATAAAAATAGAAAAATTAATTTTTAATCTTGAAATAAATCATGGGACACGTGGGTGGCATGACAAGGATGAATCAAGTGGAAAAAAGTGGGCCCTTTTGTCAAAAATTGAAGTTTCAAGGATAGTTAACTTTGGCCATTTCACAAAATTTCCCAACTTCTCCAATGCATATCTTGCTCAATTTTGATCATATGAACATGTTCTTGGAAATTTTGGAAAGGTCTTGAAGTCCTATAACCAATGCCTTTGGTCCCATGTCATTTTGATTTACCAATCTCAAGTTATGGTCTTTGACTTAAAGTGCCTTTTTGTTGACTTTTGAAAATGACCTATAATGTTGAAATTGATAACTTTTTGTGAGAGCATTTCTTGGACTTGGAATGTGAATATGAGTTGTAGGAAATGTCATCCCCTTCAAAATGAGCATTGGATGGGATTTTTCTGATGAACCATGAAAAAGTTATGCCTTGGTCAAGTTACAGTTGACTTTTCAACTGTCCAAAAATAGAAACTTTTGACACCTTGATGATTTTTGAGCCATTCTTGTGAAATCATGATCAATACTTGATCAAATGATGATTGTGGCTTCAAAATAAGATTTTGACCAAAATTTTTGACTTTTGACTGCCAAATGACCATCTTGCCCCTGCAGTTGACTGTGGAGCAATTAGGGTTTTTGACTGTGCAACTTGACCTTGTGAGCCTTGAAACTTGACATGTAGGTGCTTGACAATGTACATGAGCATGTGGGACTTGATTGAGCCCTTGAAAACCTCAACTCCCTTGCAAGAACCAAAACCCTAATTTGGCTGGCTTAGGAGGGTGCTTGACTGTGTAGCCCTTGAGTAAACTTTGAACCATTTGAGGTGATGCTTGGAAAAACTTTGAAGATTATGGGAGGGCAAATTTTGGGGTACAACACCTAGGCCAGTCCCATATGAATCAGATGAAACCGTGCCTTGGAATTACGGAGGGGACATTTACTACCATGGTGTCAAGCAAGACTGGTCGGCCGCCGAAGAGATAAACTCCGAAGAAGAAAATTATGACATCAGTAATATTTCCAGAATTAGAAAAATCACCCGAAGTGGTGGGATCTTTTCTCCAAAAATTGCTCCCCCAAAAGCAGAGTCTGGACCCGTAATTATCCCCGAGGCTGCTCCAAAGGTTGATCCCATACCCATAATCATCTCTGCAAGTACTCCTATTGATAAATCCGTTACAACCCCTATTATCATTCCTACCAACACTCCCGCTGACGAGACTCGAGGAAAGAGTATTCAAGTTGAGCCTGTCCAGACGAAGGCTCAATCACTGACTATCCCTGAGACTTCCAAGAAAGAAATGGGGGAGATCCTAAAAATTATAAAGAGGAGCGACTACGATGTAGTTGAACAATTGGGGTAAACTCCCTCTAAAATCTCCATGTTGGCATTACTACTGTGTTCCGAGGCGCGTGCCAAAGCCTTGGTGAAGTTCTTAAAAACAACCCATGTGTCTCAAGAGACGTCTGTTGATCAATTCCAAGACTGTGTAGCCAGCTTGACAGCGGATAATGGCCTAGGATTTTCGGACGCTGATCTAACACCGAGGGGAAGAAAGCATAATGAGGCATTGCATGTCTCAGTGGAATGTAGGGGCACAACTCTGGCCGATGTTTTGGTGGACACTGGCTCATCTTTGAATGTATTACCTAAAAAGGCTCTTGATAGACTTGACTGCGAGGGACTGACATTAAAGCCAAGCAACATAGTGGTAAGGATTTTGATGGCTCGAAGAGAATGGTGCACGAGGAAGTGGATATCCCCATAAAGGTTGGAACCCAAACTTTCAATTCGACCTTTTATGTAATGGACATCCTCCCTTCATACTCCTGCTTTCTAGGCCAGCCATGGATCCACAATGTTGGCGCTGTTACCTCTACATTGCACCAGATGCTGAATTATTCGGTTCAAGGGAAGATTATCACCGTCCATGGAGAGGAAGAATACATGATCAGCCATCTCAATTCCTTCAGATATGTGGAATTGGACTGCGAATTTATTGAAACTCCATTTCAACACTTCGAAGAGGTCCCGCAAGAGGTGGCAGTGACCAAGGATGTGTCTCAGGTTCCCAAGAATACAAGGCCTTCACTCCGGATGTCATCTCTGAAGGATGCCAAAGCAGTGGTAGAGGAAGGTGGATGCACTATCTGGGGGTAACTCCCAGATATCCCATATAAGTCTGACAAGTTTGGCCTAGGCTTCACTTCAAGTGCTCAAAAGGTTGTACGTTGTGCCCATGCTGGAGGACCACCCCTGCAGATCAGCAATTGTGAGGTCAACACGATAGAAGATGGTGAAGATGATTGCAACCTGGAGGATTAGATCTTTCCGACTGTCAATGGAGGGCTCAGCAATTGGGAGGTTAGAGACCTTGTCCCGATCACTTTTATCCCACAGTAATTTATATTTACATTTTGTTGGATCTGTAATATTGAAACAATTCGCACTCTTAAAACCTTGTGTCTTACCCGAGGCACAATGGTCCATTTGTAAGGGTTATTATTTCATATTCAATGACATCAATGAATCATGGACATTTTTCGCATACAAACTTTTGTGCTCATTGTCTTTCTTTTATATTTTAGTTTCTTTTAAAGACAACTATACCCTTACGCACACCCATACTCACAATGCAGGTACACATCCATTCTGGATCCCATGGGTAACAATACTGCTATGGCCTTTTGTGACTCTGAGAATCTAATCTACCAAGCCAAAGACGAAGGTAAGGAAGATTGTGAAGTACCAGGGGAACTTTCCAGACTGCTACAACAAGAAGAAAGAACCATTCAGCCTTACGAGGAACCCTTGGATTCGATCAACCTGGGTACCAAAAAGGACAAAAAAGAGGTTAAGGTGGGTGCCAATATGGAACCCAGTGTCAAGGAGCGTCTGATTCAGCTATTACACAACTATGTTGAAGTCTTTTCCTGGTCATATGAAGACATGCCGGGACTTGATGAAGACATTGTGGTACATCGTCTGCCTACAAGAGAAGATTGTCCGCTAGTAAAGCAAAAGGTTTGCTGCATGAGGCCTGATATGTCAGAAAAGATTAAAGGAGAGGTCATTAAACAATTCAACGTTGGATTCTTGGATGTCACCTCCTACCCTCAATGGGTTGCCAACATTGTTCTCGTACCTAAAAAAGACGACAAAGTACGAATGTGTGTGGACTACAAAGATTTAAATAGGGAAAGCCCTGAGGATGATCTTCCACTTCCCCACATTGATATCTTAGTTGACAATACGGCACAACACAAAGTGTTTTCCTTCATGGACGAATTCTCAGGTTACAACCAAATCAAAATGGCACCTGAGGACATGGAGAAAACAACATTAGTTACATAGTGGGGCATATTCTGCTACAAGGTGATGCCATTCAGACTGAATAATGTTGGGGTAACTGTTGTACCCCAAATTTTGACCTAAGATACCATCTCCCATCTGCATCATTACATTACAAGTGTTTTGATCTATTGATTTTTAAAATTCATAACTTGTTTCAGGCCGAGAGCTATTTATTTTGAACACTAAATTATTTAATCGATTCATGCTAAAACAATGTTTATTAATTATTTATTATCTTAAATTTAAATAATTGGAATTTGTTTTCAATTGTTATATAATTTAAAGATGTATAGATAATAAAATAAATATTAGAAAAGAGGCGTATTAATCGTGCAGACAGTGTTTATTTATTATTCACTATCTTAAATTTAAATAACCGGAATCTATTCTCAGTTATTACAAAATTTAAAGATTTATGAATAATATAATAAGTATTTGAAAAAAATTTCATTAATTGGTCAATAATGATTATTTAATTATTTATCATTCTAAGTTAAATAATTGAAATTCTATTTTAATTATTATAATTTAGAAAATTATGAATAATGAATTAAATAATTGATAATATTAATTGATCAATGATATTATTTATTTATTTGTTTATTATTCTGAATTTAGGTAATTGAGATTCATTTTCAATTATTATACGATTTAAAGAATTGTAAACGATAAAATAAATAATTAGAGAAGGAAGAAAGTAATTGGCAAATATTGGAATTTTATTCATTTTCTTCTAATTGTACAATTATTGTGTAAGTATTGTATTTATTACAACAAATTTACAATAATAATTTTACAAAGTTAAAATGAAATAAAAATTAATCTAATGTTTCCTAATTCTAAATCTTCTATCCAATGCATTTTTGTCTGCTCATTTGATTTTACCTGCAAAAACGATTAAAAGAAATTAGAATTGAACAAATAATTAAAAGCAAAAATTATTTAATGTTCATCATTAAAAGCAACGGCTGGAATCAGTTTACCCTTTTTTGCAAATCACGGGATTTCTCCCGGTTCACAAAAAAGGGAGGAATTTTTTATTTCATAAATGAATGCACAATTGTGAAACATGCACAAAATTCATTTCATTTTTTAAAACTGCATAATTAAAAAATCCATTGCATTTTTCAAAGTCCCGTGCATATTTCAAATATACACAGCATATGCACTTTCAAAGCCAAGCCAACGTAAACCTATGCCCACGTAGTAGAAGCCAAAACATAGGCTCTACTGTTGCATTGGAAGTCAAAGAAAGATGCAGTTTAAACAATTTTGCAAGCAATATAACATTCCCTTTTCATCATATTCCAGCACTTTTGCAATTTCAGAAAATAGTACAGTACATCATTTAAATGTCAAAATGGTACTTATGAGAGAGAAGAGAGATAGAAGTATGGTATTGCAGGTTTTGGTTTAGGCAGGAAGAGATACAAGATAAACTGCATTAACACAGTCAGTAGGAAGTAAAAACATGAAATAGGAATAGAGACAAACCATATGGAGCAGTAAGGGTGCAGAAGTACCAAGAATATATTAAAATATACCAAAGCCCTCAACGGAAACCTAAGGCCAAAAGACTGTTATAACATAACAAAAATCACACATATCATCATCTATCTATCACCAAGCTATCAAGGAGAAAAAACCATTTTTTCCTCAAGCCCTCCTAAACCTGTACTGCATAAACCTGCAATCTGCATAGAACCATTTGTAGAATCAGACCACAACATGGCCTAAACCTCAACAACTTGTTTAAACCATAGAAAACCTCACCGAAACTGATTGAGCCCTCAAGCCAATATCACCATAAACCTGTCAAAAACCAATATGTCCTGAACCTTGGCCTAAACCTGCCTACCACATCATCAAAACCATATATCAAAAACCATATCAGAACCTAGAACCATAGCCTACTGTCAAACCTGCCGAACCAACATGAATCAAAACATGGCCTAAACCAGTAAAACCAGTAAAACATGCATCAACTACAGCTTACTGCATCACCATTTCAAACCAACTGCATTACGAAAAACCTGCCATTGCATCAACCAAAATCATTCAACATGGCCTAAACCATCAAGCCCCAAAACTTACTGCATAACCATTTCGAAACTAACAAAGTATAGACCATTGAAATCATGTCCAAACACACATAAAGCCTCAGATTATATCCTCATAGGCAACCCAAAATTCAGGCAGCAAAGTCACAAACGCAAAGAGGCAACAGGATCGCAGTGAGAAGAAGAAAAAGAAGCTAGTAAAAAAAAAGATTTTTTCAACAGTAGCAAGCAAGCATTCAAGGCACATAACGAGGCATACAGAATACCAAAGTAAGAAGAAGAAGGACACAAATACACAAACCAGGGTCCAATAGTCCGAAGCAAGCTCGCGCCTGTCCTTCCTTGCCGTGGCCTCCGTCGCACCCAACTGTTCCTCCTCCGTCTCCACCTCTAGGTAACGATTCCCCTTCCCCCTTTTACTTTCATAACACCTCCCACAAACAATAAAACGAAATCAGAATCAAGCAGAAAAAACATGAACATGCATTTACATTAAAACCCTAAACGAAATTTGTACCGTAAAATTCGTCACCCCTTAACGTTTGGCTGGAGGGAAGAGGACAGTGGGAGCTGGTGGCCATAGACAGGAGGAGATTTCAGAAGCGATTGAAGAAGATAACGCGCGAAGATGAAGAAGGCGATACGAACAACAAGGAGCGCCGTTTCTGACCAAGAAACCTTAACCCTAATTTGCTTTCCCTAAACTTTGTTTAACCCCTAAAAGAAACAACTTATGAAATGGGCCTTACCCCATTTTGCTGCCTTTAGCCCAAACGATTTGCTTCATCCACCCCCCTATCCTGCTTCTGATACTATTAAGCTTGGGCCTCCTAAAACCCCTTTTGGCCCATTTTGTTATTTCCTTTAGTTTGTTTTAATAAATTAGCTTAATTCACTTTTGTTTCTAATTAGTAATAATAAACAACCTTTTTATATAGTTAATTAAATATATTTATTCTTAATGGTATTAATGACTAATGAACAATTTTGTTATATTAATTAAGGCCTTTTATAAAATTAGTTAAAAATACTCAATTTAGTATAGGCCATTAAGTCATCTTTTAATAATACTTTATATTAAAAAAGAAAGCATATTAAATTTACAAACATATGGAAATGAAAAATATTTTATTTAATTAATTCACTCGTTTTAGTTAATATCAAAACTCCAAAAATATATAAAAAATATAGAGAATTAAAAAACTAAAAATATTTTGACTCCTTTAATTAATCCTCATGCTTTTATCCATATTAAAAAATGCGTAAAAATTGAAAACTATTAAAATACTTTCTTTTCATTAATATTAAACAAAAATCATAAAAATGCATTATTCACATCATTTAGTCCATCATTTAATTATTGTTATTTAATCATTATCCGCATAATTTTTCTGTTTATTTATTTCATATTTATTTGTTTATTCTGTTTACGTTTAAATCCAAGGGAAAAACAATAAATTTGTTGACTTCATGTCCTCAAGTCTAATTGCGCGAACTTTCGCATTTTCATTAAAACTTAGGATAATTTTTCCTCAAATATTCAATCTTTTCGAAACTTATACCTTTTAAGCAAAAACTTCGACATTAGGTCGTCGCATCTTCAAAAACCCGTCCGTACCCCTTTTCGGCCAAAACAATTCATTTTTCAATCAAGCGATCAATTTTTAAATAAACAGATATTTCAAAAGGTTCCTATAGAGTACTATAGATACATTGGGTGCTAATACCTTCCCATTGTATAACCAACCCCCGAACCATAGATCTCTTTCAAAAAAAACCCCTTGTATTATTATTACTTTTAAAAAAGTATTATTTTACATTGCATATTTAGGGTTTATTTCGCTCTTTTCCCTTTTCCCTTGGAAACAATAAAGCGCGGTGGCGACTCTTGCTTTTATGAGACGAATTAATCAATAATTCGATCTCCGATTTACCCCGCTACATTTTTTATCGCTACAGAATTGGCGACTCTGCTGGGGAAAGATTGACCTCTTGC
Source organism: Vicia faba (assembly GCA_948472305.1). Taxonomy (NCBI): domain Eukaryota; kingdom Viridiplantae; phylum Streptophyta; class Magnoliopsida; order Fabales; family Fabaceae; genus Vicia; species Vicia faba. Next base: position 428,778 of record CATIWC010000813.1, on the reverse strand, counting down.
TGGTCCATCCCTAAGTGGGTTAAGCCTAATTTGTCTTATCTGTTTTACTATTATTTGATTTGCTTGATTATGTGTTTAAATTGGGGTGTTTGGGTTTTTTTGCAAAGGACGAATCCTATACCCGGATTAAGTAACACTTAAGGAATAGGACGGGCGGTATAGTCATGTTAACTTTGAGGGAGTAATCCCGAAGAAGGAGGCATGAGATCCCCCACTCAATGGAAGGCCCTCTTGAACTTAATATTTGTTTACCGAGTAATCGGGAAGACATTATTATTTTCGACCTAGGAGCCCGAGAAGTTGAGGACCGTAGAACCCTAACCCATCTTGGCCTTTTTAGGTGTAGCGCGGAGACTATAACGGAGTAATTCGGAAGTAGTTGTTACGCGATGCTGCGCTCGGACGAGTTTCTCTTGAGAATATTGCTAATTATTGAGTAATCAAGACGTTGGTAATATCCGAAGGAGGAATGTAGACTCTGGGAACTCTTAGAACCATGTCTTACAGGTGTGATTGAACCGTTAGTACATACCTTTGGGTGGGCTTTACCCTCGACTCCATGCTGAACGTTGAACCTTTGAACCCCATGTTTGCAAGCTTGTGACTGTTGCATTATCATTCATTCATGCATTCATCAACATCTTTGTAAAAAACTTGTTTTTCAAGGAACTTCGGAATGATTTTTGCAGACATCTAGGTTATTATGGAACTTGGAAGGAGAAATACTCGAAGCTTTAGTTTCAAGGAGCCTGAGATTGAAGAACTGAAGAGTTTGATTCCGAAGATCGAGAGTTCGACGGATTTTTAGAAGAAATATGGGTCCATCGTACCGCTCATGAAGCGCAAGATGAAGAAAGGCATCCTCAACATGTTGGTTCAGTTCTATGATCCCTTGTACCGATGTTTCACCTTTCCGGATTACCAGTTGATGCCCACTTTAGAGGAGTACTCCTATATACTTGGTTTGCCGATCACCGACCGTGTTCCTTTCTCTGGATTAGAAGAGGACCCCAAATCTCACGAGATAGCAGCCATCACCCACTTAAAGAAGTCAGAGGTAGAGGAGAACATGACTACGAAAGGGGGAATCCGGGGTTTGCCGGCGCAGTTTTTATTGAAGAAAGCTCGTCATTTTGCTGAGATAAAGGATACTGTTGCCTTCGAAGACGTGTTCGCTCTACTCGCGTATGGTCTATTCTTATTCCCAAACATTGATAAGTTTGTGGATATCAACGCCATCAGAATTTTCCTGATTGGAAATCCGGTCCCTACGCTGCTAGGAGATACATACTACTCCATCCACCTTCGAAACTCTTATCAAGGAGGGATGATTATTTGTTGTGTACCGTTGCTGTATCAGTGGTACGTCTCACATCTACCTGGGTCTGATGCTTTCTGGGATCTCGAGAAGGAACCGCGTTGGGCGCCAAAGATTATGGCTCTCACTCATTTCGACATTGACTGGTATAATCGAGTTTACCACGACGTGGAGATCATTGATAGCTGTGGTGCTTTTCCTAACGTACCTCTTCTCGGTACGAGGGGTGGAATCAACTATAACCCTGTTCTCGTGCGCCGTCAGTTCGGGTACCCGATGAGAGATAAACCAAACAGCATCCATGTGAGTGGTTTCTTTCTTCAGGAAGGACAAGATCATCAGGCAGCTAAGAGGGAGATCGAAGGAGCTTGGCGCCACATCCATAGAAAAGGGAGAGATATGTTGGGACATAGGGGTGCCGTTTCTTTGGAGCCTTATCTACAGTGGGTCCGTGCTAGGGCTTGTGTTCTCAAGATGCCCTATAAACTTGAGAAACCTTTATTCCCTGCCATTGCACCATCATCTGTTGTTATCCCTATCGCGGATATAGGAGAGTACCAAGGAAATCTGGCTAGGATGAAGTCCGAGAGGGATGCTTGGAAAGAAAAGTACCATATGTCTGAATATGAGAATCGAGTCCTGACTCGACAGTTAAAGGAAAAGGAGGAGTTGTTTCTTATTCAAGACGGCCGGTTCATTGATCACGATGAGAAGCTTCGTCAAAAGGATGCATTGCTGAAGAAGTATGCGAGTGAAAGGAAGAGAAAAAGGGAAGGTTCAGTAAGCGTGGCTCTCGTTCCTAATCCTCAGAAGGAAGTCATTGATCGACTGATAGATGAGAAGAAAGAGATGGAAGACTTTTATGAAGAGAAGATCAAGAAGCTCCGGTTACAGTTGGTGTTTGGTCCTTCATCTGAGGATTCCGAGTGATCTTTAGCTTTTAGTTTGTTTTATTGATGTCATTTTGTAAAAACTATGTAAAAGGGCTTCATGCTCCGAAGTTGTAATTTATTGCTTTATTATGGGCTCCATGCTCCAAAGTTGTAATTTTTTTGCTTTATTTTAGATTTCATGTTTTAAAATTGTAATTTATTACTTTATTATGGATTTCATGTTTCGAAGTTGTAATTCATTGCTTTCATTATTGGATTTGTTATCCCAAAGTTGTAATTTACTGTTTTGATATTCTAAATTGTAAGTTGTAATTTATCGCTTTCGATTAATGGATTGAGTTTTTGTTGTTCCAAATTCCTTTACCGTTGATGTATGCAAAATTATTAAAGTTCCTTGAAAAACTTTTAAAATGAATCATCATTTGCATCGCACATCATGCATCATTCCACATTCCACTTCACATGTTTTCTAGAGTCTTATCCTTGTTCTTTTTCCACTCCCGAAGGTTGTCAAGCTGTCTCACCGATACGACACTCGGGCCAATCGTCAAAGGAAAATGGAAGATTTGGAACAGGAAAATCATGAGCTTCATGGGGAAGTTGCTACACTTCGTATCGAGATGGAAAAGTTAACTGCGTTAGTGGAAAGTTTGGTGGCTGTTCAGAATCAGCCATCGACTACAGCTGCCGAGATTCAGACTTCAACTCCAGTGGTTTCCGAGATTGTCACCGGTCCTGCCTTCGTGACTCAAATCAACTCTCCGCTTCAACATCAGATGCCGAAAGGTTTTCCGTGGGGAATGCCTTACAATTTTGTGCCAGAGGGGTATCAGCCTGTCGTACAACCTTTATTTCAACCTGCTTTGTCTCTTCCTCAACCAGAGACAACTACCATACCTCCAGTAATTCCGTCTGTAACACCTTTTCCGCAACCGATTATGACAATCGTTGCTCCTGTGGTCCACTCCGTGCCTTACTTGAATGAACCTATTTATCCTGCTGAGCCTGCTGAAAGTTTGGGTCTCTTTGATAGAATGAAAGAGTTTCAGGATCAGTTCCAGGAAATGCAGAAGGAGCTTAGAGCATTGAAAGGGAAGGATTTGTTTGGGAAAAACACGCATGACCTTTGTTTAGTTCCGAATGTCAAGATTCCAGCAAAATTCAAAGTGCCAGACTTTGAGAGATATAAAGGTGATTTGTGTCCTAGAAGTCATTTGACAATGTACGTGAGAAAGATGTCTACGTATTCCGATGATCATGACTTGTTGATTCATTATTTTCAAGATAGTTTGACGGGTGCTGCTCTAAAGTGGTATATGGGTTTAGACAGTATTCGGATCCGCAACTTTAACGACCTTAGCGAAGCCTTTGTCCATCAGTACAAGTACAACGTTGACATGGCGCTGGACCGGGATCAACTCCGGGCGATGTCGCAGAGAGACCAAGAATCTTTTAAGGAATACGCCCAGAGGTGGCGTGAAATTGCTGCTCAAATCTATCCACCTCTTGAGGAGAAAGAGATGACGAAGATATTTTTGAAGACTTTAGGTTCCTTTTACTATGAAAGAATGATAGCCAGCGCACCCAGTGACTTCACCGAAATGGTAAGCATGGGTATGCGATTAGAGGAAGGGATTCGCGAGGGGCGTTTGGTTAAAGAAGGGAGTCCGTCTAGCAGTGCGAAGAAGTTTGGAAGTGTTTTCCCGAAAAGAAAAGAGCAGGATGTCAGCGCTTTGTTCCCAGGTAGACCTAGGAGAGGTTACTCTCACGTTGCGGCAGTCACTCCGGCTGTCCGCCCAGCTTTGATAACCCCAGCTCATCAAACTCCACCAACTCAACAACGGCCTTTTCAGCAGCAGCCTCGACAACAGGCTTATCCATTCAACAATCAGAACCGTTCACCCAGAGAACCGCAGTTCGATGCCATTCCTATGACTTATACTGAATTGTTCCCTGCTCTTATCAGAAAGAATTTCATCACGATAAAGCCTCCTCCTGTCGCACCGAACAGTGCTTCTCTGTGGTACAAGGCGGATCAGTTTTGTGAATATCATCAAGGGTCGCCGGGGCACAACCTTGAGAATTGCTTTGCTCTGAAGGCGGACGTATAGAGATTGATTAAGAATGGTATCTTGTCTTTCAAAGATGTTAATCCAAATGTCAGAGATAATCCTTTGCCTCGACATGGGGCAGCTTCAGTGAATATGGTGGAAGGTTGTCCGGGGAAGTTTCGAGTTTTTCAAGTTGAACATATAAGAGAGTCGTTGATCAGGTTACATCAGAGTTTGAGAAGACTTGCCTTTGTTAGGCACCAACATGATTATGATGTTTGTGAATTTTGTTCAAGAGAGGTTGATTGTCCTATTGTGAAGGAGGATATTCAGAATTTGCTAGATCAGAGAGTTATCACTATTACCTATGACCGAAATCTGGAAGATGAAGTGAATGTTATCATACCACAATTCAATTTGCCTGAATCAGTAGAGATTGCTTACGACAGTCAGACTGCACCTGTTGATCCTTTGATTATTTACCCACCTGGTCTTGTGCCTTACAACTCGGACCAAGCTGTACCGTATAAGTATAATGCCACAATGATTGAGAATGGGGTAGAAGTCCCTATACCAACGAGACCGTCTTTTGTTAACATTGCTGATGTGAGTAGAGTTACGAGAAGTGGACGTGTTTTTGCAGCAGTACCTTTGAAGAGACCAGAAGTTCAAGTTAGGAGGCCCATACCGGCGGAGATTCCAGTAAGAAATGTTGAGCCAAGGGTTGAGATAGGCCGATCCAGTGAACCTATCCCTCACCCTGAGGATGATGAGATTCTGAAGCTTATCAAGAGAAGTGAATATAAGATTGTAGACCAACTTTTGCAAACACCTTCCAAGATTTCCTTGCTTGCTTTACTGAGAGATTCTGGTGCCCATAGAGAAGCTTTGATGAAGGTCTTGGACCAGGCGTTCGTGGATCATGATGTGACGGTGGACCAATTTGATGGAATTGTGGGAAATATTACTTCATGTAACAATCTTGGTTTCAGTGATGAAGAACTCCCGGAGGAGGGAAGAAATCATAATATGGCTTTGCATATCTCAGTAAGTTGTGGAAATGATACCTTATCAAGTGTGTTGGTGGATACAGGTTCGTCGTTGAATGTGATGCCCAAGACTACGTTATCTCGGCTCTCATATCCAGGTGCTCCTATGAGACCCAGTGGAGTAATTGTTAAAGCGTTTGATGGTTCTAGGAAGACAGTCATTGGTGAAGTGGATCTTCCTATAGTGATTGGTCCCCATACTTTTCAGATCACTTTCCAAGTGATGGATATTCGTGCTGCCTACAGTTGTTTATTGGGTCGTCCCTGGATCCATGATGTCGGGGCAGTCACCTCTACGCTCCATCAGAGACTAAAGTTTGTAAGGCACGGGAAGCTAGTGATGATTGGGGGAGAGCAAGCTATGGTGGTAAGCCATTTATCATCATTCTCTTTTATTGATGCGGACGAGGATGTTGGAACCCAGTTCCAAGGTCTTTCTGTTGCTAAGAATACAGTGAAGAAGCAAGGGGCATCCATCTCTTCTTTTGAGGATGCGCGGCGAGTGGTGGAAAGTTGTTCGACCGAAGGATGGGGCCAGGTGTTGACGTTACCCGAGAACAAGTCTGGGGAAGGTCTGGGTTTTCATCCAGTATCTGCAAGAGTCAAGAAAGAGGTGGTTGTTCGTCCGATTCAAGAGGTTTTCCGAAGTGCAGGGTTTGTACATCCTGAGGTTGATGCTATCATAGATGATGATTCCGAGGAAGATTTGCCCGTTTTTGTGACGCCTGGATTGGCTTGCCAAAACTGGATAGCTGTTGATGTTCTTGTGGTTATGCACATTTCCGAGTAATGTTTTGTTTATTTTTCTTTGAAAAAATTCGCTCTGCCCAAGGCGAAACGTATTTTGTGTCGGGCTATGAAAAATAATTCCTTTTGCTCTGCCCAAGGCAAAAGAGAAATGTCTGGGATCTTTGTTTCAAGTATTTCCCTTTAATAAATAAAAATGTTATTTTGTCCACTATTGTTTTATTTTTCACTTTTTCGGGGAAATAGTAATGAAAATTAATTAATAACCTTTTGTTTTATTTGCACAAATCGATTTCTAAAATAAAGCATAATCATATGTGCAGATTAATCCATGACTTAACCATCGAAAACAATGATCCTATGCCCTCTCCCAACTTTGAATTCCCTGTGTTCAGAGCCGAAGAAGAGGATGATGAAGAGATTCCTGCTGAGATTTCCCGTTTGCTCGAGCATGATGAGAAGATTATTCAACCATTTGAAGAACCTTTAGAGTTGGTCAACTTGGGTGATGAAGAAGATAAAAAGGAAGTTAAGGTCGGAGCATTGCTTATCCCAGAGGTTAAGGAGAAGATGTTGGAGCTTCTCAAAGAGTATGTTGATGTGTTTTCTTGGTCCTACCAAGATATGCCAGGGTTGGACAATGACATTGTGGAGCATCGTTTACCGTTGAGACCTGAATGTCCGCCGATCAAGCAGAAGTTGAGAAGGACTCGTCCCGACATGGCTGACAAGATCAAAGAGGAGGTTCAGAAATAGATTAACGCAGGTTTCCTTGTTACATCGGTCTATCCTCAGTGGTTAGCCAACATAGTGCCTGTTGCAAAGAAAGACGGCAAAGTTCGGATGTGTGTAGACTACAGAGATCTGAATAGAGCTAGTCCGAAGGATGACTTCCCATTACCTCATATTGACGTATTGGTCGACAGTACTGCCAAGTTCAAAGTTTTTTCTTTCATGGATGGTTTCTCTGGTTACAATCAAATCAAGATGGCACCGGAAGATATGGAGAAGACCGCTTTCATTACACCTTGGGGAACTTTCTGTTATCGGGTTATGCCGTTTGGTTTGAGGAATGTTGGCGCAACATACCAAAGGGCCATGACTGCTTTGTTCCATGACATGATGCATAAAGAGATCGAAGTGTATGTGGACGACATGATTGCCAAATCACAGACTGAGGAAGATCACTTGGAGCATTTGTTGAAGTTATTCCAGCGTTTAAGGAAGTACAAACTCCGTCTGAATCCCAATAAGTGCACTTTTTGTGTTCGTTCTGGGAGACTTCTGGGTTTCATCGTCAGCCAGAAAGGTATTGAAGTAGATCCTGATAAAGTCAAAGCTATTCGAGAAATGCCCGTACCCAAGACGGAAAAACAAGTAAGAGGATTCCTCGGGAGACTGAACTATATTTCTAGATTTATATCTCATATGACTGCTACTTGTGGGCCGATTTTCAAGCTTCTCCGAAAGAACCAAGGATGTGTGTGGACAGAAGATTGTCAGAGAGCTTTTGACAGCATCAAAGAATATTTGCTTGAACCTCCCATTTTGATTCCTCCGGTGGAAGGAAGACCTTTGATTATGTACCTGACTATATTGGAAGATTCCATGGGATGTGTGCTTGGTCAACAAGATGAGACTGGAAGGAAGGAACATGCTGTATACTATCTGAGTAAGAAATTCACAGACTGTGAGTCTCGATACTCGTTGCTTGAGAAAACCTGTTGTGCTTTAGCTTGGGCTGCTCGCCGTCTACGCCAGTATATGATTAACCACACCACTTGGTTGATCTCCAAAATGGATCCGATCAAGTATATCTTTGAGAAGCCCTCCTTATCTGGAAGAATAGCCTGTTGGCAGATGTTGTTATCTGAATATGACATTGAGTATCACACTCAGAAAGCGATCAAAGGAAGTATTTTAGCCGATCATTTGGCTCACCAACCAATTGAAGATTATCAATCTATCAAGTTTGATTTCCCAGATGAAGATGTTATGTACTTGAAAGCTAAAGATTGTGAAGAGCCGTTACCTGAAGAAGGACCTGATCCTGAATCCCGTTGGGGTTTAATATTTGACGGAGCTGTGAATTCCTATGGAAATGGAATTGGGGCAATCATCGTCACTCCCCGAGGTACTCATATCCCGTTCACGGCGAGACTGAAGTTTGACTGCACGAACAACATGGCGGAGTATGAGGCATGTATTATGGGTCTCGAAGAAGCAGTGGATCTAAGGATTAAGATTCTTGATATTTACGGAGATTCGGCATTGGTGATTAACCAAATCAAAGGATAATGGGAGACTCGTTATCCCAGTTTGATCCCTTACAGAGACTATGCTAGAAGGTTGTTAACTTTCTTCGACAAGGTGGAATTACATCATATCCCTAGAGATGAGAACCAAATGGCTGATGCTTTAGCTACTTTGTCCTCAATGTTTCAAGTAAATGATTGGAACGACGTGCCTACAATCCGAGTTATGCGTCTCGATAGACCTGCTCATGTGTTCTCAGTAGAAGAGGTTACCGACGACAAACCGTGGTTCTATGACATTAAACGTGTTCTTCAAACTCAAGAGTACCCGCCTGGGGCATCCAATAAAGATAGGAAGACGTTGAGAAGATTAGCAAGCAGTTTCTTCCTCAACGAAGAAGTATTGTATAAGAGGAATTATGACATGGTCTTGCTCAGATGTGTGGACAGACGTGAGGCAGAAATGCTGATGCAAGAAGTACATGAAGGATCCTTTGGCACTCATGCCAACGGACATGCAATGGCTAGAAAGATGTTGAGAGCTGGTTACTATTGGAGGACCATGGAATCTGACTGCTGCAAGTATGTGAAGAAATGTCATAAATGCCAGATTTATGCGGACAAGATGCACGTGCCGCCAACCCTCCTCAATGTTATCTCTTCACCTTGGCCTTTCTCTATGTGGGGCATTGATATGATTGGGATGATTGAACCCAAAGCTTCAAATGGTCATCGTTTCATCTTGGTAGCGATCGATTATTTTACTAAATGGGTAGAAGCAGCGTCTTATGCTAATGTAACCAGACAGGTGGTAGTCAGATTTATCAAGAATCAGATCATTTGTCGATACGGTATCCCGAGCAAGATCATCACTGATAATGGTTCGAATTTGAATAACAAGATGATGAGAGAGCTTTGTGAAGAGTTCAAGATCGAACATCATAATTCTTCTCCTTACAGACCAAAGATGAATGGGGCTGTTGAAGCTGCTAACAAGAACATCAAGAAGATTGTCCAGAAGATGGTAGTAACTTATAAGGATTGGCATGAAATGCTTCCATTTGCTCTGCACGGATACCGTACCTTAGTTCGAACTTCAACAGCTGCAACCCCATTTTCCTTAGTTTATGGTATGGAAGCAGTACTCCCCGTGGAGGTTGAGATTCCGTCTCTGAGAGTGTTGATGGAAGCTAAACTTTCCGAGGCCGAATGGTGTCAAAGTAGGTATGATCAGTTGAATTTAATCGAAGAAAAGAGATTGACAGCATTGTGTCACAGTCAATTGTATCAGCAGAGAATGAAGAAGGCTTTTGATAAGAAGGTTCGACCGCGCGAGTTCAGAGAAGGTGACCTTGTGCTCAAGAAGATATTATCTTTCCAACCTGATTCTAGGGGCAAGTGGGCTCCGAATTATGAAGGACCGTATGTTCTTAAGAAAGTTTTCTCTGGAGGTGCTTTGATTCTCACCAATATGGACGGTGAAGAACTCCCGCGTCCCTTGAACGCCGATGCAGTCAAGAAGTATTTCGCTTAGGCAAGTTTTTTGGTCATCCCGGCCGTGGCATCTGAGCATATTTTGGAATTCAAAGTTGTTAGGGAGAATAGTGATCATTGTTTTTGTGTAACCTTTTATTTCATGTACTATTTCCCAAACTTTTGTAAACTGTTGGAGGCGCATTGTTAGCGAACCACCAGCTTATTAATGAAATTTGAGCATTACCTTTTGTGGGCAAAATTTTAATTTTTACGGTAATATTTGAAACAAAGTATTTAAAATATTCTTATTTCTAAAATGTGTCGTGAATAACGAAAGGAATATTAACAGTCGTTCCGAAGATGGTCAAGTCATGAAATGCAAAACAGTACAGTAATTTATACTTGCATGATGAACTTGTTTTCTTTCAAAATCGTCATGAAGTGTTGGCTGTGTACACGCTTGGTTAGGGTGGTGCTAAATTTGGTGACTCCCCAGTTGTTCCAGTTAAGTGTTGTTTTAGCTACCTTTGCTTGGGAGATTTTGAAGTGCGGTACACTTCGTCTCGTGCCAGTGGTTTATTGGTGCTAGAGGTTTGGATTTGGATGCTTTTCTCCTCAGAAGACTTGAGCCTTGTAGCGTTACGTTCCGACGTTGCTTTGTGTTTCCAGTTCCGGTTATCTTCCGTCTTTTCAAGATTGGCCGAGTATCTATTTTGCTGTGACATCTTATTATCTTCAAGATATTCCATCTGTTCGTTTTGTCAGCATAAACATTCATTTATTCATTCGCACTTATATCACGCAAGCATATTCACGCTTGCCATCGATTACGGGGTTGTTCTTTGTTTATTCAAATAATGTACATGTTTCTTTCCAAGTAGAAGGTTAGCTTAGGCAGAAAATGTGCTTCCTTTCTAAATTCCCCAACTGAGCTAATCCTCGTGGATGATTTTTGATTCAGCATACCTTGTCCATTTCTGGATAGGATGAATTCCTCAATTGAATTGCTTTCTCATTGGGTAGAGTCTCGTTTGACTATTTTTTTCTCTCTGGTTATTCCTGGAAAGTTGTCGCCTCTTGCACAGGCTATCTCATTCATTTTCCCCAGTGAAGTTGCGACCTAGACAGATGGTGCATTTATTTTGCACATTTGAGTATGTGATCTCCTCGGGAAGGATTGATTCATGTTTCTCTTTGACGAAGATTTATTTCTCTGCCATTGTCATCGCAAGTTCCTTCTGGGTTATTCTTGGAAAGAGATAAGCGGCAGCTCTTCACGAGCAACTTGTACGTTATTATTATCTTGTGGAAAACGACAAGCGGCAGCTCTTCACGAGCAACTTGTGCGTTATTATCTTGTGGAAAACGACGGGCGGCAGCTCTTCATGAGCAACTTGTACGTATTATTACATTGGAGAACGACAGGCGGCAGCTCTTCACGAGCAACTTGTGCGTTATTATCTTGTGGAAAACGACAAGCAGCAGCTCTTCACGAGCTACTAGTGCGTTATCATCATTGGAAAACGACAAGCGGCAGCTCTTCACGAGCAACTTGTACTTTATTACTTTTCTGGAATACAGCAAGCAGCAACTTCTCTATTTGAGCAGCTTGTATGTTATTGGTATTTTCTTTGGACGACAGCAAGCGGCAGCTTCTTTATTTGAGCAGCTTGTATGTTATTGGTATTTTCTTTGGACGACAGCAAGCGGCAGCTTCTTTATTTGAGCAGCTTGTATGTTATTGGTATTTTCTTTGGACAACAGCAAGTGGCAGCCTCTTTATTTGAGCAACTTGTATGTTATTGGTATTTTCTTTGGACGACGACAAGCGGCAGTTTCTTTATTGGAACAACTTGCGTATCTACAACCTTATTACTTCAGCATTAATTGGTGTATCTCCGGAAATCTCGCAGAGAAAGTTTGTTATGAGTCTTTACCTTCGGAAGTAGGTAATCAGTTATCAGCAATTTGATACTCTCTGTCTATCATTAATCTTGGGTTGCAAACTCACTGTTCTGGGTCAATAATCTATTCTATGGCCTATGCAAGATGCCTTTCTTTGTCAGGTTCAGAGGTCGTATTCCCTCAATTTTACTCACTGTCAGGAGTCTGTCGTTTGAAGTCGATAGCTCGTTTCCCCAGTAGTGTATAGCCCATGTCTCTGTGATTTGTTGGTGTTCGATTCCTCTAACATTGTCTTGTTTCATACAACATCTTTCTCTGCAAATTCAATCGTTGCATTCATATCAAACATAAGGGCGGCATCTTAGGACAAAATTTGCGTAATTATGTATTTAAGTACCTTCAATCTCGTCGAAACGAAGATTTCGATCTTCATATCTCCGGATAGAAGAAACTTAAATAGGGGCAGCTGTTGTACCCCAAATTTTGACCTAAGATACCATCTCCCATCTGCATCATTACATTACAAGTGTTTTGATCTATTGATTTTTAAAATTCATAACTTGTTTCAGGCCGAGAGCTATTTATTTTGAACACTAAATTATTTAATCGATTCATGCTAAAACAATGTTTATTAATTATTTATTATCTTAAATTTAAATAATTGGAATTTGTTTTCAATTGTTATATAATTTAAAGATGTATAGATAATAAAATAAATATTAGAAAAGAGGCGTATTAATCGTGCAGACAGTGTTTATTTATTATTCACTATCTTAAATTTAAATAATCGGAATCTATTCTCAGTTATTACAAAATTTAAAGATTTATGAATAATATAATAAGTATTTGAAAAAAAGTTCATTAATTGGTCAATAATGATTATTTAATTATTTATCATTCTAAGTTAAATAATTGAAATTCTATTTTAAGTATTATAATTTAGAAAATTATGAATAATGAATTAAATAATTGAAAATATTAATTGATCAATGATATTATTTATTTATTTATTTATTATTCTGAATTTAGGTAATTGAGATTCATTTTCAATTATTATACGATTTAAAGAATTGTAAACGATAAAATAAATAATTAGAGAAGGAAGAAAGTAATTGGCAAATATTGGAATTTTATTCATTTTCTTCTAATTGTACAATTATTGTGTAAATATTGTATTTATTACAACAAATTTACAATAATAATTTTACAAAGTTAAAATGAAATAAAAATTAATCTAATGTTTCCTAATTCTAAATCTTCTATCCAATACATTTTTGTCTGCTCATTTGATTTTACCTGCAAAAACGATTAAAAGAAATTAGAATTGAACAAATAATTAAAAGCAAAAATTATTTAATGTTCATCATTAAAAGCAACGGCTGGAATCAGTTTACCCTTTTTTGCAAATCACAGGATTTCTCCCGGTTCACAAAAAAGGGAGGAATTTTTTATTTCATAAATGAATGCACAATTGTGAAACATGCACAAAATTCATTTCATTTTTTAAAACTTCATAATTAAAAAATCCATTGCATTTTTCAAAGTCCCATGCATATTTCAAATATACACAGCATATGCACTTTCAAAGCCAAGCCAACGTAAACCTATGCCCACGTAGTAGAAGCCAAAACATAGGCTCTACTGTTGCATTGGAAGTCAAAGAAAGATGCAGTTTAAACAATTTTGCAAGCAATATAACATTCCCTTTTCATCATATTCCAGCACTTTTGCAATTTCAGAAAATAGTACAGTACATCATTTAAATGTCAAAATGGTACTTATGAGAGAGAAGAGAGATAGAAGTGTGGTATTGCAGGTTTTGGTTTAGGCAGGAAGAGATACAAGACAAACTGCAGTAACACAGTTAGTAGGAAGTAAAAACATGAAATAGGAATAGAGACAAACCATATGGAGCAGTAAGGGTGCAGAAGTACCAAGAATATATTAAAATATACCAAAGCCCTCAACGGAAACCTAAGGCCAAAAGACTGTTATAACATAACAAAAATCACACATATCATCATCTATCTATCACCAAGCTATCAAGGAGAAAAAACCATTTTTTCCTCAAGCCCTCCTAAACCTGTACTGCATAAACCTGCAATCTGCATAGAACCATTTGTAGAATCAGACCACAACATGGCCTAAACCTCAACAACTTGTTTAAACCATAGAAAACCTCACCGAAACTGATTGAGCCCTCAAGCCAATATCACCATAAACCTGTCAAAAACCAATATGTCCTGAACCTTGGCCTAAACCTGCCTACCACATCATCAAAACCATATATCAAAAACCATATCAGAACCTAGAACCATAGCCTACTGTCAAACCTGCCGAACCAACATGAATCAAAACATGGCCTAAACCAGTAAAACCAGTAAAACCTGCATCAACTACAGCTTACTGCATCACCATTTCAAACCAACTGCATTACGAAAAATCTGCCATTGCATCAACCAAAATCATTCAACATGGCCTAAACCATCAAGCCCCAAAACTTACTGCATAACCATTTCGAAACTAACAAAGTATAGACCATTGAAATCATGTCCAAACACACATAAAGCCTCAGATTATATCCTCATAGGCAACCCAAAATTCAGGCAGCAAAGTCACAAACGCAAAGAGGCAACAGGATCGCAGTGAGAAGAAGAAAAAGAAGCTAGTAAAAAAAAGATTTTTTCAACAGTAGCAAGCAAGCATTCAAGGCACATAACGAGGCATACAGAATACCAAAGCAAGAAGAAGAAGGACACAAATACACAAACCAGGGTCCAATAGTCCGAAGCAAGCTCGCGCCTGTCCTTCCTTGCCGTGGTCTCCGTCGCACCCAACCGTTCCTCCTCCGTCTCCGCCTCTAGGTAATGATTCCCCTTCCCCCTTTTACTTTCATAACACCTCCTACAAACAATAAAACGAAATCAGAATCAAGCAGAAAAAACATGAACATGCATTTACATTAAAACCCTAAACAAAATTTGTACCGTAAAATCCGTCACCCCTTAACGTTTGGCTGGAGGGAAGAGGACAGTGGGAGCTGGTGGCCATAGACAGGAGGAGATTTCAGAAGCGATTGAAGAAGATAACGCGCGAAGATGAAGAAGACGATACGAACAACAAGGAGCACCGTTTCTGACCAAGAAACCTTAACCCTAATTTGCTTTCCCTAAACTTTGTTTAACCCCTAAAAGAAACAACTTATGAAATGGGCCTTACCCCATTTTGCTGCCTTTAGCCCAAACGATTTGCTTCATCCACCCCCCTATCCTGCTTCTGATACTATTAAGCTTGGGCCTCCTAAAACCCCTTTTGGCCCATTTTGTTATTTCCTTTAGTTTGTTTTAATAAATTAGCTTAATTCACTTTTGTTTCTAATTAGTAATAATAAACAACCTTTTTATATAGTTAATTAAATATATTTATTCTTAATGGTATTAATGACTAATGAACAATTTTGTTATATTAATTAAGGCCTTTTATAAAATTAGTTAAAAATACTCAATTTAGTATAGGCCATTAAGTCATCTTTTAATAATACTTTATATTAAAAAAGAAAGCATATTAAATTTACAAACATATGGAAATGAAAAATATTTTATTTAATTAATTCACTCGTTTTAGTTAATATCAAAACTCCAAAAATATATAAAAAATATAGAGACTTAAAAAACTAAAAATATTTTGACTCCTTTAATTAATCCTCATGCTTTTATCCATATTAAAAAATGCGTAAAAATTGAAAACTATTAAAATACTTTCTTTTCATTAATATTAAACAAAAATCATAAAAATGCATTATTCACATCATTTAGTCCATCATTTAATTATTGTTATTTAATCATTATCCGCATAATTTTTCTGTTTATTTATTTCATATTTATTTGTTTATTCTGTTTACATTTAAATCCAAGGGAAAAACAATAAATTTGTTGACTTCATGTCCTCAAGTCTAATTGCGCGAACTTTCGCATTTTCATTAAAACTTAGGATAATTTTTCCTCAAATATTCAATCTTTTCGAAACTTATACCTTTTAAGCAAAAACTTCGACATTAGGTCGTCGCATCTTCAAAAACCCGTCCGTACCCCTTTTCGGCCAAAACAATTCATTTTTCAATCAAGCGATCAATTTTTAAATAAACAGATATTTCAAAAGGTTCCTATAGAGTATTATAGATACATTGGGTGCTAATACCTTCCCATTGTATAACCAACCCCCGAACCATAGATCTCTTTCAAAAAAAACGCCTTGTATTATTATTACTTTTAAAAAAGTATTATTTTACATTGCATATTTAGGGTTTATTTCGCTCTTTTCCCTTTTCCCTTGGAAACAATAAAGCGCGGTGGCGACTCTTGCTTTTGTGAGACGAATTAATCAATAATTCGATCTCCGATTTACCCCGCTACATTTTTTATCGCTACAGTAACCTATCAGCGTGCCATGTTAGCTTTATTTCATGACATGATACATCATGAAATAGAGGTCTACGTAGACTATATGATAGCCAGATCGCAAACAGAAGAAGAGCATCTTGATCACTTACAAAAACTATTTGAGAGACTGAAGAAGTACAAGCTGAGGTTGAATCCAAACAAGTGCACATTTGGGGTGCGGTCTAGTAAACTCCTAGGATTTTTCATCAGCAACAAAGGTATCGAGGTCGATCCTTCAAAAGTTAAAGAAATACAAGAGATGCCTGCTC
Organism: Vicia faba; assembly: GCA_948472305.1. NCBI lineage: Eukaryota > Viridiplantae > Streptophyta > Magnoliopsida > Fabales > Fabaceae > Vicia > Vicia faba. Next base: position 412,376 of record CATIWC010000813.1, on the reverse strand, counting down.
CTCGTACTCAGAAGGAAGTCAGAGGATTCTTGGGACATTTGAACTATATTGCCAGATTCATTTCTCACCTGACAGCCGCTTGTTAGCCAATCTTCAAGCTATTGAAGAAAGATCAAGTAGTCAAATAGAATGATGAGTGTCAAGTTGCTTTTGACAAAATAAAAGAATACTTACAAGAGCCTCCTGTGTTGATGCCACCAGTCGAGGGAAGACCATTGATCATGTATCTGACTGTTTTAGAAAATTCAATGGGGTGTGTATTGGGGCAGCATGACGAGTCTGGCCGAAAAGAGCACGCTATTTACTACCTGAGCAAAAAGTTTACCGACTGCAAAACCAGATATTCACTGCTCGAGAAAACTTGTTGCGCTCTGGCATGGGCTGCTCGCCGGTTAAGACAGTGTATGCTGACTCATACTACCTTGTTGATATCGAAAATGGATCCGATAAAGTACATCTTCGAGAAGCCTGCTCTTTCTAGGAGAATAGCAAGATGGCAGATGATCCTAACAGAGTATGACATACAGTATACTAATCATAAAGCTATAAAGGGTAGTGTACTAGCTGATCACCTTGCTCACCAAGCTGTGGAATACTACCAGTCCATGAAGTTTTAATTCCCGGATGAAGACATCATGACATTAGACAACTGTGAAGAAATCAGGCCATATGACGAACCTGAACAAGGATCCCGATGGACCCTGTTCTTTGATGGAGCCTCCAATGCACTCGGCAATGGTATTGGTGATGTAATCATATCTCCAGAAGGGTGTCATACTCCCTTTACTTCCAGACTTTGCTTCAATTGTACAAACAACATGGTGGAATACGAAGCATGCATCTTTGGTCTCAGAGCTGCCATAGACTTGGGGATTAAATCCTTAGATGTATTTGGAGATTCAACTTTGGTCATCAGTCAGATCAAAGGGGAATAGGACACCAAACAACCTAACCTTATCCCTTATAAAGAACATGTTTTGACATTGCTACCACATTTTGAGAAGATTACCTTCGAGAATTTCCCATGAGAAGAAAATCAGCTAGCAGACGCACTAGCCACAATGTCATCTATGTTTAAACTTAATTGGGATAACGAAGCTCCCCAGATCACCATTGAACGAATGGATGAACCAGCACACTGTCACGAGATTAATACTGAAGAAGTAGTGGACCAGCCTTGGTTTCACGAAGTCAAGAGGTATCTCGAGGCTCAAGAATATCTAGAAGGAGCTTCAATCAATGATAAAAAGTTCTTAAGGAGATTCTCTACTAAGTTCTTCCTTAGTAATGGCATCCTGTACAAACACAATCATGACTCTGTGTTGCTTCGGTGCGTAGATAAGGTTGAAGCTGAAAGGATCATGGCTGAATTGCACGAAGGCACTTTTGGTACCCATTCCAGTGGGTATACAATGGAAAAGAAAATCCTACGGGCAGGCTATTACTGGTCTACCATGGAAGCATATTTCTATCAACACTCTCGAACCTTCCATAAGTGTCAAATTTATGCTGACAAAGTGCATGTACCCCCGGTTCCTCTGAATGTCTTGACAGCTCCTTGGCCCTTTGCTATGTAGGGAATTGATATGATTGGGGAAATCAAGCCGACAGCCTCCAATGGACACCGCTTCATCCTAGTGGCCATTGACTATTTCACAAAGTGGGTTGAGGCAGCTTCCTTCACTTTCGTTACCAAGAATGTTGTTTCCCGTTTCATTAAGTAAAACCTTATTTGCTGGTACGGTATCCCAGAAAGGATCATCACTGACAATGGTACAAATCTCAACGACACTATGATTACCGCATTGTGCGAGCAATTCAAGATTCAGCATCACAATTCTTCTCCCTATCTGCCAAAGATGAATGGTGTTGTAGAAGCTGCAAATAAAAACATCAAAAATATCATACAGAAAATGACAGTCACGTACAAAGACTGGCATGAGATGTTACCATTCTCTCTCCACGGGTATCGTACCACGATTCGCACATCAACCGGGGCAACACCCTATTCTTTGGTTTACGGCATGGAAGTTGTCTTGCCTATTGAGGTTCAGATCCCCTCTTTGAGAATTATGAAAGATGCGGAATTGAACGAAGACGATTGGATCCAGACTCGACTTGATCAACTGAATTTGATTGATGAAAAGAGACTTGCTGCTGTTTGCCATGGTCAAATGTATCAAAAACGGATGATCATGGCTTTCAACAAGAAAGTCAGATGCCAAGTGTATCAAGTCGGGGATCTAGTGATCAAACACATCATATAGCCACAAGGTAATCCTAGGGGCAAATGGACTCCCACCTATGAAGGACCATTCATAATAAAAAACATATTCTCTGGTGGGGCAATGATCTTGACAACCATGGATGGCGACGACCTGCCACACCCTGCGAACACGGCCATAGTCAAAAGATACTACGCATAAGAGACCCGCTAGGTTGACATGCCTAGGAAAAACAAGGGTATCCCGGCGAACCAAAAAGGTTCAGGAAAAAGTTAGGGATAAAACAAAAAATCTGGGCGACTTGGGCAAAAAAGGGTTTCCCGGTGGACTGAAAACCTGAAAGGGCGGTCCAGGAAAAAGTTAGAGAATTAAGGTGTGCGACTATGTCCCGTCAGATCACTTTACAAACAATATTTGGTTTCCACTGACAAACTCAGAGGTTCTGATAAATTCAGTCATCTTCGGACAAGGCAACAAATAGACAAGAGGCTCAGAGATACGAAGGCTATAGGAATAGAAACTCCATGGGATTATTACATATAGCTATCTTTTCTTTGTATTAAATTTTTCTTTTTTATGACAACATTCTCTTACTAGAATGTTTATCCCCTTGTACAAAAACATTTACTCAAAGTCAATACAAAGATATCCCTTTGAAAGTGAAAAAACTATTTGTCTTTTCTTTACGCTTGTGTTTTATTTACAAAAACGTTCAACGATTCATTGTTGAGCATATGCATTTGAACATAATTACTGTTTACAAATAAACAAAATGAAAAGAACAATTACTGATAGGTTGAAAAGATAGGAAAATATCTCTAGGCCATTCCATAAGTAATCCCTTGCAGTACGTCATTTAAATCCCCAGCGGAACAAAGTTTCAAATTGTTGATCCCCAGTAGTAGCCGTCAAATTTCTCAGGAGTCCCCAATAAGATTCTATAAATAGTACATGGCATTGCCCTTACAACAAAGTTTATTTCTCTCGACAGAAATTCATCAATACTTCAATTTCAAGACATGAAGACTCACATATCCTCAGCAACAGTCAAGGATTTATTTTCCCTAATCCAACAGCAATGCAGCAGATTAGCTCACATGCGCATACATCACATCCGTATATCATAAACATTGATAAGTGCATGTATCCCATTACACCATGCATTTCATACAACATGACTTTGCATATTAACTAACATTTTACCCTTTTCAGGATAAGATTAATCAATGGCTACCATTAACAATGTTCAAAGATTTCAGATACAGTTCAGATACGCTCCAGATACGGATGCCCTCCTGATACTCATTCAGATTCAACCTCTTGATACAGTTCAGATATGCTCCAGACACGGATGCCATTCTGATACTCATTCCGATTCAACTTTCAAATACAGTACAGATACGCTCTAAACACGGATGTAATTCTGATGTTTATTCAAACAAGGTTTTCAGATACAGTTCAGATACGCTCCAGACACGAATTCCATTCTGATACTCATTTAGAATCAAATTTCAGATACAATACAGATACGCTCCAGACACGGATGCTATTTTGATACTCATTCAGATTCAACTTTCAGATACAGTATAGGTATGCTCCAAACACGGATGCCATTCTGATATTTATTCGGATTCGACTCCCAGATATAGTTCAGATACGCTCCAGACACGGACGCCATTCTGATACTCATTCTTCCAGCTTACAAATTACAATTCAACAATCACTCTTGGATGGCATCTTTAAGCCCATCTCCCACAGCTTTCTATCATCTCTCCAAATGGCATCTTTAAGCCCATTCCCTCAACCTTCACATTGCGAGTGCAAATTTCTGGGCACTCTAGTGTCCAATCATCTTCCACCTTCGAGTCACGAATGGAAAAACTCGCCAATCTAACTCTTCAGGTTTAAGAAGATTGAACAGGGGCAGCTGTTGTACCCCAAAATTTACCCTCTCACTTATTAAGATTTTGCTCACAAGATCTCTTTGACTCAAGACTGGATTAGGGTTTGACCAGCTCAAGATATCTCCTCATGCACGGATGACCAAAATTAGGGTTTGAGATTACACAAGGATTTTTGGACTATCAATGCTTCATATGACTTTTAAGGATCATTAGGGACCCCCAAGATTACTCATGTCAAGTTTCAAGCCTTGAATCACATTTTTGATCAACCACTTGGACAGTTGACCTAAAAATCAGTTGTATTGGGAAAAAAGTAACCATGGTCAATTTACAGTAAAACTTCATAATTTTTTATCCACATAAAAATTTTAGACTCATTTGTATCATTTGATCAAGTTTGGACCACAACTCCTCAAGAAATTTGATCAAATCATCAAAAGGGCAAAATGGTCAAAATTAGGGTTTTGATTGAGAAAGGGCAATTTTTGATTTTTGACCTAGCAAATGACCAATTGGTTTGAAGCATGATTTCAAGAGTTAAATTTCATCATTGTTACCTAATAACATGATTCAAAACATTGCAAGTCAATTGGATTGACAGATGAATTTTGTAGTCAACTGATCAAAAGTCAACTGTATACTGAAAAGTTAAACTTTGACTTTTTGGTCAAATTCAAGTGCGAAGGATCATAATTCATCAAAACATGTCAAAATGTGAAACTTGTTCATCAAAAAATCAAGAATTCAATATTTTGTTTTGAAAAGTTGAAATTTCTTAACTTAGAAATTTTTCTAAGTATAGAAAATTTCTTATTTTTTCTCAACTTTAGGCCAAATTCTCACCATGATGCAAGATGATTTAAAGGAAATTTCCAACATGAAAGTTGTAGATCTCCATGAAATCTACAACTGTTCTTCATACAATTTCTCCTAAAAATGCTTGGATCTCAAGATATAATTTTGTGAATACATGCTCATGAACTAAAATAACTTAGTGAAATTTTGCCCTAGTTAGGCAGGTTTTTAACCTAACTTCATGCCAATTTTTCACATAGTTCCAAGGGGAATCTTTAAAAGAAATTCAAATATGAGTTATAGAGAACATTTCAAGCTTTCTAAAATGTCTAAGAACTTCCTGAGATCATTCTTGAGTAGGGAGAATCGAAGAGATGAAGTTGGCAATTTATCACTTTGATTTCAAGCCATTATTTTATGATGAACAAAAATTCAAATCCAAGCCTAGGCTGAATAATCTTTGCTTTTAAGGCCTCAAAATTGTTTCTCACTCCATAATTAAATGTTTGCACAACTGATAGATCTTTAATCCAAGTATTAGAGCCTTTATCCAAGCTATAATTCCATTTATGGCACAAAGGTGCCATTTCCATTTTAATAAAGCACAAATTTTTCCTTTGTCAACTTCTTGAGCCTCTCAATTGTTTTCTATGCACACAAGCAAAGTCAAAACCAAAAGCAACTTGTCTAAGGCATCTCCAAAACCAGACCATGCTTGTACAACACTTAAGGACTTGTCTCCTCACTTTTCTTCAAAAGCAAGTAATAGAGCCAAAAGGCTATAACTCAGAAACCTGGAGTGGAGTTGATGTCTAACCTTTTCCATACTTATACACAAGTGTATTACAATATTAGACACAAATGCTATGACTCAAAAACACCCTTAAACACTCTGCAACTCAGAATCTGCAACAGCTTGACATTTTTGAACCTTACACAGCAATCTCAAAAACCACTTGTGCGTTTTGAGTTTTAACCACCTAAACACTTAATATACCTCATATCTAAGTGATCCAGACCCCTGTCCCCTCACTGTAACTCCTCCTCCATTATCCACCATTTTTAAACATCAAGCTTTCAGGTTGACTTGAGTAGGGAGATTCAGGGACTTTCAAGACAAAGTAAGGATTGGAATACACTCAGGGAGGTCCAAGCAAGCTAAACAGATCATCGGGCCTTCTCAAAACTTGCTTAAACTCCATTCACAATCCCAGCTGAAAGAGGTAAAAACTTAAACTTCTATCTCTTCATATAAGCATCATTTGGTCCTGATTTATGAAAACAAAATGTAGATATCCTTGCACTAAAGCTAACCATGTTCATAGTTTTCATTTATATTAAATGTGTATAGAGAATTTTGGATTTGAAAATTCTGTAAAAATTAGGTTTCAAATTAGGGCAAGTAAAATTAGCTTTGATCTTTGACTTTTAGCTTACATAAATTACATGGTTGAATTCGTGGGAAGAAACACTATAACTTTCATGTTTGGACTTTCCATTTTTATGGAGAAATGAGAGAGATACAAGTGGTCCGGCCATGGCTCAAGGTTGAAGATGAAGTTGCCTTCAGGAGGCATTTTCTAATATATATATTTGTGCTTTTGTTTATATAAACGGATGTACAGCCACCCCAGTTGTAAGGCAGCGCGCAAAAATGCTAGAGGTCATGGGTTCGAGCCTCAACGCGCTGCCTTTTGCAATTTTTCTCACTTTTTTGTCTACTTGTATACTCCCCTGGCCCATTATCATTTATTTATTTATTTTGTTTTCATTTTATTTTCTTAAAAATATATTCTTAATATTAAAAATCATAAAAAATGATAGTTTTATATTTTAGCTTATTTTATTTTATTTTTCTCACAAAAAATATTTTTATTTAGTTATATATTATCCATTTTGTTAATTAAATTTGTAAATTAAATTAGAACTAGTTTAAATATTTATTTTTCTTCACACCCATTAAACATATTATTTTTAGTATAAAAAAGATCAAAATATCTCATAATGCCATATATTATTTTCAAGATAAAAATACAAAAATACTTACTTTTTTTTAAAAGAAATTTATTTCCTTTTAATCAAATAAAATTAGGGTTTATTCAAAATCTTTTCTAAAATAATTTATTTTCTTAATTGATTTGAGTTTAATCTTGATTTATTTATTAGGTTTAGGTTAAAACTTTTTCACATAAAAAACCAAACAAAAATCTTCTTTGCATTTACCCATCTTTGCATATTTAATTCATCTTGTATATTATTTATTCCAATATTTGTACATATTCAATTTGGTTGTAATAGATTAATTAGGTTTATATTATTGCAATCATCATTCATAAATTGTATACCCCCTCCCACAAGTGTTGTAATAGCGTAGTACTTTTTAATTTCGCAATTTATCGCTTTTACATAACATGCTAGTAATTAGGGTTTGTATGACAAGATAAAACCAATCAAATAGAAAAAACCCTAATCCAAGACAAAATCAAGTATGAAAATGACACACTTGCACACAAGCACCCCAAGGGTTACTCCACTTGGTTGCCTTATACAAAAATGTTCATATTACGCGTGTAAGGTATCTTAGCAAAACAAACAAATACAAGATCATAGTCCCTCGATGACGCTATTCAAAGTTGCCTTACAAAATGATCTTAGTCCCTCAAAAATGCTAGGATACTTTGCAACATTGCTAATCATGACTATACGGTGACCCACGTCCGTCCCGTTTACATCCAAAGATAGGATTGCCTACCAAATCAATGGTAAGACAACCATGTCAAAGGAAAAGAAAATGAACAAGAAAGACATTTGAGTAGGTAGATTACTTCTAGTTACTTGCTCCATTTCAAAACAAATATCCTTGCTATTTTCAAAACACACACACACACACATTTCTAAACATCTTACAAACATTGAAAACATTTTCAAAAATATCAACATCTTTGTATACATTCTTACGAACGAGAATCATTACAAAGATTGCCTAAACAATGGCCTCTTTACAAAATACTTTCAAAAACCACACAAAGCATAATTTCCAACAAAAGCAAGTGATCTAGCGAGTAACTAAGAGCCCATGGAAAACCATGGATGAAAAGGGTGCTAACACCTTCCCTTTTCATAATCTACCCCCCGAACTCAAGAAACAATCTCAAAGGTCTTTCCTGTGCTTTTTCACCTTTCCTTTTGGATAAAAGAAAAGTCGGTGGCGACTCTTGCTAACCGCAACATTTGTGATAAAATGCAAAACAATCAAGTCAGTTCTCCCACTATATCACAGTTAGCACTAAAGAGGAATTAAGCGATCCAAAGTGGGTGTGTACGATGAAAATGGAGCTGGAATCAATTAAGAAAAATAATACTAGGGAGTTAGTTGATCCACCGGAACGAAAGAAGTCAACCGGAGTGAGATGGGTCTATAAAATAAAGGCAAATCCCAAAGGTGAAATTGCCAAGCATAAGGCTCGACTAGTTGCGAAGAGATTTTTGCAAAGAGAATGTATAGACTTTGATAAGGTGTTTGCACCTGTAGCTAGGATAGAAACCATACGCCTGGTTGTTGGTATTGCGAATAACAACAATTGGTCAATTTATCAAATGGATGTGAAATTCGCGTTTTTGAATGGTCCATTTGAGCAGGAAGTTTATGTAAAATAACCCACTGGCTTTGTTGTGATAAATCAAGAGGAAATGGTCTACAAATTGAAAAAAACACTTTATGGTTTGACACAAGCTCCTAGAGCTTGGAACAAATGCGTTGATGGTTTCCTTGTTAACGCTGGCTTCAAGAAATGTGTTTCAGAATATGGTGTATATGTGAAGATGGATGCAAGCAAAGATGTGATCCTACTTTACTTATATGTGGATGATCTATTGATCATGGACAACAATGAGTTGATTATTTCTAAGTTCAAGAATGAACTTATGGAAGAATTTGAGATGAGTGACCTTGGAATCATGACTTACTTTCTTGTCATAGAGTTCCACAAGTCAAAATTGGGACTGCTCATGCATCAAAGAAAGTACGCTCTTGAGATTTTGAAAATGTGTGATTAGAGCATTGTAATTTTGTCAATACACATGTTGAAGCGAGGTTGCAGCTGTCCAAAAATGATGATGAGCAGAATATGGATCCAACGTAGTATAGGAGATTGATTGGATCATTATGTTACTTGTGCAATACGCGGCCATATTTAGCATTTAGTGTCGGTATTGCGAGTAGATTCATGGAGAGACCAAAGGTGTCTCACTTGAAAGTAGTTAATAGGATCCTAAGATACGTCAAAGGAACTCTTGGATATGGAATTCTCTTTCCTGCAGCTGATACGGGCAAAAATGAGATTTGTTCGGTTACATGGATTCTAATTGGTTCGAAGATAAGGATGATCGAAAGTCTATGATTGGTTATATCTTTATGTTCCGAGAAGCACCAATCTCTTGGTGTTCTAAAAAGGAACATGTGGTGGAAATTTATTCTTGTAAGGCCGACTATATCGTTGCTTTGTTGTATGCATGTCAGACTGTATCGCTTATGAATATGTTAGAAGAGTTGGGCAGCAAGGTTGAAGAAGCTGTCACACTCTTGGTTGATAATTGTGATACGGTGAGAAGAATTGATTGTTTTTTGGAATGCTGGTTTGCATTTTGCGTTTGTTATTCGCAAAATGTCGCGGTAAGCAAGAGTCGCCACCGTCTTTTATTTTATCCAACAAGGAAAGGAAAAAAGCACAGAAAAATTCCTTTTTCGAGATATTTCTCGGGTTCGGGGGATAGATTATAGAAAGGGAAGGTGTTAGCACTATTTCTATCTGTGGTTATCCACGGGCTCTTAGGTACTTGCTCATATTATTTTCAAAATATTGCTTTCTTTGTGCTTGTGAGTTTTGAAAGAAAAGTTTTTGTTTGAAAACTTCGATTTAACTCTTGCTTCTGTCCTCAAGAGTGTACGGAGTGTTTTTTTGAAAACTTTGTTCAAAAAGTGTAAGTGTGAAAAGTTTTTGTTTTTTGAAAGAGCAAGTATCTAAGAACCATCTATCTACTCGAAAAAGGAATCGTTTTATGCTATCTTCCTTTAGACAGTGTTATCCCACTATTGATGAGTAGGTAGCATCGTCGTTGAAGTTTTAAGGGTCAATTCGAATTTAGGGACTTACGGTCACTAAAGCAATGTTAGGACGCCTTAGCGGTAACCCTAATGTCTTAGATAATTTGTTTTAAGGCAACAATATCCGAGGCAACTATGATCTTTGGACAAGAGGGCGACCTCTAAAACTACCTATACTCAATGACCGTGTACGAAGGTAACCAAGTGGGGTGTACCCTAAGAGTGTGCATGTGCGAGCGTGTCGTTTTCAGTTAATTTTATCTTTGTACATGTTAATGGTGATCTATGTTGATTTTAGGTTGAAACATTTAATCTTGTCATGCATACTTATTATCAAACATCTAACAGTTATATTTTGCGGAAAATAAATTGCGGAAATTAAATTACAAGGCGTCGGGTATTTACATCGCCAAAAGAAACCCTTTGAAATTTAAATGCGGAAAAATAAATAAAGCGATAAAAATAATTAAATGGTCCTAATTATCTATTACATTCCGGGAACAAGTACAATATTGAATAAATAGATCGCGTGTGGAAAATTAAATCGAGTGCAAGTAGGGTTTTGACCCTTTGTTATTTAAAGAAAAGTTTTTTTTTGTTTGTTTTTTGAATTAAGAAAGAAATTATCTAAGTTAATTATTAAATTAATAAATTAATTAATGAAAATAAGTATTTTTGGGTTTTTTGGTATTTAAAGAAATAAAATAAAATTAATTAATGTTAGTAAAAACCTAATTAAGTCTAAGTTAATTTTAATTATTTATTAAAGTTATTTCTAATTAAATCCTAAATTAATTAAATTAATGTTTGTTAATAAAAATTAAAATTTGATTTTATGAAGAAAATATTTTTGTAGTTTTAATTTTATAGAAAAAGAATTTTGATTGGTTAATAATTGAATAGAAATAATAACTAAATAATTAAAAACAAAAATAAATAAAATATAGAGAGATAGGGGTATGGGCCTGCTTTGGTGTGTTTGGGAAGCAATTCTGAGGCCCATTTGAATCTGGCCTCGTTTGACTTTTGAGATCCCCTGTGCGTACTTAGACTTGGCTCCATGGTGGACCATCATCTCTTGGCCACCAGATCTGGCCTATGGCCATCTGGCCATCAGATGCTTGAGGGTGTATGATGTGCTTCGCATTTGGATTTGTATGTGATAACCTGAAGCACTAAAACAAAGAGAAATTTGGAGGACCTGGGATTCGAACCCAGGTCCTGTGGGACGTTGTCAGCGCTCGTTTGCCACTAGGCTATTGTGTTTCAATTGTTAATATATTAAATAATAAATATAATAAAAGAAAATGACTCATATGCCAGAAAAGACAAAACCAAAGCGCGCCATGTTTGAATGGGCGAATCATGCTTCGCCATGCATCATCTTTAACCCCCATCCATAGCTAAAAACCTGTAAAAACCTATAGCTACGGAAACAAGCCATCGCTACAAGTCGCGCCTCCTCCAAAATCTGTTGTAGGCCATGGAAATAAGTTCTAACGGAAGGATTGTGATCGTCTCATCATCCCGGTCACAACCATGCCCTTCTCGACAGCCAATTTTTCCTGCAAGAGAAAAACCCAAAAACAAGCCACAAAACCCTAGCTATGGTACCTCACAGCATAGGCCACATAAAAAAAATTGGATAATGCAGAATGCTTAGAAACTTGATGAGGATTATGAATATGCAAATAATTTGCACAAAAGATGCAGGAATAATGATTTGCGAATTCAAGAAAGGAGCGGATTTTTGTGACACTTACAGTGCTTTGTGATGTGCGTGGAGGCTTGCTTGGGATTGGTTCTGCTTCAGTGATCGTCAAGGAATCGATTGAGATCGTTCTTGGCTTCTGAAAACACCTCTAGACACGATTTTGATTTCAAACTTTTTACCACTTTTTTCAAGTTTTGTTCTTTCTGTTCTTGCAGCCTCTAACCCATATTTCGTGTCCTTTGGCTTCTATAATTATCATGGAATGCATTAGGTCAAGAATCATGAATCCAATCTCTCTAAATCAATGCACCCATATTTGATTTGATTCACTTTTGAAAACTTGCCAAATTTGTCAAAAAACCATCTTTTTGCACATGATCTTGTGTGATATGAATTTGATGATGATATTGATGAGAATCCAATCCTGAAAATAGAAAAAAATCTCATGTAATCAAAGTTTGGGATTTTATTTGATTTAATTTGATTTAAAATGAAATAATTCAATAAAAAATCAAATAAAATAATAAAATTGATAAATGGACACATGGATGAAGCTAGGACACGTGGACAATGATGCAAGCTCAAATCAAGTCGAAAAGAATGGTCCCATTTGACAAAATTTGAAGTTTTGTGGATAGTTGACTTTTGGCAATTTTGCAAAAATGCCCAACTTCAACAACGCATTACTTCTTCAATTTTGAACTTTTAGAGGTGTTATTGACTTTCTAGAAAGCTTGAGATGTCCTCTAACCAACCCTTTTGGTCTCATGTCATTTTGATATTCCATGCTCAAGTTATAAGCTTTGGCAAAAGAGGTGTTTTTGTTGACTTTCAAAAATGACCTATAATGTCCAAATTTATAACTTCTTGTGAGTACATTTTCTGATCTTGGGGTATGAAGATGGATTGTAGGGAATTGCATCCTCTTAAAAATTAGCTTTGGATGGGTCATTTATCATAAAGTATGAGAAAGTTATTCTTGGTCAAAGTTGAGTTGACTTTTCCTACAAAACCCTAATTTAGCAACTTTTGAGTCTTGATGAATTTTGAGCAATCCTTGATGAATCATGATCAACCCTTGATCAAATGATGAAATATCCTTCAAAATGAGAATGTTGAAAAAACATCTTGAAGTTTGACTGTTTATAGGTCACGTTTGACTTTTGCCCTAGCATAGTCGATTTTTGGACCCTTTGAGCAATTGACTGAGCAAACTTCCTCTGCAAGGCTTGAAATTTGACATGGATGACCTTGAGAACATATTAGGAAATTAGGGAGCACTTGATGTCATTTGGACTCAAAGATCTTGATGAAACACAAAACCCTAATTTGTGGTTGACTTCCTTAGGAGATAGCTTGACTGTCCAACTCTTGAGCAATCTTGAGCCACTTGGAGATTTTTCTTGCAATGTCTTAAGAAATATGAGAGGAAAAATTTTGGGGTACAACAGCTGCCCCTGTTCAATCTTCTTAAACATGAGGATGTAGATTGGCTTTCGTGCCTTTCGTGATCCGAAGGTGGAAAATGATTGAACACTAGAGTGCCCAGAAATTTACACTCGCATGAAGTGGTATCAGTCTTGTGATGTCGGGAATGGGCTTACGGATGCCATTTGGAGATTTTTGGCAGGAGTATGGGCTTACAGATGCCATCTGTAGGAGCGTCGATCGCATAAGAGATTCCTTAGCGAGAACATGCATACCTGTTAATGTAGAAGATTCCGCAGGGGAAGTCTAACTTTTGTTGAGATTTAGGAACTTGCTTGTACCTCAGCTGGGAGAACATCTTTGTTGAGTTTTAAGAACTTGTTCGTAATTCAACTGGGGGAAACATCTTCATCAAGATCTAGGACTGTGTGGTCTTCAACGTAGTATACCGTTGAGATTGTAGAACTCGTCCACACTATGACAAAGGAAAACATCTTCATCAAGATCTAGGAACTGTCTGGTCTTCAACGTAGTATACCGTTGAGATTGTAGAACTCATCCACACTATGACGGAGGAAAACATCTTCGTCAAGATCTAGGACTGTCTGGTCTTCAACGTAGTATACCGTTGAGATTGTAGAACTCGTCCACACTATGACGGAGGAAAACATCTTCATCAAGATCTAGGAACTGTCTGGTCTTCAACGTAGTATACCGTTAAGATTGTAGAACTCGTCCACACTATGACGGAGGAAAACATCTTCATCAAGATCTAGGAACTATCTGGTCTTCAACGTAGTATACCGTTGAGATTGTAGAACTCGTCCACACTATGACGGAGGAAAACATCTTCATAAAGATCTAGGAACTGTATAGTCTTCAACGGAGTATACCATTGAGATTGTAGAACTCGTCCACACTATGATGGAGGAAAATTGTCGAGATTGAGAACCTTATCTGAAATTCAACCGAGGATAATTCAGTTGAGATTTAAGAACCGATCAGGTCTTCGATTGAGGGAAACATCTTCATCAAGATCTAGGAACTGTCTGGTCTTCAACGGAGTATACCATTGAGATTGTATAACTCGTCCACACTATGACGGAGGAAAATTGTCAAGATTGAGAACCTTATCTGAAATTCAACCGAGGATAATTCAGTTGAGATTTAAGAACCGGTCAGGTATTCGACTGAGGGAAACATCTTCATCAAGATCTCGGAACTGTCTGGTCTTCAACGTAGTATACCGTTGAGATTGTAGAACTTGTCCATACTATGACGGAGGAAAACATCTTCATCAAGATCTAGGAACTGTCTGGTCTTCAACGTAGTATACCGTTGAGATTGTAGAACTCGTCCACACTATGACGGAGGAAGATCTTCATCAAGATCTAGGAACTGTCTGGTCTTCAACGTAGTATATCGTTGAGATTGTAGAACTCGTCCACACTATGACAGAGGAAGATCTTCATCAAGATCTAGGAACTGTCTGGTCTTCAACGTAGTATACCGTTGAGATTGTAGAACTTGCCCAAACTATGACGGAGGAAAACATCTTCATCAAGATCTAGGAACTGTCTGGTCTTCAACGTAGTATACCGTTGAGATTGTAGAACTTGTCCACACTATAACGGAGGAAAACATCTTCATCAAGATCTAGGAACTGTCTGGTCTTCAACGGAGTATACCATTGAGATTGTAGAACTCGTCCACACTATGACGGAGGAAATTGTCGAGATTGAGAACCTTATCTGAAATTCAACCGAGGATAATTCAGTTGAGATTTAAGAACCAGTCAGGTCTTTGACTGAGGGAAACATCTTCATCAAGATCTAGGAACTGTCTGGTCTTCAACGGAGTATACCATTGAGATTGTAGAACTCGTCCACACTATGACGGAGGAAAATTGTCGAGATTGAAAACCTTATCTGAAATTCAACCGAGGATAATTCAGTTGAGATTTAAGAGTCGGTCAGGTATTCGACATAGCTGAGAACTCAAATGCCTCCTTCCTGAAAGGTAAAGGTCAGTCATATGCAATGCATGATATAGGTCAAGCAATGATATTCTCAAAATAAATGAGATCGTGTTGTATGATGTGTATATGCATGTATCATGATGTGTGAAAATGTAATGTTTTTTAGCTGGGGAAAATAAATCCCAGATAGATGCTGGAGAATAGAGTTGAATTCTTCGTTTCCGCTGAGGGTAGCGAATGAAGATGATTGTGAGAATAAACCTGCAGGGGAGGATAACTCCGTTAGGGAATAAGCTGATGAGGAGATTACTCTGTGGAGAAGAGATGCTCTATTGAGGATTCCACTGATAAATTCCGCTGGGGATGAATTACCGTTGCTGGCGATACTGAATCATGTTGGGGATTGAATTCAGTTTGTGAAAGGACAGAACTCCGCTGGGGATAATCTTTCAGTTGCGGCTTCACTGGGGATAACCTGTTAGACTCTTATGGGGATAATCCTTTGAGCTTTCTTGGGGACAATCTTCCTTTGAACTCGGCTGGGGATGTTTATTTTTATACTCCGTCGGGGACGAACTTCCAGAGTCTACTGGGGATGATTCTTCAACTCCACTGGGGAAGCTTTTTTAGACTGCGCTGGGAAAATTTTAAATCCACTGGGGATATCTTGTATTCTGCCGGGGAATATTCTTATACTCCGTTGGGGAATATTAAGACTGCCGGGGATATTAAGCCCTTTCAGTGTTGATGGTAGATAAACTCTGCTTGGGGAAAATATTACCGACTCATTCACAGTTGCAAGCCTCAGCTGGGGAGAGCTATCATTACTGACTTACTCTGCGGGGAGTGAAAGTATCTTAGCCATATTCTTCAACTGAATTTACCTTGGTACCTTGGTAGACAGAGCAACTGTAAAGCTTGGACAAATCTTATTGCCCCTGTTTCTAATATTACCAGTAATCATCTTTTGTTTCGCATGTAAATATTCATGAGTAGCAATTAATGTCAAATGCATATATCAAAAATGAACATTGGACGTTCTTTGCAAAACAAACAGATAAAGGAAAAACAGTTTGAAATTTCTTTGAAAATAAATTGTATTGATTTTGCAGTTTGGCCTGTAAATAGGCGCTTTTGTACAAGAGGCTGACGTCATAGAAAAAGAACGCCGCCGAACAAATAGAATTTACACAATTTGTGAAAAGAAAACAATACAGCTATGTGAACAATCCCACTGGGTTCCAACTCTGCTATTTCCTTTATGTCCTCGAGCATCTCATCACTTTGCTACTTGGTTAAAGGTAGATCAGATTGATCAGTGCCGTCCGAGCTTGATAGTCGATACCGAAGTCTGGTTGCAAGGTGATCCAAAGAGACATAGTGTTATTCTTTGATCCCTAACTTTTGCCTGGACCGCCCTTTCGGGTTTTCAGTCCACCGGGATACCCTTTTTTGCCCAAGCCGCCTTTTCAGGTTTTCGACTTGCCGGGTGTACCATTTTTCATTTTCATCCCTTATTTTTTCCCGAACCCTTTTGGTTCGCTGGTAAGCCCTTATTTTTTCCTAGGCCAGTCGACCTAGCGGGTTGTTAATTATGTGTAGTATCTTTTTACTATGTCTGCATTGACGAGGTGAGGAAGGTCGTCACCATCCATGGTGGTTAGAATCATAGCTCCTCCTGAGAAAATGTTGTTAACCACAAATGGCCCTTCGTAGGTAGGGGTCCATTTTCCCCTGGGATCACCTTGAGGTAAGATAATGTGTTTGATTACCAGATCCCCAACTTGATACTCTTGTCGTCAAACTTTCTTGTTAAATGCCTTGATCATCCGTTTTTGATATGTCTAACCATGACAAATAGAAGTAAGTCTCTTTTCGTTGATTAAGTTCAGCTGATCAAGCCGGGTCTGAATCCAGTCATCTTCGCTCAAACCTGCATCCTTCATAATCCGAAGAGAGGGTATCTGAACTTCAATGGGCAAGACTGCCTCCATACCATATACCAAGGAATAGGGTGTTTCCCCTGTTGACGTCCGTGCTGAGGTACGGTACCCATGGAGAGAAAACGGTAACATCTCGTGCCAGTCTTTGTATGTCACAATCATCTTATGTACAATCTTCTTAATGTTCTTATTAACCGCTTCTACTGCCCCATTCATCTTCGGCCGGTAAGGAGAAGAGTTGTGATGCTGTATCTTGAACTGCTTGCAGAGCTCGGTGATCATTTTATTGTTGAGATTTGTACCATTGTCCGTAATGATCCTCTCTGGTACACCATATCAACAGATCAAGTTGTGCCGAATGAACCTTGCCACGATGTTCTTTGTTACTATAGCAAAGGAAGCTGCTTCAACCCACTTCGTGATGTAATCAATCGCTACCAGGATGAAACGATGCCCGTTGGATGCCATAGGTCTGATCTCGCCGATCATATCAATGCCCCACATTGCAAAAGGCCAAGGTGCCATCAAGACGTTTAAAGGAACTGGAGGTATGTGCACCTTATCAGCATAGACTTGGCACTTGTGACATGTCCGAGAATGCTGATAACAGTCGGCTTCCATTGTGGACCAATAATATCCTGCCCGTAGGATCTTCTTTCCCATGGTGTGTCCACTGGAATGAGTTCCGAAAGTACCTTCATGTAACTCTGTCATGATCCTTTCTGCTTCGTTCTTATCCACACATCACAGTAGGGTCGAATCATGGTTACGCTTGTAAAGAATGCCATTGCTGATGAAGAACTTTGCCGTGAACCTCCTCAGAAACTTCTTATCATTAACAGATGCACCCTCGGGGTATTCCTGAGCCTTAAGGTATATCTTCACCTCATGAAACCAGGGTTTATCTGCTACCTCTTCAGTCCCAATGTCACAGCAATGTGCAGGTTCTTCCAATCTTTCAATGATAATCCGGGGAGCTTCGTTGTCCCCATTGACTTTGAACATAGAAGACATCGTAGCCAGCGTGTCCGCTAACTGATTCTCCTCTCTCGGGAAGTGTTCAAAGGTTATCTCCTCGAAGTGCGGAAGCAATGTCAACACATACTCCTTGTAAGGAATAAGATTTGGGTGTTTTGTATCCCACTCGCCTTTGATCTGACTGATCACGAGAGCGGAATCTCTGAAGACACTTAGAAACTTAATCCTTAGGTCAAGTGCTACTCGAAGAACCATGATGCATGCTTCATACTCCGCCATATTGTTGGTGCAGTTGAAACATAGTCGAGCGGTGAACGGAGTATGAGAGCCTTTAGGAGATATGATCATGACACCAATGCCATTACCCAAAGCGTTCGAAGCTCCATCAAAGTACATAGACCATCGGGATCCCTCCTCAGGTCCTTCATCATGTCCAGGTGTCTCACAGTCAGTCACTATCATGATATTCTCATCCAGAAATTCAAAGTTCATAGATTGGTAATCATCCACTGCCTAATGTGCCAAGTGATCTGCCAACACACTTCCCTTGATTGCCTTTTGGGTCGTATACTGGATGTCATACTCAGTCAAGATCATCTACCATCTTGCTATTCTTCCGGATAAGGCAGGCTTCTCGAAGATATACTTGACTGGATTCATCTTTGATATCAATAGAGTAGTGTGAGTCAGCATATACTGTCTCAGCCGGTGAGCAGCCCATGCCAAAGCGCAGCAAGTTCTCTCGAGCAACGAGTATCGGGTCTCGTAGTCGGTAAACTTTTTGCTAAGGTAATAAATAGCATGCTCTTTTCGGCCAGACTCGTCATGTTGACCCAGCACACACCCCATTGAATTATCGAGTACTGTCAAGTATAAGATTAAAGGTCTCCCCTCAACTGGTGGCATCAGAATGGGTGGCTCTTGGAGATACTCTTTAATCCTTTCGAAAGCGGCTTGGCATTCATCGCTCCAACGTACCACTTGATCTTTCTTCAGTAACTTGAAGATTGGTTCACAAGTAGCAGTCAGGTGCGAGATGAATCGGGCAATGTAGTTCAGACGTCCCAGAAAACCTCTGACTTCTTTTTCTGTTTGGGGAACTGGCATTTCCTGTATAGCTTTCACCTTGGCAGGATCCACTTGAATACCCTTGTCAGTTACGACGAAACCCAGTAGCTTACCAGATCTCACACTGAAGGTGCACTTGTTCGGGTTTAACCTCAGCTTGTACAACTTCAACCTGTCAAATAGCTTCTGAAGATGATCAAGGTTCTCTTCCTCGGTCTGGGATCTTGCAATCATGTCATCGACGTATACCTCAATCTCATGATGGATCGTGTCATGGAACAAAGCAACCATGACACGCTGATATGTTGCCCCAACATTCTTCAGTCCAAAAGGCATGACCTTGTAGCAAAAGGTACCCTATTGAGTAACAAAAGTAGTCTTCTCCATGTCTTCGGGAGCCATTTTAATCTGATTATAACCGGAGAAACCATCCATAAAGGAGAATACCTTATGTTGTGCGATGTTGTCAACCAAAACGTCGATATGAGGTAGTGGGAAATCATCCTTGGGGCTTGCCCTGTTCAGATCCCTATAGTCAACACACATCTGAACCTTACCGTCCTTCTTCGGCACAGGAACCACATTGGCAACCCACCGCGGGTAAGAGGTAACTGCTAGAAAACCGGCGTTAAATTGTTTCATAACCTCAGCCTTGATTTTCTCAGACATCTCTGGGCGCATTTGACGGACTTTCTGTTTCACTGGAGGACAGTCTTCCTTGGTAGGCAATCGGTGAACCACAATATCGGTATCCAACCCAGGCATATCTTCATAAGACCAGGCAAAGATCTCAACGTAGTCACGCAGCATCTGAATCAACCGTTGCTTCACACTAAGCTCCAGATTTGCCCCGATCTTGACCTCTTTCTTGTCTATCTCTGTACCCAGATTCACTGTTTCCACTGACTCTTCATGTGGCTGTATAACCCTCTCTTCTTGGAGTAGCAGTCTTGCAAGTTCACCAGGCACTTCGCAATCATCTTCACCTTCGTCTTCGGCTAAGTTGATCAGACTTTCGAAGTCATAACTGGCAGTAGCAGAGTCGTTACCAGTGAGATCTGGAGTGGATGTTGACCTGTATATGTGAGTGTGTGTAAAATAACTGTTTTGCAATATAATAAAAGAAAAACAAGGAGCGCAAGATTTGAAATGCAAGAAAACGTCCAATGCTTTTATTAATGATATATGAAAATGACACACATAAATCCCTCACAAATGAAGCCATAGTGCCCTGGGTAAGACACCAGGCCGTAAAGTTTAAAACATTGTCTGTTACAGATACAAAACAAAAGGTCTCATTATTGGGTAACAAAAGAAATTGGGATGAAGTCCTTTGTTGTCCAGTTGCCTAGTCCACCATCAGTAGTAGGATAGATCCAGCTGTCGAACTCGGACTCTTCCACATCGTATTCAATGGCATTCACTCCCGAATTGCTGATGAACAGGGGAGGTCTTCCGATCCGTGCACTCTGAACAGCCCTTTGAGCTTCTACAGTGAAACCCAAACCAAACTTGTTAGTCTTATGTGCAAAATCAGGGAGTTGGCCCTAATTTGCACACCCACCTTTCTCAACAACAGCCCAGGCATCCTTGAAGGAAGCCATCTTTATAGGAGGATCTTCAACAACAGTCTCAGTTGACGCCAGTGTCTGGGGAACCTCTTCAAAATGTTGGAACAGGGTCTCAATGAACTCCCCATCCATCTCTACATATCGGAAAGAGTTGAGGTGGCTCACCATGTACTCCTCTTCTCCTTGCACTGTCACAATCTTCCCTTTCACTGGGTACTTTAACTTCTGGTGGAGCGTGGACGTCACTTCCCCAGCTTTGTGGATCCATGGGCGACCCAGCAAACAAGAATAAGATGGCCGAATGTCCATCACATAGAATGTAGATGCGAAAACCTGAGAACCAAACTTAATCGGGATATCAACTTCTCCATGTACCATTCTCTTTGAACCATCAAAGGCCCTAACAACAATGTTACTTGGCTTCAACTCTAAACCTTCACAGTCCAACCGGTCTAGAGCTTTCTTAGGTAAAATGTCCAATGAGGAACCAGTATCCACCAATACATGGGCTAGAGTAGTGCCCCTGCATTCAATGGAGACATGCAAGGCGTCATTGAGATTCTTCCCTTTAGCAGTCAAGTCGGCGTCAGAGAAACCCAACCTGTTGTACCCAAAAATTTTCCCTCCCATTTCCTCAACATTTTCTCATCACAAAACCCTTGGAGCTCAAGATCCAATTAGGGTTTCCTCTGCTCAAGACTTCTCCTTGCACTGTTGACCCAAATTAGGGTTTGTGTTGGAACAAAGATATTTTGACCTAAAATGCCTAAGATGACTTTCATGCTTCATGTTGGACTCCCAAGTTTATCCATACCAAGTTTCAAGTCCTGATTCCAAATTTTGCCCAGTCAATTGGACAGTTGACCTAGAAATCAACTGTATTGGGGAAAAAGTCAACTGTGGCCAATTGACAGTCAAATCTCATGAAAATTGACCCACATCAACATTATGAACTCATATGAACCATTTGATCAAGTTTGGATCACAATTCCACAAGAAATTTGATCAAATCACCAGAAGGGCAAAATGGTCACTTTTAGGGTTTTGACTGCACAGAGGCAATTTTTGACTGTTTGACCTAGCCAATGGCAAACCAAGCTCACATATGGACTCAAGGACACCATGGAATTATCTTGACATGCTCAACAAGCTCAAAAGATCCCAAATACACAAGATTGACAGTTGAATTTCCCAGTCAATTGATCAATTTTGACTGTACACTGAAAAGTCAAACTTTGACTTTTTGGTCAAAATCAAGTGTCAAGATTCATTTTTCATCAAAACATGCCAAATCATGAAACTTGTTCATCAAGAAATCAAGAATTGCAAATTAGGGTTTGAAATGAAGATTTTTCATAACTTAGAATTTTTCTAAGTTATAAAAAACCCTAATTTTTTCCTAACTTTGCCCCACTTTCTCACTAAGATTCATTTGGATTCAAGCAAAAGTCAAAACATGAAAGTTGTAGCCTATTGCATAATCTACAACTTTGATTCACAAAGTTTTCCCAAAAGAAGCTTGTAGCTCAAGTTACAATTTTTGGAACAAGGGTACCAAACCATTCTTAACTTAGAGAAAATTTGACCTATTTTAGGCAAGGTTTTTACCTAACTTCAAGACCATTTTTCACATGCTTCCACTTGTAATTTCAATTTTAATTTCAAAGATGGATTGTATTACACATTTCAAGCTTTCCAAAATGTCCAAGAACTCACCAAACAACCTCATGGTTAAGGAGAATCGAATTTGACAATATGGGAAAAACTCACTTTTGATTTGGCCAATTTACATGTTCATACATTTGTGCCATTTTGAATTCAGCATGCTTTCCTTGATTACAGGTCCTATATCCCATTTTCACTCAATAATTTAATGCTAATTCATTGTGCCAAGGCCTTGTTTCATGAGTTTAAGCATTACATGTTGAACTAAGCCATAAATAGAAAAAGTAAAATAGCCATTCTTGAAAAGTTGCACTTTATGTCTAAAGCAAATCCAAGCAAGTACAGTTAAGATCTCTTTGGCACAAGTTTATGAGTTAATTACACTGATCAAGACTGAGTTATGCAGCATAAAATGGGGGCCTGTACAGGCTAGAAACACCAACTTGCCATCTCTTGCTTAAAGTGTAAGAAACTTGCCATAACACATAACAACTATCATTCCTGTAAACCAAGCCTTAAGAAAACTTGTCAAACACTTTCTAAAGATCCATCCTAAGCTGAAACACGAGCCTAGCATCCCCAATACCTCCCCATTCCCAGAATCACCCTCAAACTGCCCAAACAGAGCATCTGTTGCAGTTTGAGTTCCATAGCACAAACCTTCTATGCATTCTTGCTAAAACCACCTCAAATACATCCCACAACATCCCTTGAAGCTATCCCAAACCTCAAACACGACCTGTAACACCCCCAAGCAACATCACCATTTTCACTTTTTTTTGTTTTGCAGGTGGAGTTCTACAACTCGATTCAGCTAGTTTCAAAGCAAAGTAAAACTCGGAATAGCATCCCTGGACATTAAGGAAGCTGTACCAATCATCACCTTGCACTGAAAGTACCTCAATCACCAGATACAACCTCAATTGAACAGGTAAGTTCATGAAGTTCTATCTCTCAATATAGGCATTGTTAGCTTTAGGTTTGTGAAGAAAACATGTCACATTCATAGCCCTAAACATGCCCATGTAATTAGATTTCATTTATATTACGTATGCTTAGAGAATTTTAAGTCTGAACATGGAACAAAAACTAGGTCAGGAATTGGGGGAGAAGAAATTCTCTCTCATCTTAGAGAGTTAAGTCAAGTTCTTTATATCCCTGAATTCGTCTCTTAATGCTCTACATTTTTCATGTTGTGAGTTTTGCTTGAAAGTCCAGGAATTAAGAGATGAAAAACGCGCGTGGATTGTGTTCAAACATGTTCTGAGGTTGAAGATGAAGTCTTCTTGGGCTGGGCCTGAGTTGACTTTCTTTTTGCACCCTTTTGTTACTTTTACACCCCCTGAGCCCATTTTGCTTATTTTAATGTTTTTTTTACTTTTCTTTTTTCATTCTGACTTATTTATTTTTTCTCACAATATTAAAAAAATAAAAAATATTTTTTACACCATTTTTATATTTATTAGGCATTTGTTTGTTTAGATTAATATTTGTACATAAATAAATATACAAACATACTTTTATTTGAAAAATACTAAAATAATGCAAACACATTTTATTTTTCATTTTTATTTTGTTTTATCTTCTGAAAATATTTTATATAAAATATACTTTTTTTATAAATATTAAATATTATTATTTTGTATATATAATATATATTTAGTAAATAATACAAATATTTATATATATATATATATATATATATATATATATATATATATATATATATATATATATATATATATATATATATATATATATATATATATATATATATATATATATATATATATATATATATATATATATATATTAGGTTAAAATACAAAATATATACATTTTATTTTTTATTAATATTTAACATAAAAAAAAATACCTTTTGACAAATATACTTCATTTTTATTTTATTTTTGTATATAATAAATAAATATTGTACATATTAAATAATTAATTAATACATTTTATTTAATAAAATTAGGGTTTTGCCCTAAACATAAAAAACTCCAAAAAATAATCCTTTTTATTTTGTTTCTTTGACATATAAAAATACTTTTTTTTCATACACATAAAAAACCCCTTTTGCATCTTGCATTTTTATTTTATTTCCATTTAATTTGTGCAATTAAATATCTTGTAAATAATTCAATATTGATGTAATAGTCTAGGTTTAAATTCATTGTCAAAAAACCCCCATTTGAACATTTGTACCCCCCTTCCCATATATTGTGTTGTAATAACTTAGTAATTTTATTTTTCGCACTTTAATGCTTTCTAAATATACCATGTTAGAATTAGGGTTTGTATGCGAATCAAAAACAACAAAAATAGTTTGACCTAATTTCAAGATAATCAAGCATGAAAATGGACAATAATCACACTTGCACCCCTAGGGTATTCCACTTGTTGCCTTCAATAAATGGGCCATATTGCATGTTAAGTCTCTTTGGGCAAAAAACAAAACAAACAATCTAATGATCATAGTCCCTCGATGACGCTTTCGAAAGTTGCCTAAAAATGATCAAGTCCCTTAAAGAAAATTGCCCAAAGATACTTGGCACCATTGCAATTATGGTCTAAACGATGACCCGCGCCCGTCCCTTTCACATCCTAACATAAGATTGTCCACCAAATGCAATGGTGAAACAAACTTGTTAAAAGGGTTAAAACATAGCAATAATCTTTGAGAAATTTAGGAGTAGACAACCTCTTAGTTACTTGAATCAAACTTGCAAAACAAAACACTTTCCTATTTTCTAAAACCACACCTCACAACACTTTCAAAAACAAATGAAAACCTTTTCAAAAGATATACACCTTTGTATACATCCCAACATGGATCATTACAAAGGTTTCCACCACATTGGCTTCTTTTCAAAACATTTTCAAACCCGCACACACAAAGCACCATTTCAAACAATTGAAAATTAAGGCAAGTTGATCTAAGCAAGTTACTAAGAGCCCATGGATAACCATGGATAGAAAGGGTGCTAATACCTTCCCTTTCTATAATCTACTCCCCGAACCCAAGAAAACATATCAAAGGTTTTTGCTGTGCTTTTTAAACCTTTCCTTAGGATAAAATAAAAAGTCGGTGGCGACTCTTGCTCAACCGAAACATTTGCGAAAACAAACGCAAAACCATAGTCAGTTCTCCCACCGTATCACAGAACTAGCGACTCTGCTGGGGAGAAAATTAAAAGTGGAGTAACCTTAGGGCTTAGATCACCTTTGTTTTCAATTGTTTGCCTTGTTTGCTTTTATATTTATGGGCTTTGCATCGGAGTTTCATAGATCCTAACCCGGATCTGGGGAATACCCTTTTTAGGTAGCATAATCTATGAGGGACCTGTCCGGCATAGACCGACATGGGTTAAGCAGTGGCTACGTTGGTGTGGCACCTTGGTCTGTACCTATATCCCTTGTGTTGCAACGAGGAGAATATGGGTCTTCTAAGGAGTCATTAAACACCAACCGACCTTAGAACCTTAAATTGACCAAACTTGGCCATAGAACAGTAGCAGTATGCTACACTCATTGAGGCTAAACTCTCGCGATGGTTCTGGCCGCAAGAAAAGATTGTGATGCTGGAGTTATGACCGATTGAGGGTAGTCAATGATTTGAGATCCTCTAGAACCCGGTTACTTTTGATAGGACAGGTTTTAACCAACGAAACCAAAAGATGGTAATACCTAAACTTCATGCTGGCCTGAAACCTAAGGGTTGTCTTGTGTGACTTGTATGCCTTATCATGCTTGCCTGTGTGAATACTTGTGGTGTGCTTCATCATAGCATCATTCCATCATACCATTGCATGCATCCTGTATAAGGACTAACCCATTTCAAAGACAAAAAAGGTTTCATCTTTGCTCTGTTTTATAGGACATCATGATTCCCGTGCGTAGGAATACTATCCGGCTCAACTTTGTTCAACCACCAGCTCTGCTCAAAGATTTGGTTGGTAGGATTCCAAACACTACTTCCTTCATCAAAAGGCATGGTTCTCTCCTTGGCTTGATCACTACAAAGTGGGACCAACAACTGATAAGTGTTCTGACCCAGTTTTATGACCCCCTGTATCATTGTTTCACCTTTCAAGACTTCCAGCTGGTCCCTACCCTGGAAGAATTCTCTTATCTGCTTGGTATCCCTGTTTTGGAGCAAACTCCATTCACTGGTTGGGAAAAGACTCCTAGGCTTGAAGAGGTTGCTGCAGTTCTCCCCTTGACCAAAGAAGAGGTATTGGCTAACTGGGAAACTAGAAGTGGAGTTAAGGGCTTTTTGGTCAAATTTCTGGTTGGCAAAGCTAATGATTTCTGGAATGACTTAGACTTCAAGGCGTACGAAGACATTTTGGCTCTTTTAATCTATGGTCTGGTATTGTTCCCAAATCCTGACACCTTTATCAGTATCTATGCCATAAGGATCTTCATGTCTCGGAATCCTGTACCCACTCTTTTGGGTGATATCCTGCAACAACTCTATGCTCGTACTGCTCGAAAACGGGGAACTCCGTGGTGTTGTGCTCCTTTGCTAGTGAGGTGGTTTATTTCGCACCTTCCTAAGTTCGTGCTGAAGAATGAAGAAGGAAAGGGTTGGGCTCATAGGTTAATGTCCCTCACTGATAATGACATCACTTGGACTCTCAGAGGTTTGGA
Source organism: Vicia faba (assembly GCA_948472305.1). Classification (NCBI taxonomy): domain Eukaryota; kingdom Viridiplantae; phylum Streptophyta; class Magnoliopsida; order Fabales; family Fabaceae; genus Vicia; species Vicia faba. The sequence goes on along the minus strand of CATIWC010000813.1, from coordinate 385,347 downwards.
AGAGGTAGTTGTTATTGATCGTTGCGGAGAATACCCTAATGTTCCATTGATTGGCATCCAAGGAGGAATCTCTTATAATCCGTGTTTAGCTCTCCGCCAGTTTGGAAGAGCCAGAAGAGTAGGGCCTCATGAAATGTTGGTTCCTCACTTCCATTTTGAATTTCAGGTAGACAGTGACAAACTACGCCATGGATTCATTAAGGCTTGGGACAGAATTCACAAAGCTGACCCACATGAGTTGGGACCAAAGACTTCTCTACCAATGGAACCCTATTGCAGATGGGTCCGCATCCGTGCTCAGAAGTTAGGTATGCCGTACGAAGCTGTCAGACCTATCATTCTTGAATCTCCTGATGAAGATGGGGTTACTCCAACTGTCCTCCCTCCTCAGATACCCACTGATTTTGACACACTGAAGAGATCTTGGGCGCAGCTAAAGGAAGAACGGGATTTTTATCGGGAAAAGTTCAACGAGTAGGAACGGAAGATCCAGAGGCTGACTAAGCAATTGGAGGAAGAGCGGGTTCTGAATGACTATATCCATACTGAGAAGAGGAGGCCATGGGAGCACTGATGGGCTTTGGATGTTTCCTTTTTACAGCTTTTATTTCCTTTTCAGTATTTTTCATTCCTGTAATGCCTAAGGGCAAGTTGTTGAACAATTTAAAATTTGAATCTAATGAAGTGTGTTTCCCTTTTGTCTACAAAGTTAAATCTTGTTTGTCTTTGAAAACATAAAACATACGCATCTCATTGCACCATATGCATAACAGGTACCCTTTTTCACAGGTTGCTTAATCTTCTTCGCTGTTTATTTGAACAGTCATCATGAATCCAGATTCATCCAGTGAGCAAGCAATCAAGGCCCTTCAGGCCCAAAGTGCCCAGTTTCAAGAAATGGTCCTGAGCCTGGCCCAAGTTCAGCAAGAGTTGAAGGCTCTACTCCTGAAGAAGAAGAAGAAAAAGAGGACTGCGTTATTCAACACCGGACGCAGGTTTGGGAACACACTCCATAATGAGGCTGATCCAACTACTTCCTCTGCAGAGAAAGACAGTCCCCAAGGGGGAGGAGCTCCTAGTCCTGCAGTCTCTGACAACGAGACGGATTACAATGACGAACAATACCCACCTGTTGCTGACAGATACAAGCAATTAGAGGACCGCTTGAGCGCCATGGAGATTCAGAATGTGCCGGGGCTGGATTTCGGAGATTTGGGGTTATCTTCTAGGGTAGTAATCCCACACAAGTTTAAGGCGCCTGCCTTTGCCAAATATGACGGGGCTTCCTGTCCAAAGCTGCATCTAAGGTCGTACGTAAGGAAGATCCAACCTTACACGGCAGATAAGAACCTTTGGATCCACTTCTTCCAAGATAGCCTTTCGGGGTCACAGCTTGAGTGGTTCTATCAACTAGATGGAACTAGTATCCGACATTGGGAAGATTTGGCAACCGCATTTTATAGACAATATCAATATAATTCTGATCTCACTCCTACGCGTACCCAAATTCAGGGTATGTCTCTAGGAACGAGCGAAGGGTTCAAAGAATATGCACAAAAATGGAGAGATTCGGCTGGCAGGGTGCAGCCTCCATTGACTGATCGTGAGCTGGTTGACATGTTTCTAGGGATCTTGTCTGGTCCATTTTTCAATCATTTGGTTGGTAATTCCTCCACTGGGTTTACGGATTTGATCCTGACGGGTGAAAGGATAGAAGTTGGCATCAGGTCAGGAAAGATACAAAAAGCTGCCTCCACAAGTACTGAGAATAGGCCTTTCAAGAAAGAAGCAAGTGCCGTCTATGGTCCTAGAAGACAAGTCAAGCCAGAAAGTCGCCAAGCCGTCAATGCCTTGGTCATTTCAAAACCTGTTGTTGCTCCTCAGCAGTACAATCAGCAAAGAGGTGAAAGGCCCAAGAGGCAGTATACTCGGCTGAGTATGACCTTGTCACAAATCTTACCACAGTTGTTATCAACCAACTTGGTGACCATCAAAGAGGCTCCGAAGGTCGTGAATACTGCATCTCCTAAGTATAACCCAAATGCCCGTTGTGTTTATCATTCTGATAGCCCCGGGCATACTACTGATGATTGCTGGGCCCTGAGAAACAAAGTGCAAGACCTTATCGACGCGAAGGAAATTCAGTTTGAGGCGCCTGAGAGGCCAAATGTTGTAACTGCTCCTATGCCCCAGCATAGAGTAAATGCCATCGAGGAAGATTTGTATGCTGTTTCGGTGAATGATGTTTCTACCCCTCTTTTGACTGTTAAGAGGAACTTACTACTAGCCGGTTTATTTCCGGGCTGTAGCAAGGGTTGCCTCCTGTGTGCTGTTATCCCTACCGGTTGTCCGCTGCTGAAATCAGGCATCCAAAGCCTGATGGATAACAAAGAAATTCTGTTCAAGAAAACTGTTGTTCCATTTATTTCCGCTGAAGAAGTATCTGTTGTCACAATTTACAATCCTACCAAAGCTCCCCCGAGGAAGCCAGTCCAAATTATGTCTGTTGCACCCATTACTATTACTGTTCCGGGGCCTCTCCCCTATGAGTATGATAAAGTTGTCCCATGGCATTATGGGGCCGACGTGTATGTGCTTGGAGTGAAGCAGGAGTTCAACACCGGTACCAGTATCAGTAACATCACTGGTCCCGCCAAGATTACTCGCAGTGGCAGGCTCTTCTCACCTGACATTGCACCGCCAGTTATCCGAAAGCCTCTTATCATCACACCCGCAAGTGTGCATGTTCCAAATCAAGTTCCTGTGTCTACTACTGCCGCCGAGTCCTCTGATGCTCGGGGAAAAGAAGTTGCTACCGATTTGCCTGCCAGGACGGAGGCACCAAAAAAGACTGTTGTTGAAGCCTCCCAACAAGAGATGGAGGAAATCCTTAAAATCATTAAAAAGAGTGACTTCAATGTTGTTGAACAGTTGGGGCATACCCCCTCCAAAATCTCTATGCTATCATTGTTGCTATGCTCAGAGGCCCATGCAAAGGCCCTGATTTCATTTCTGAAAACGGCCCATGTGCCGCAAGAGACCTCTGCAGATCAATTCACTGACTGTGTAGCTAATTTGACAGCTGACAATGGTTTGGGGTTCTCAGATGCTGACCTTACCGCCAAAGGGAAAAATCACAATGATGCCTTGCACGTCTCTATAGAGTGCTGGGGCACTACTCTCATACACGTGTTGGTGGATACCGGTTCTTCCCTGAATGTTTTGCCCAAGAAGGCATTGGATCGCTTGGATTGTGAGGGTCTGGAATTGAAACCTAGTAACATCATTGTTAGAGCCTTCGACGGTTCTAAGAGGATGGTGCATGGGGAGGTAGACATTCCCATCTATGTGGGTTCTCAAGTCTTCGACTCAACGTTCTATGTAATCGATATCCGTCCATCTTATTCCTGCTTGTTGGGCCGACCCTGGATTCACAAAGTTGGGGCATTAACATCCACTCTACACCAAAAGCTCAAATACCCTGTCAAAGGGAAAATTGTTACTGTGCAGGGTGAGGAGGAATACATGGTAAGTTATCTGAATTCATTCCGGTATATCGAGATGGACAGGGAGTTTATTGAAACCCCCTTTCAGCATTTTGAGGAAGTACCTCCAACGTTGGCATCGGCTGAAACAGTGGTTGAGGAAGACTTTCCGTTGAAGATGGCTTCCTTGAAGGATGCCCGGGCTGTAATCAAGAAGGGCAATTGTGCAAATTGGGGTCAGCTTCCTGACTTCACTCAAAAGAACGACAAGTTTGGGCTGGGCTTTACTGCAGAGGCTCAGAGGGCTGTGCGCAAAGAAAGGATCAGAAAGGCTCCGGTGTTCATCACCAATCCAAGGGTGAATGCTATCGAGGAGGATGTAGAGGAAGCAGAGTTTGACAGTTGGATCTATCCAACCACCAGCAACGGACCAAATAACTGGACGGCAAAGGATTTTACACCAATTACATTTGTCACGCAGTAATTAACTCTTTTGATTTTCAATTTGTAACAAACAATATGTTGAAACTTTTATTGGCTCGGTGTCCTACCCGGGGCATCGTAGCTCCATTTGTGAGGGCTTTTTGTATGACATTTCCATATATCATTAATCAAAACATTGGACGTTTGTTGCATTTCAAATCTTGTGCTCTTTTTCTTTCTGTGTTATATATTGCAAAACAGCTATATTTACACACACTCACTTATACAGGTTTCAATCCACTCTGGATCTCACTGGTAACAGCTCTGCTACCACCAGTTATAACTTCGAGAATCCGATCAACTTGGCCGAAGATGAAGGTGAAGATGATTGTGAAGTGCCTGGTGAACTCGCAAGACTGTTACTTCAAGAAGAGAGGGCCATTCAGCCACATGAAGAGCCAGTGGAAACAGTAAACTTGGGTACTGAGACAGATAGAAAAGAGGTCAAGATTGGTGCCAATCTAGAGCTCAGCGTGAAGCAACGATTGATCCAGATGCTACATGATTACATGGAGATCTTTGCTTGGTCATACGAAGGCATGCCTGGTTTGGATGCCGACATTGTAGTTCATCACCTGCCTACCAAGGAAGACTGCCCCCCGGTAAAGCAAAAGGTCCGCCGTATGCGCCCAGAGATGTCCGAAAAGATCAAAGCTGAGGTTATGAAGCAATTCGATGTCGGGTTTCTAGCAGTAACTTCTTACCCTCAGTGGGTTACCAATGTGGTGCCAGTGCCGAAGAAGGACGGTAAGGTCAGAATGTGCGTCGACTACAGGGATTTGAACAGGGCAAGCCCCAAAGATGATTTCCCTCTGCCTCACATCGACGTTCTTGTTGACAATACTGCTCAACACAATGTGTTCTCCTTCATGGATGGTTTTTCAGGGTATAATCAAATCAAGATGGCTCCGGAAGATATGGAAAAGACTACCTTTGTGACTCAGTGGGGAACCTTCTGCTACAAGGTCATGCCATTCGGGTTGAAAAATGTTGGGGCAACCTACCAACGCGCCATGGTTGCTTTATTTCATGATATGATCCATCATGAGATTGAGGTATATGTTGATGACATGATTGCAAGGTCCCAAACCGAGGAGGAACACCTTGACCATCTGCGGAAGCTGTTTGACCGACTGAAGTTATACAAGCTGAGGTTGAATCCCAACAAATGCACCTTTGGGGTGAGGTCCGGAAAATTGCTAGGTTTCATTGTAAGCGATAAAGGTATTCAGGTGGACCCTGCCAAGGTTAAAGCCATACAAGAGATGCCGACTCCCAAGACAGAGAAAGAAGTCAGAGGCTTTCTGGGACGACTGAATTACATTGCCCGTTTCATCTCACATCTAACTGCTACCTGTGAGCCAATCTTCAAATTACTGAAGAAAGACAAGTAGTACGTTGGAACGATGAATGTCAGGCTGATTTCGAAAAGATAAAGGAATATCTCCAAGAGCCACCCATCCTTATGCCACCAGTGGAAGGGAGACCTCTGATACTTTACTTGACAGTACTTGACAATTCAATGGGGTGTGTGATGGGGCAGCATGACGAGTCTGGCCGAAAAGAGCACGCTATTTATTACCTGAGCAAAAAGTTTACCGACTGTGAGTCTCGGTACTCACTGCTCGAGAAAACTTGTTGCGCTCTGGTATGGGCTGCTCGCCGGCTGAGACAGTATATGCTGACTCACACCACTTTGTTGATTTCAAAGATGGATCCCATCAAGTACATATTCGAAAAGCCTGCTCTGTCTGGAAGAATAGCAAGATGGCAAATGATCTTGACAGAATATGATATCCAGTACACAACTCAGAAAGCAATCAAGGGAAGTGTATTGGCAGATCATTTGGCACACCAACCTGTGGATGATTACCAGTCATTGAACTTTGAATTTCCGGACGAAGATATCATGGTGGTAACTGACTGTGAAGTACCTGGACCGGATGAAGGACCTGAGGAAGGATCCCGATGGTCTATGCATTTTGACGGAGCCTCCAACGCTTTGGGTAACGGCATCGGCGCTGTGATCATATCTCCCAAAGGAACTCATACTCCACTCACCGCCCGATTGTGTTTCAACTGCACCAACAACATGGCAGAATATGAGGCATGTATCATGGGTCTTCAAGCTGCAATCGATTTAAGGATCAAGTTTCTGAGTGTCTTCGGAGATTCCGCCCTCGTGATCAATCAGATCAAAAGCGAGTGGGATACGAAACACCCAAATCTTATTCCTTACAAGGAGTATGTGTCGACTTTGCTTCCCCACTTTGAAGAGATAACTTTTGAACACTTCCCAAGAGAGGAGAATCAGTTAGCGGACGCACTAGCTACGATGTCTTCAATGTTCAAAGTTAAATGGGACAATGAAGCTCCCCACATCATTATCTGGAAGTTGGACGAACCTGCATACTGCTGCGATCTTGAGGCCAAAGAGGTGACTGAAAAACTCTGGTACCATGAGGTGAAGAGGTACTTGGAAGCTCAGGAATACCCTGAAGGTGCATCTGTCAACGACAAGAAGTTCATGAGAAGGTTTGCGGCAAAATTCTTCCTCAGCAACGGCATTCTCTACAAACGGAATCATGATTCAACTCTACTGCGTTGTGTGGATAAGGCTAAAGCAGAGAAGATCATGATAGAACTGCATGAAGGTACATTCGGAACACATTCCAGTGGACATACCATGGCAAAGAAAATCCTTAGGGCAGGATATTTCTGGTCCACAATGGAAGCCGATTGTTACCAACATTCTCGAACTTGTCATAAATGCCAGATCTATGCTGATAAGGTGCACATCCCTTCGGTTCCTCTGAACGTCCTGACGGCACCTTGGCCTTTTGCAATGTGGGGCATTGATATGATCGGTGAGATCCGACCGACGGCATCCAACGGGCATCGCTTCATCTTGGTAGCAATCGATTACTTCACGAAGTGGGTTGAGGCATCTTCCTACGCCACGGTAACCAAGAGCGTCGTGGCACGTTTCATCCGGCATAACCTGATCTGTCGGTACGGCGTCCCGGAAAGAATCATTACGGACAATGGTACCAATCTCAATAACAAGATGATCACTGAGCTCTGCGAGCAATTCAAGATACAGCACCATAACTCTTCTCCTTACCGGCCGAAGATGAATGGGGCTGTAGAGGCAGCTAATAAGAATATCAAAAATATTGTGCAGAAGATGACAGTGACCTATAAAGATTGGCACGAGATGTTACCATTTGCTCTTCATGGGTACCGTACCTCAGCAAGGACGTCAACTGGGGCAACACCTTTTTCCTTGGTCTATGGCATGGAGGCAGTCTTGCCAATTGAAGTCCAGATACCCTCTCTCCGGATAATGAAGGATGCAGACTTGAGTGAAGATGACTGGATCCAGACTCGACTTGGTCAATTAAACCTGATTGACGAAAAAAGACTCACCGCTATCTGTCATGGTCAGACGTATCAAAAACGGATGATCAGGGCATTTAACAAGAAAGTCAGACCACAAGAGTATCAAGTTGGGGACCTGGTAATCAAACGCATCATCCTTCCTCAAAGTGATCCCCGGGGCAAATGGACCCCTACGTACGAAGGGCCATTTATGGTTAAACGTGTGTTCTCAGGAGGAGCCATGATTCTGACCACCATGGATGGTGACGACCTTCCTCACCCCGCCAATGCAGACATAGTAAAAAGATACTACGCATGAGTAAAAGACCCTCTAGGTTGACATACCTAGGCAAAAATAAGGGCTTCCTGACGAACCAAAAGGGTTCAGGCAAAAATAAGGGATGAAATGAAAAAAAATCTGTACACCCGGCAAGTCGAAAACCTGAAAAGGCGGCTTGGGCAAAAATGGGTATCCCGGTGGACTGAAAACCCGAAAGGGCGGTCCAGGCAAAAGTTAGGGATAAAGTGTAACACTATGTCTCATTGGATCACCTTGCATCCAGAATTCAGCATCAATTATCTGGCTCAGACTTCGGCATCGATCAATCAGCTTCATCTTCAACTAAGCAGCAAAGTGATTAGACGCTTGAAGACATAAAGGCGATAGCAGAGTTGGAACCCAGTGGGAATATTGTGCACATAGCTGTTTTGTTTCCTTTTCAAAATTGTAAACTCTATGTTATTCGGCAGCATTCTCTTACTAGGATGTCAGCCTCTTGTACAAAAACGCCTATTCACAGGCAAATTTCAAAATCAATACAAGTTCACTTTTCCAAACAAATTGCCCATTGTTTTTCCTTTTTCTGTTTTGTCTTGCGAAGAACGTCCAATGTCCATTTTTGATATATGCATTCGAAATTAAATTGCTGATTCATAAATACTTGCATATGAAATAAAAGACTAATTACAGGTGACATCAGAAATAGGGGCAATGTAAAGTTGTCTGATGCAGTCTGGTTGCTTTGTCCGCCGAAGTACCAAGGTAGGTCCAACTGAAGAATGTGATCAAGTTCTCTCAACTCCCCACAGAATAAGACAAGATAGCAACATTCCCCAGTGGAGTATGGGTATTCATTAGCAAGCATCCCCGGCAGTCTTGACCTAAGATGGTTCCCCGGCGGAATATCAATACCCCAGTGCAATTCCAAAAGTTTCCCCAGGAAAGTGGAATTCTTATCCCCAACAGGTCTTGAAGCTTATCCCCAGTAGATTCTGGAAGCTTATCCCCTATAGAGTACAGACGTCTCTCCCGAGCTTTGTTCAAAGTTATTCCTCATAAGGGTTTATAACTGGGTTATCCTCAGCTAATTGCCACGGAAGATCACCCTCGGCAAAGTTCTTCCTATCCCCAGCGGAGTTCATCAAAGTTCCCCAACATAACTTATCAACACAATCCCCAGCGGAGTTTATCTTTGGTATCCCCAGCGGAGTTTATCATCATTATCCCCAGCGGAATCCATCATTGAAATCCTCAGCGGGCCTCTCATCAAAACTTCAGCAAAGTATCTCTTCCACAGAGCAATTCCTCGCAGAGTAATCTCTCCAACAAGTTTATTCCTCAACGAAGTCATCTTCTCCTACCAGTGTATTCTTGCAACCATCATCCCCGGCGGAAGCAAAGAGCTCTACTCTTCAATGTCAGCCCAGTATTTAATTCCCCGGCCGGTCGTCAAGGATTTATTTTCCTAAGACGAAAATACATTCATAAATATTTCACATTTCATACATCTTACTTACATACATGATAAAGTGCATACAACACTATCTCATGTTGAACATCATGACATCATGCATTTCATACATCATGACATTGCATACAACTGATGTTTTTGCCTTTTCAGGGAAAAAGACAATCCCAAAGACAACTACCTTCAACTGTCACAATTCCATATCGATACCCGTATCTAGCCAGGGCACATCTGTGAGTGATCAGTTTCCAGACTCGATTCCTGTATCTAGCCAGGGCACGTCTGAAGAGTTCGAAGATTCGATTCCTGTATCCAGCCAGGGCATATCTAGCAACTATCACAATTCCAGATTCGATTCCTGCATCCAGCCAGGGCATATCTGTTGACCACATTTCCAGACTCGATTCCTGTATCTAGCCAGGGCATGTCTGAAGAGTTCGAAGATTCGATTCCTGTATCCAGCCAGGGCATATCTGTTGATGACTATTTCCGGATTCGATTCCTGTATCCAGCCAGGGCACATCTGTGAGCAATCGATTGTAGATTCGACACCTGTATCTAGCCAGGGCATATCTGCATGAGAAGATTGAAGATCAAACACCTGTAACAAGCCAGGAAAACATCTGTCTTTCTCAAAATACACAAGTTCTCGCTAAGGAATCTCTTATGCGATCAACACTTCCAAATGGCATCTATAAGCCCATTCCCGACAAGGTTCTGTCACGTCTCCAGATGGCATCTATAATCCCATCTCCCTATCCACCATATCTCCAAATGGCATCTATAAGCCCATTCCCGACATCACATTGCTGATACTCCAACATGCGAGTGCAAATTTCCGGGCACTCTAGTGTCCAATCTCCTTTTACCCTCGAGTCACGAAAGGCAAACTTGTCAATCTAACTCTTCAGGTTCAAGAAGATTGAACAGGGGCAACTGTTTTACCCCAAAATTTTCCCTCCCATTTCCTCAACATTTTCTCATCACAAAACCCTTGGAGCTCAAGATCCAATTAGGGTTTCCTCTGCTCAAGACTTCTCCTTGCATTGTTGACCCAAATTAGGGTTTGTGTTGGAACAAAGATATTTTGACCTAAAATGCCTAATATGACTTTCATGCTTCATGTTGGACTCCCAAGTTTATCCATACCAAGTTTCAAGTCCTGATTCCAAATTTTGCCCAGTCAATTGGACAGTTGACCTAGAAATCAACTGTATTGGGGAAAAAGTCAACTGTGGCCAATTGACAGTCAAATCTCATGAAAATTGACCCACATCAACATTATGAACTCATATGAACCATTTGATCAAGTTTGGATCACAATTCCACAAGAAATTTGATCAAATCACCAGAAGGGCAAAATGGTCATTTTTAGGGTTTTGACTGCACAAAGGCAATTTTTGACTGTTTGACCTAGCCAATGGCAAACCAAGCTCACATATGGACTCAAGGACACCATGGAATTATCTTGACATGCTCAACAAGCTCAAAAGATCCCAAATACACAAGATTGACAGTTGAATTTCCCAGTCAATTGATCAATTTTGACTGTATACTGAAAAGTCAAACTTTGACTTTTTGGTCAAAATCAAGTGTCAAGATTCATTTTTCATCAAAACATGCCAAATCATGAAACTTGTTCATCAAGAAATCAAGAATTGCAAATTAGGGTTTGAAATGAAGATTTTTCATAACTTAGAATTTTTCTAAGTTATGAAAAACCCTAATTTTTTCCTAACTTTTCCCCACTTTCTCACTAAGATTCATTTGGATTCAAGCAAAAGTCAAAACATGAAAGTTTTAGCCTATTGCATAATCTACAACTTTGATTCACAAAGTTTTCCCAAAAGAAGCTTGTAGCTCAAGTTACAATTTTTGGAACAAGGGTACCAAACCATTCTTAACTTAGAGAAAATTTGACCTATTTTAGGCAAGGTTTTTACCTAACTTCAAGACCATTTTTCACATGCTTCCACTTGTAATTTCAATTTTCATTTCAAAGATGGATTGTAGTACACATTTCAAGCTTTCCAAAATGTCCAAGAATTCATCAAACAACCTCATGGTTAAGGAGAATCGAATTTGACAATATGGGAAAACTCACTTTTGATTTGGCCAATTTACATGTTCATACATTTGTACCATTTTGAATTCAGCATGATTTCCTTGGTTACAGGTCCTATATCCCATTTGCACTCAATAATTTAATGCTAATTCATTGTGCCAAGGCCTTGTTTCATGAGTTTAAGCATTACATGTTGAACTAAGCCATAAATAGAAAAAGTAAAATAGCCATTCTTGAAAAGTTGCACTTTATGTCTAAAGCAAATCCAAGCAAGTACAGTTAAGATCTCTTTGGCACAAGTTTATGAGTTAATTACACTGATCAAGACTGAGTTATGCAGCATAGAATGGGGGCCTGTACAGGCTAGAAACACCAACTTGCCATCTCTTGCTTAAAGTGTAAGAAACTTGCCATAACACATAACAACTATCATTCCTGTAAACCAAGCCTTAAGAAAACTTGTCAAACACTTTCTAAATATCCATCCTAAGCTGAAACACGAGCCTAGCATCCCCAATACCTCCCCATTCCCAGAGTCACCCTCAAACTGCCCAAACAGAGCATCTGTTGCAGTTTGAGTTCCATAGCTCAAACCTTCCATGCATTCTTGCTAAAACCACCTCAAATACATCCCACAACATCCCTTGAAGCTATCCCAAACCTCAAACACGACATGTAACACCCCAAAGCAACATCACCATTTTCATTTTTTTTGTTTTGCAGGTGGAGTTCTACAACTCGATTCAGCTAGTTTCAAAGCAAAGTAAAACTCGGAATAGCATCCATGGACATTAAGGAAGCTGTACCAATCATCACCTTGCACTGAAAGTACCTCAATCACCAGATACAACCTCAATTGAACAGGTAAGTTCATGAAGTTCTATCTCTCAATATAGGCATTGTTAGCTTTAGGTTTGTGAAGAAAACATGTCACATTCATAGCCCTGAACATGCCCATGTAATTAGATTTCATTTATATTACGTATGCTTAGAGAATTTTAAGTCTGAACATGGAACAAAAACTAGGTCAGGAATTGGGGGAGAAGAAATTCTCTCTCATCTTAGAGAGTTAAGTCAAGTTCTTTATATCCCTGAATTCGTCTCTTAATGCTCTACATTTTTCATGTTGTGAGTTTTGCTTGAAAGTCCAGGAATTAAGAGATGAAAAACGCACGTGGATTATGTTCAAACATGTTCTGAGGTTGAAGATGAAGTCTTCTTGGGCTGGGCCTGAGTTGACTTTCTTTTTGCATCCTTTTGTTACTTTTACACCCCATGAGCCCATTTTGCTTATTTTAATGTTTTTTTGACTTTTCTTTTTTCATTCTGACTTATTTATTTTTTCTCACAATATTAAAAAAATAAAAAATATTTTTTACACCTTTTTTATATTTATTAGGCATTTGTTTGTTTAGATTAATATTTGTACATAAATAAATATACAAACATACTTTTATTTGAAAAATACTAAAATAATGCAAACACATTTTATTTTTCATTTTTAATTTGTTTTATCTTCTGAAAATATTTTATATAAAATATACTTTTTTTATAAATATAAAATATTATTATTTTGTATATATAATATATATTTAGTAAATAATACAAATATTTATATATATATATATATATATATATTAGTATATTTAGGTAAAAATACAAAATATATACATTTTATTTTTTATTAATATTTAACATAAAAAAATACCTTTTGACAAATATACTTCATTTTTATTTTATTTTTGTATATAATAAATAAATATTGTACATATTAAATAATTAATTAATACATTTTATTTAATAAAATTAGGGTTTTGCCCTAAACATAAAAAACTCCAAAAAATAATCCTTTTTATTTTGTTTCTTTGACATATAAAAATACTTTTTTTTCATACACATAAAAAATCCCTTTTGCATCTTGCATATTTATTTTATTTCCATTTAATTTGTGCAATTAAATATCTTGTAAATAATTCAATATTGATGTAATAGTCTAGGTTTAAATTCATTGTCAAAAAACCCCCATTTGAACATTTGTACCCCCCTTCCCATATATTATGTTGTAATAACTTAGTAATTTTATTTTTCGCACTTTAATGCTTTCTAAATATACCATGTTAGAATTAGGGTTTGTATGCGAATCAAAAACAACAAAAATAGTTTGACCTAATTTCAAGATAATCAAGCATGAAAATGGACAACACTAATCACACTTGCACCCCTAGGGTATTCCACTTGTTGCCTTCAATAAATGGGCCATATTGCATGTTAGGTCTCTTTGGGCAAAAAACAAAACAAACAATCTAATGATCATAGTCCCTCGATGACGCTTTCGAAAGTTGCCTAAAAATGATCAAGTCCCTTAAAGAAAATTGCCCAAAGATACTTGGCACCATTGCAATTATGGTCTAAACGATGACCCGCGCCCGTCCCTTTCACATCCTAACATAAGATTGTCCACCAAATGAAATGGTGGAACAAACTTGTTAAAAGGGTTAAAACATAGCAATAATCTTTGAGAAATTTAGGAGTAGACAACCTCTTAGTTACTTGAATCAAACTTGCAAAACAAAACACTTGCCTATTTTCTAAAACCACACCTCACAACACTTTCAAAAACAAACTTTCAAAAACAAATGAAAACCTTTTCAAAAGACATACACCTTTGTATACATCCCAACATGGATCATTACAAAGGTTTCCACCACATTGGCTTCTTTTCAAAACATTTTCAAACCCACACACACAAAGCACCATTTCAAACAATTGAAAATTAAGGCAAGTTGATCTAAGCAAGTAACTAAGAGCCCATGGATAACCATGGATAGAAAGGGTGCTAATACCTTCCCTTTCTATAATCTACTCCCCGAACCCAAGAAAACATCTCAAAGGTTTTTGCTGTGCTTTTTAAACCTTTCCTTAGGATAAAATAAAAAGTCGGTGGCGACTCTTGCTCAACCGAAACATTTGCGAAAACAAACGCAAAACCATAGTCAGTTCTCCCACCGTATCACACAACCCATTATCAGCAGTCAGACTAGACACACAATCTTTAAACTGATCAACTGATGTTTCTTGAGGTACGTTTGCAGTCTTCAGGAATGCAATCAGAGCCTTGGCATGGGCCTCTGAGCATAGCAACAGTGATATCATGGAGATTTTGGATGAGGTTTGCCCCAGCTGCTCGACTACATTGTAGTCGCTCTTTTTGATGATCTTCAAAATTTCCTCTATCTCTTGTCTAGAGGCTTCAACAATAATTTTCTTTGGTGCCTCCGTCCGGGCAGGCTCATCAGTGGTCCCTTTGCGCCGAGTGTCAGACGACTCGGCAACAGGGGTAAGAATAGGAACTTGAACAGGAATAGTAGCAGGTACATTGGTAGGTGTAATAACAACAGGTTTCCGGGTAGTTGGTGGAGAGATATCAAGGGAGAAAAGTCTTCCGCTGCGGGTGACTTTGGCAGGTCCAACGATGTTGCTGACGTCAGTATCAACATCCAAATCTTGTTTAACTCCGTGAAAATAAACATCAGCCCCGTAGTGCCAAAGGACAACTTTATCAGATGTATAGGGGATAGGCCCTGGAACAGTGATGATCAACAGCGCGATTCTTAGAACAGATGTAATTCTAACAGGCTTCCTCGAGGGAGCCTTGGAAGAATTGTCGAAAATGGTGATAATGGCAACTTCTTCAGTAGGGATCAAAGGAATAAGAGTCTTCTCAAACAGAATTTCTTTATTATCCATCAGGCATTGGACACCTAACTTCAAAAGATGGAAACTGGTAGGTAGGACATAACACATACGGCAACCTTTATCGCAGCCTGGAAATAAAACGGCTAATAAAAGGTTCTTCTTTACAGTCATCAAAGGGGTAACAATGTCGTTCACAGAAACCACAAACGAGTCTTCATCTATAGCATTTATTCCATGCTTGGGCATAGGAGCAGTCACAACATTAGGTCTTTCAGGTGATTCAAACTCAATCTCCTTCGCATAAATTAAGTCTTGTACTTTGTTCTTCAAAACCCAACAATCATCTGTATCATGCCCCGGGCTATCAGAGTGAAAAGCACAGCGGGAATTAGGGTTGTACTTTGGTGATGTAGTGTTGGGATTCTTCGGGGCCTCCCTTGGAATAACTAGATTGGTTTTTAATAACTGTGGCAGAATCTGAGATAAAGTCATGTTGAGCTGAGTGAATTGCCTTCACGGTCTCTCGGCCTTTGGCTGGTTATTGTGATGAGGAGCACCAGCAGGTCTTGAAATAACAACCGCGTTAACAGCTTGGCGGCGTTCAGGTTTATTCTGGCTTTTCGAACTGTAAACAGCACTGGACTCCTTCTTAAAAGGCTTCTTCTCGATGCCTGATGAAGCACCCTTCTGTATTTTACCAGACTTAATACCAGCCTCAATCCTTTCCCCAGTCATAATCAGCTCCGTAAACCCGTACGAAGAACTTCCAATCAAATGGTTAAAATACGGACCAGACAAGGTCCCCAGAAACATATCAACTAACTCCCTATCAGTCAAGGGTGGTTGCACTCTTCCAGCGAGGTCCCTCCACTTATGAGCATAATCTTTGAAACCTTCGCCCGCACTCATTGACATACCCTGGAGTTGGGTACGCGTGGGAGCGAGGTCGGCATTGTATTGGTACTGCTTGTAGAAAGCAGCGGCCAAATCTTCCCAACTACGGATACTGGCTCCTTCTAGCTGGTAAAACCATTCAAGTTGAGTCCCTGAGAGATTGTCTTGAAAGAAGTGGATTCATAGGTTCTTGTCAGCGGTGTATGGATGAATCTTCCTAACATACGAACGGAGGTGCAGTTTTGGACAAGAAACTCTGTCGTACTTAGAAAAGGCTGGTGCTTTGAACTTGTGGGGAATCACCACCCCAGATGACAGACCTAAATCACCAAAGTCCAGACCAGGCACTTTCTGTACTTCCATCTCACTCAACCGGTCTTCCAGTTGCTTGTATCTATCCTCAGCCGGAGGATACTGGTCTTCGTCGAAGTCCGTCTCGTTGTCTAAAACCACAGGGCTAGGAGCCCTCCTTTCTTCCTGGCTATCTTTCCCTCCAGATGAGGTGGTCAAATCAACTTCATATCGTAGCCTGTTTCCAAACCTGTGGCCCATGTTAAACAAGACCGTCTTCTTCTTCTTCTTCTTCTTCTTCTTCTCTTTCAAGATAAGGGCCTTCAGATCTTGCTGACCCTTAGCCAAATTCATGAACAATTCCTGGAACTGGGCATTTTGAGCCTGCAGAGCCTTGATTGCTTGTTCAGTTGATGGTTCAAAAGACATGATGCTGAAATAAACAGCGAAGAAGATGAGAAAACCTGTAAGGGTACCTGTTATGAGGTGCATGGAATGAAATGTGTATGCTATGATTTCAAAGACATCGAGAGATTCAAATTCGTAAACCAAACATGAAACACAATTTTATTAGATAAACTTGAAATTCAGTTGTTCCACAAATTGCCCTTAAGGCGTTACAAGAAAGGAAATACTGAAAAGTAAATAAAAACTGGAAGTAATCAAAGGACATCAGTGCTTCCATGGTCGTTTGCCTTTATTGCTGACATAGTCATTGATGATCTGCTCCCTCTCCAACTGCCTAGTCAACTTCTAGATCTTCTGCTCTTGCTCGTGATACTTTTCTCGGTAAGTATCCCATTCTTCTCTCAGCTGCATCCAGGACCTCTTCAATGCCCCAATGTCAGTAGGCATGTAAGGGTGTAAGATAGTAGGAGGAACCCCTTCCTCATCAGCAACTTCAACAATAATAGGCAAGACGGCTTCATAGGCCATCCCCAACTTTTGGGCACGTATGCGAACCCATCGGAGATATGGTTCCATTGGTAGAGAAGTCTTTGCACCCAACTCGTGTGGATCAGATCTGTGTACTCTATCCCAAGCTCTTATGAATCTGTGGCGTTGCTCGTCACTATCCCCTTGAAAAGCAAAGACAATACTAGGCATTAGTAACTCATGAGGTCCTTCCCTCTTAGCACGCCCAAACTGACGTAAGGCCAAGCATGGATTGTAGGTAATTCCTCCATTGGTTCCTATCAGTGGAACATTGGGGTATTCCCCACAACGATCAATAATGGCCACCTCATCCATACCCTTAATAGTCCAAATGATGTCATTGTGAGAGAGAGACATAACCCTATAAGCCCAGCCCATGCCTTCCTTGTTCTTTAAAACTGATTTGGGGAGGTGAGAAATAAACCATCTCGCCAATAACGGAGCACAGCACATCAAGGTTCCCCGCCTCCGAGCAGTACGGGCATAAAGCTGATGAAGAATATCACCCAAGAGAGTGGGTACAGGATTACCAGACATAAAAATATTCACTGCATTCACGTCGACGAAAGAGTCTGAGTTAGGAAACAATACCAAACTATATATGAGAAGAGCCAGAATGTCTTCAAATGCCTGGAAGTCTAGGCTGTCCCAGAAATGATTAGCTTTACCAACCAAGAACTTAGTCAAAAAGCCCTTTGCTCCACTTCTAGTCTCCCAATTAGACATTACTTCAGCCTTTGTCAGGTGGAGGGCTGAAGCAATCTCTTCTGGCCTAAGGGTCTTTTCCTAACCTGTGAACGGGGTCTGCTCCAGAATAGAGATACCAAGCAGATCGGAGAACTCTTCCAAGGTGGGGACCAACTAGTAGTCCTGAAAAGTAAAGCAATGGTACAGTGGATCAAAGAACTAGACTAGGACACTCATCATCTGCTCGTCCAATTTGGAAGTGACCAAACTAAGAAGATGCCCATGTCTTCTGATGAAGGAGGTAGTATCTGACATCTTTGCAACCAATTCTTTAAGCATAGTGGGAACCTGGACAAAGTTGATCCGGATGGTGTTCCTACGCATAGGTTCCATGACCTACAAAACAGAACAAAGATGAATCCCTCTTTTCTTTGAAATAGGTTAGTCCAATGCAAGATGTATGCAATGTTATGATGTCATGATATCATGATACAAAGCACACCACAAGTATCCACAAATAGCAAACATGGTAAAGGCACATAAGTCACACAGAGAGCCCTTAGATTTCAGGCTGGCAAGGAGTCTAGGTACTACCCTCTTTCAGTTCAGTTGGTTCAAACCTGTCCTAAAAATAGTAACCGGGTTCTAGAGGATCTCAATATCACTGACTACCCTCGATCGGTCATAATTCCAGTTTAGCAACCTTTTCTTGCAGCCGGAATCATCGCGAGAGTTTAGTTTCAATGAGTGTAGCATACTGCTACTGTTCTATGGCCAAGTTGGTAAATTTAAAGGTTCTAAGGTCAGTTGGTGCTTAATGACCCCTTAGCAGACCCATATTCGCCTCGTTGCGCCACAAGGGATATCGGTACATACTAAGTGCCACACTAACGTAGCTACTGCTCCAACTGTATCGGTCTACACCGTACAGTTCCCTCATAGTTTATTGCTACTTACCTAAAGGGTATCCCCCAGATCCGGGTTAGGATCTATAGTAACTCCGATTCAAGCCCACAAATATAAAGCATACAAAGCAAACAATTGAAAACACAATGATCTAATCCTAAGGTACACCCCACTTATAAGCGTCCCCATCCGAGTCGCCAGTTCTATGATACGGTGGGAAGAACTGACTGTTTTTTGGAATGCTGGTTTGCATTTTGCGTTTGTTATTCGCAAAATGTCGCGGTAAGCAAGAGTTGCCACCGTCTTTTATTTTATCCAACAAGGAAAGGAAAAAAGCACAGAAAAATTCCTTTTTCGAGATATTTCTCGGGTTCGGGGGGTAGATTATAGAAAGGGAAGGTGTTAGCACCCTTTCTATCTGTGGTTATCCATGGGCTCTTAGGTACTTACTCATATTGTTTTCAAAATATTGCTTTCTTTGTGCTTGTGGATTTTGAAAAAAAAGTTTTTGTTTGAAAACTTCGATTTAACTCTTGCTTCTGTCCTCAAGAGTGTATGGAGTATTTTTTTGAAAACTTTGTTCGAAAAGTGTAAGTGTGAAAAGTTTTTGTTTTTTGAAAGAGAAAGTATCTAAGAACCATCTACCTACTCGAAAAAGGAATCGTTCTATGCTATCTTCCTTTAGACAATGATATCCCACTATTGATGAGTAGGTAGCATCGTCGTTGGAGTTTTAAGGGTCAATTCAAATTTAGGGACTTACGGTCACTAAAGCAATGTTAGGACGCCTTAGGGGTAACCCTAATGTCTTAGATCATTTGTTTTGAGGCAACAATATCTGAGGCAACCGTTTCGAGGCAACTATGATCTTTGGACAAGAGGGCGACCTGTAAAACTACCTATACTCAATGACCGCGTACGAAGGCAACCAAGTGGGGTGTTCCCTAAGAGTACGCATGTGCGAGCGTGTCGTTTTCAGTTAATTTTATCTTTGTACATGTTAATGGTGATCTATGTTGATTTTAGGTTGAAACATTCAATCTTGTCATGCATACCTATTATCAAACATCTAACAGTTATATTTTGCGGAAAATAAATTGCGGAAATTAAATTACAAGGCGTCAGGTATTTACATCGCCAAAAGCAACCCTTTGAAATTTAAATGCGGAAAAATAAATAAAGCGATAAAAATAATTAAATGGTCCTAATTATCTATTACATTCCGGGAACAAGTACAATATTGAATAAATAGATCGCGTGCGGAAAATTAAATCGAGTGCAAGTAGGGTTTTGACCCTTTGTTATTTAAAGAAAAGATTTTTTTTTGTTTGTTTTTTGAATTAAGAAAGAAATTATGTAAGTTAATTATTAAATTAATAAATAAATTAATTAATTAATGAAAATAAGTTTTTTGGGTTTTTTGGTATTTAAAGAAATAAAATAAAATTAATTAATGTTAGTAAAAACCTAATTAAGTCTAAGTTAATTTTAATTATTTATTAAAGTTATTTCTAATTAAAGTCTAAATTAATTAAATTAATGTTTGTTAATAAAAATTAAAATTTAATTTTATGAAGAAAATATTTTTGTAGTTTTAATTTTATAGAAAAAGAATTTTGATTGGTTAATAATTGAATAGAAATAATAACTAAATAATTAAAAACAAAAATAAATAAAATATATATAGAGAGAGGGGTATGGGCCTGCTTTGGAGTGTTTGGGAAGCAATTCTGAGGCCCATTTGAATCTGGCCTCGTTTGACTTTTGAGATCCCCTGTGCGCACTTGGACTTGGCTCCATGGTGGATCATCATCTCTTGGCCACCAGATCTGGTCTATGGCCATCTGGCCATCAGATGCTTGAGGGTGTATGATATGCTTCGCGTTTGGATTTGTATGTGATAACCTGAAGCACTAAAACAAAGAGAAATTTGGAGGACCTGGGATTCGAACCCAGGTCATGTGGAACGTTGCCAGCGTTCGCTTGCCACTAGGCTATTGTGTTTCAATTGTTAATATATTAAACAATAAATATAATAAAAGAAAATGACTCATATGCCAGAAAAGACAAAACCAAAGCGCGCCATGTTTGAAAGGGCGAATCATGCTTCGCCATGCATCATCTTCAACCCCCATCCGTAGCTAAAAACCTGTAAAAACCTATAGCTACGGACACAAGTCGTCGCTACAAGTCGCGCCTCCTCCAAAATCTGTTGTAGGCCATGGAAATAAGTTCTAAGGGCAGGGTTGTGCTCGTCTCATCATCCGGTCACAACCATGCCCTTCTCGACAGCCAATTTTTCCTGCAAGAGAAAAACCCAAAAACGAGCCACAAAACCCTAGCTATGGTACCTCACAGCATAGGCCACAAAAACAAAATTGGATAATGCAGAATGCTTAGAAACTTAATGAGGATTATGAATATGCAAATAATTTGCACAAAAGATGCAGGAATAATGATTTGCGAATTCAAGAAAGGAGCGGATTTTTGTGACACTTACAGTGTTTTGTGATGTGCGTGGAGGCTTGCTTGGGATTGGTTCTGCTTCAGTGATCGTCGAGGAATCGATTGAGATCGTTCTTGGCTTTTGAAAAAACCTCTAGACACGATTTTGATTTCAAACTTTTTACCACTTTTTTCAAGTTTTGTTCTTTCTGTTCTTGCAGCCTCTAACCCATATTTCGTGTCCTTTGGCTTCTATAAGTATCATGGAATGCATTAGGTCAAGAATCATGAATCCAATCTCTCTAAATCAATGCACCCATATTTGATTTGATTCACTTTTGAAAACTTGCCAAATTTGTCAAAAAACCATCTTTTTTCACATGATCTTGTGTGATACGAATTTGATGATGATATTGATGAGAATCCAATCCTGAAAATAGCAAAAAATCTCATGTAATCAAAGTTTGGGATTTTATTTGATTTAATTTGATTTAAAATGAAATAATTCAATAAAAAATAAAATAAAATAATAAAATTGATAAATGGACACATGTCTGAAGCTAGGACACGTGGACAATTATGCAAGCTCAAATCAAGTGGAAAAGAATGGGCTCATTTGACAAAATTTGAAGTTTTGGGGATAGTTGACTTTTGGCAATTTTACAAAAATGCCCAACTTCAACAATGCATAACTTCTTCAATTTTGAACTTTTGGAGGTGTTCTTGGACTTTCTAGAAATATTGAGATGTCCTCTAACCAACACTTTTGGTCTCATCTCATTTTGATATTCCATTCTCAAGTTATAAGCTTTGGCAAAAAAGGTGTTTTTGTTGACTTTCAAAAATGACCTATAATGTCCAAATTTATAACTTCTTGTGAGTGCATTTTCTGATCTTGGGGTATGAAGATGGATTGTAGGGAATTGCATCCTATTCAAAATTAGCTTTGGATGGGTCATTTCTCATAAAGTATGAGAAAGGTATGCTTGGTCAAAGTTGAGTTGACTTTTCCTACAAAACCCTAATTTAGCAACTTTTGAGTCTTGATGAATTTTGAGAAATCCTTGATGAATGATGATCAACCCTTGATAAAATGATGAAATATCATTCAAAATGAGAATGTTGACAAAAAATCTTGAAGTTTGACTGTTTATAGGTCACATTTGACTTTTGCCCTAGCATAGTCGATTTTTGGACCCTTTGAGTAATTGACTGAGCAAACTTCCTCTGCAAGGCTTGAAATTTGACATGGATGACCTTGAGAAAATATTAGGACATTAGGGAGCACTTGATGTCATTTGGACTCAAAGATCTTTATGAAACACAAAACCCTAATTTGGGGTTGACTGCCTTAGGAGATAGCTTGACTGTCCAACTCTTGAGCAATCTTGAGCCACTTGGAGATTTTTCTTGCAATGTCTTGAGAAATATGAGAGGGAAAATTTTGGGGTACAACAATAATGTTTTAGCCATTAACCTTTCTAAGAGTCTCATTACACATGGGAGGAGAAGCATATTGAGATGGAGTTTCGTTACTTGAGGGATCTGGTGTGTGCAGGCCAACTGAGATTAGGATATTGTCTAAGCAAAGAGCAAGTTGTGAATTTGTTAACGAAAGCAGTAACAATTGTTGTGTTTAAGAAGCTTGTAATGAGTTTGGGCATGAAGAAGTTGAAGCATTTGAATTAAGATGGTGTACTGGAAGTCCTAAATAATTTAAATGCATTAGGGAAATCGATTTCCAATACTTGTTTCAGTTTTGGGTTTCTATTTTTAGTTGGGCAAATCGATTTCCACCCTGTGTCTTTGTTTTTTCAGCTGTTTTTAGGCCTGTTTTGGTTCCAAATTGTAATGTTTGTATCCTATAAATACTCCCTCATGTAATATTGTTTTGTTAATGTCATTTTTACCATTTATCCTAAATTTTACTCTATTACTCTCTCTCTCTCTCTATCTCTCTCTCTCTCTCTATCTCTTCTCTAATCTTCTCTATTGTTTCTACACGTAATGAAAAAATAACAGTATGTGTTGGCACATACGATTTCCAAGCTGATGCATGTACTGCATGATTAAATCATGTAGCTTGTGTTTCTCATGTGTTAGCACATGGTTTGTTTCAGGTCGGCACATGTATCAATTTTTGACATCATGTGTCAGCACATAACTTGTATGTATCGACACATCCTGATTGTTTGGTCAAGCTTTTTAATTGTTTTTTTAATCCAAAGTTACCCTTTTGTCACCATATTTCCTCAACTATAAATACACCATACATGCATAATTTCAACTTGATGAAACTATAAACACTTACCACCATTGCTCTTCATCTTCCACCTCCAATTTATGCATACACACTAATAAATTACACATAATCATTTTTTGTTGGGGTTCCATCTAGACAAAGTTTGATAACGTTCAATTAGGTTTGTGTAATCGAGAATATTGGGTTGTGAATTGTAGGTGTTTAGGTATTGGCTTGCATTTTTGGTAAATCCCAAGTGTATGTGTGAATGTCATGACTGATGTCATAACATTCTAGTTCAGTTTGTACTGACTCATTAGGTACCTTTGCAGAAAAATATTGTAATTCAAATACTGATGTTTATAAGTGTGTATCTGAGCATTTTGCAAAATGATCACATTTTGCTAAATCAGTAGACAGGTTTTCTCAGATGTCATAATAGATGTTATGACATCCTGTTCTGAACTAACAGGATTGCAGGATTGGATAAGTGTGAGTTTTTTCAGGAAATAACTCAGTCCTTCCTGAACAGAATCCTGCGTTTTCTGAGGGGTAACCTAGCTCAACCCTAACCTGGTTAATAAAGTCCTGTGACCTGGTCTTTAGGTCAAACGTAATTAACCCTAGGTTTTTGGAAACCCTAACTGAAGTTGCAGCTGCTATATATTCAACAGAGCTGCTGTTTTTCAAGTATCCCTGCTGATTGATTAGAAGATCATTTTTGTAATCTGTATAGATTTGAGTATTGTACTCCAAGCAATTATCATTGTGATAAGTGCCTTGGAATAGGTTTCAAATTGTAAGGGGTTGTGTAGCACTCTAAGCTTTGAAGCAAGAGTGTTTGAATGTTCCTTGACTAAAGCTGTGAAGCAGAGTCAAGTTAGTTGTGTGCATCACTCAAAGCTGTGAAGCACGAGTGATTGTGTTGCTTGATTAAAAAGCTGTGAAGCTTAATCAAGTGTGTGTTTTTGAAGAGTGTCTTCATCAATTCTTAAGTCAAATTGGTTTATGTATCACTGCTGTGATTGAGGGGGAGTGAGTAGGAACTCAGGTTTAAGTTGTACTTAGACTAGAATTGCATTGGGTAGGTCTTAAGTGAAGGAGATAAACTGGTTGGTTTATTCCTGAATTAACATCTCTTATAGTGGATTCTCTCCCTGGCTTGGTAGCCCCCAGAGTAGGTGTTGTTGCACACTGAACTGGGTAAACAATTGACTGTGTTCTTTATTGCTTTTGTATTTACTGTCATATAGTAAGTCAGATACGGTGTCATAACATTGAACGTGACATTGAGTATCTGCAGCCAGAATTTCAATTGGTATCAGAGCAGGCACCCTGCCTGTATTACTGGGTGAGATCTAGGGATATCACTTTCTGGCACTATGGACAAAGAAGGAGTTTTTGGAAATAGACCACCCATTCTGGACGGAACCAATTATGACTACTGGAAACCTCGTATGATTGCCTTCCTAAAATCTCTGGACAAAAAGGCCTGGAGAGCTGCTGACAAAGGATGGATTCATCCCACCATAACTGAGAGAGATGGGACAATCAGTCTGAAACCTGAGGAAGATTGGAGTAAAGAAGAAGATGAGTTAGCTCTGGGAAATTCAAAAGCTCTAAATGCCTTGTTCAATGGAATTGATAGAAACATTTTTAGACTAGTACATCAATATGAACTGGCCAAGGAAGTTTGGGACACTCTCAGAACTACTCATGAGGGCACTTCCAAAGTAAAAATGTCAAGGCTTCAGATGTTGACCACTAAGTTTGAGAATCTAAAAATGATGGAAGATGAAACCATTCATGAGTTTCACATGAACATCTTGGAGATTGCCAACACCTCAGGAGCACTGGGAGAAAAAATGTCAGAAGAAAAACTGGTGAGGAAGATTCTCAGATCCTTGCCTAAAAGATTTGCAATGAAGGTAACTGCCATAGAGGAAGCCCAGGACATTAGCAAGTTGAAAGTGGATGAACTTATTGGGTCTCTTCAGACTTTTGAGATGGGGATCACTGATAATGGTGACAAGAAGAACAAAAGCATAGCACTTGTATCCAACACTGATGTTGAATACAAGGAGGATGAAGAAGAAAACATATCTGAAGCTATTGCCATGCTTGGAATACAATTCAACAGGCTCATCAAAAGAATGGACCCAAAGTCAAGGTCTAATGTTCATAACATTCCCTCTGACATTGACAGTTCCAGCAGAAGACCAAGGTCAGAAGATAAGGGAAACCAAGGCAGAGGTATTCAATGCCATGGATGTGAAGGATATGGACATATTCGAGCTGAATGTCCTACCTTTCTTAAGAAGCAAAAGAAAGGAATGACTGTTACTTGGTCTGACTATGATTCAGAAAGTAATTCTGAAGAAGAATCTGCCAAACTAGTTACTGCCCTAACTAGTGTTTGTACTTCTGAAAGTGACACTAGTGATGAAGAAGTGACATTTGAAGAACTGGCTGATACCTACAAGAAATTATGTATCAGAAGTGCTGAAGTCTGTGTGCAGAATGAGAAACAATCAAAACTCATTATCAAACTGGAGGCTGAAAAAAGGGCGAATCTTGAAACTATAAGTCATCTAGAAGGAGAAGTTCAATTGCTGAACTCACAACTGAATCAAATGACCAAATCTGTCAAGATGTTGACCAATGGAACAGACAAATTGGAAGAGATCCTTCAGGCTGGACAAAATATGGGAAATAAATCTGGACTAGGATTTATGGAAGCAAAGAAATCTGGTACTGGTAAGCAAATGTCAAAACGGATGTCTCAACACAACTCTCAACATCAGGGACAGAGACATATGAAGAAGAGGTACCAAAGATGGAAATGTCATCATTGTGGGAGATATGGTCACATAAAGCCCTTCTGCTTCAGACTACATGGATATCCTAATCAGAACTCAGGTGTCAAACCTAAGTCTAAAAAGGTACTTCATGTTCCTAAATGGAAGAAAAAGGTTGTTGCACTGATAGCTCACACTTCCCTGAGGGTCTCTGCAAAGGAAGATTGGTACTTTGACAGTGGATGTTCCAGACACATGACTGGATTCAAAAATCTCCTCAATAATGTTATGCCTCACACCACCAGTTTTGTGACCTTTGGAGATGGTGCTAAAGGTGAAGTCAAAGGAGTTGGTAATTTGGACTGCCCTGGAGTTCCAAGTCTGAATAAAGTACTGCTGGTAAAAGGGTTGACTACTAATCTCATTAGTATCAGTCAATTATGTGATCTAGGATTCATGGTCAACTTCTCAAGATCTGAATGTCTAGTAATTAATGAAAAACTAGATGTTGTAATGAGAGGAATCAAATCCAAAGATAACTGTTACGTGTGGCAGCCTGAGAACACTGATATCTCCACTATGTGTCAAATCATCAAAGAAGAAAAAGAGATGAAACTGTGGCAGCATAAGCTTGGAAGAATGAAAAGAGCTATTTCTATGGAAGCTGTCAGAAGAACTCCAAAACTACAGGCTGATAATATATGTGATGTGGCAAATAAACTTGAAGAAGAATGTGTTGTCAGAACCTTAAGTCATCTTGACAAGGATGTTGGAAATAACAAGTCTAATAAATTCTGGTCAAAACAGATGCTCCCTGAGTACAATGTTACACAAGATGTTGTGACATTGTGTTGTGACAATCTGAAAACAATCAACATTTCCTTGAACCCTATTGACTTTGAAGAGAAGAAGTCATTTAAACTGGAACATAGTTTCTCTAAGCTTCAGCTGACTGATTCTTCTACCAAGGCTCTTGTTGGAGATAAACTTGAAAATTTAAGGGGCAGGTTGGGTATTCACCAACATGAGAAATTATAGCAATTAATTTTGCTTAAAACAAGGGTTGAAGGGATTAATTTTATTAAGTCTATATTTAGTGGGTTAATCACATTCTTTCACAATTTCTTCAAAAGCTTTAAGAAGTTGAAGAGACTCCCTTTTACCCCCTACCTCTCTCATCCTTGCAACCTGTTTCCTCCTCCCAATCAAAGATTTTTCTCAAGCTACTACCATTACTCAAAGTCAATCAAAATGTCTCAGACATCGTCTTCAACCATGGCGACTTCGTCTTCCTCATCATCGTCATCATCTGACCAAGATTCTAGGGCAATCACTACATGCATAGAATCTGAAGTTCTGGAGGTCACTCCTCTCAGGGAGATGGCAACTGACCCAGCCAGAGTCAAAAAGCTCAGAACCAGACATGCAGGAAGAGCTCAAGCTTCAGCCTCTGGTAATTCTTCTCATCCTTCGTCTTCTGTACCTAATAGAGAAGGATCAGTTCAAGTTCACCAAGCTATTGCTAGGCTGGTTACTAGTATACTGAGTGGCAACCAATCTGTACCGGGGATTTCTATCCCTTTAAATCAATCAGAAAGTCCAAATGTGGAAGTTTCTGAAAATGTAGATGTCACTGAGAATGTTGTGACACCAAAAGCCAACATTCAGAACCCCTCTGAAAAGGCTGCTGATCCACCTATCATTGATGTGGATGAAGATTACTCAGATAATGAACTGATTGCTAATGTGAACACTAGCATTGCTAGGAGATTGATGAAAAGAAAGAGTAGTCAGAATGATAAACCTGATGCTAAGAAATCCAAGGCTGAAGGGATGGCTGAGAAAAGTATTCAGACAAAAGGGAAGAAGGCACAGGTGCAGACTGCTAGACAACCAATCTCTAAGAAAAGTAAAGAACCTGAAACTTCTGATTCTGATGATGAATCAGAATTTGAGATTGATATTGAAGAAACTCCCATCAGAAGGAAGCTCCCCTCCAGCAAGATTGCTAGAGTGCCTGAAGTGCCAACAGACAACATCTCTTTTCATCATCCTGACAATGCAAACAGATGGAAGTATGTTTGCTTAAAGAGAATAGCCTTGGAGAGAGAACTCAACAATGATGCCTTGGAGTGCAAAGACATCATGGATCTGATCAAGAATGCTGGGCTAATGAAGACAGTGATAAAGTTTAACAAGTGTTATGAAAATCTGGTTAAGGAGTTTGTAGTGAACTTGTCAAATGATTGTGCTGATGGAAGGTCAGCTGACTTTGAAAGTGTCTTTGTTAGAGGAAGAAGGGTCAAGTTCTCTCCATCAGAAATCAACAAGTTTCTTGGAAGAACAAATAAGGACTGTCCTGATCTAGAGGCAACTGACAATGAAGTTTGTCTAACCATCACAGCCAGGCAAGTAAAGTGCTGGCCCTTGAAAGGGAAGCTGAATGCTAGTAAACTCAGCATGAAATTTGCCATCTTGCATAAAATAGGAGCAGCCAACTGGGTGCCTACAAATCACAAATCAACTATCTCCACAGGATTGGGGAGATTTATCTATGCTGTGGGAACCAAGACTGCTTTTGACTATGGGAGGTACATCTTTGAACAAACCTTAAAGCATGCTGGCAGTTATGCTGTCAAAGGACCAATTGCCTTTCCCTCCCTCCTTTGTGGAATCATCCTTGCACAATTCCCTGATATCCTTGTGGCAAGAGATACAGTCTGCAAAAGAGCTCCTGCCCTTGGCCTGCACTACAAACTGTTTCAGGGATCTCATGCTCCAGACATTGTCATAACATCAGCTGAGACATCGTCTGTAAAGACCCAGTCCAAGACATCAGATGTCATAGGTGTTTTAAAAGAAACTTGCAAAGAGATGGATGCTAGAAAAAGGACCCTAGAAATTCTAATTGCCAGGCTAGAAAAGGAGGAAGCTGAAGAAAGCAGAAGGGAAGAAGGTGTAGAAGCTGAAGGACAACTCAACATTGAAGAAACTAGCTCCTCTGAATCTGATGACAGTGCTTGAAGGTTGATTGCTGCTTGGTGGTGTTGCTGGTTGGTTGCTGATATCTGGTGGAGTTTGGAAGTGTATTCTGTTGTTGCCTGCTGCAGATCTTATTATTTTGTTTTGGATAACTGTAAAATTTTCTGAACATGTATCTTTGGCCCATTTGTGGCTAAAGAGGGGGAGAATATTTTGGTACTTACTTAATTAGTACTTGACATTCTATTTTTCTGCTGTCACTTATTACTGCTGCTATCTATCTCTGATTGTTTAGGGTCTTTAGCCAAAAATCTGCCAAAGGGGGAGTTTGTAGGTGTTTAGGTATTGGCTTGCATTTTTGGTAAATCCCAAGTGTATGTGTGAATGTCATGACTGATGTCATAACATTCTAGTTCAGTTTGTACTGACTCATTAGGTACCTTTGCAGAAAAATATTGTAATTCAAATACTGATGTTTATAAGTGTGTATCTGAGCATTTTGCAAAATGATTACATTTTGCTAAATCAGTAGACAGGTTTTCTCAGATGTCATAACAGATGTTATGACATCCTGTTCTGAACTAACAGGATTGCAGGATTGGATAAGTGTGAGTTTTTTCAGGAAATAACTCAGTCCTTCCTGAACAGAATCCTGCGTTTTCTGAGGGGTAACCTAGCTCAACCCTAACCTGGTTAATAAAGTCCTGTGACCTGGTCTTTAGGTCAAACGGAATTAACCCTAGGTTTTTGGAAACCCTAACTGAAGTTGCAGCTGCTATATATTCAACAGAGCTGCTGTTTTTCAAGTATCCCTGCTGATTGATTAGAAGATCATTTTTGTAATCTGTATAGATTTGAGTATTGTACTCCAAGCAATTATCATTGTGATAAGTGCCTTGGAATAGGTTTCAAATTGTAAGGGGTTGTGTAGCACTCTAAGCTTTGAAGCAAGAGTGTTTGAATGTTCCTTGACTAAAGCTGTGAAGCAGAGTCAAGTTAGTTGTGTGCATCACTCAAAGCTGTGAAGCACGAGTGATTGTGTTGCTTGATTAAAAAGCTGTGAAGCTTAATCAAGTGTGTGTTTTTGAAGAGTGTCTTCATCAATTCTTAAGTCAAATTGGTTTATGTATCACTGCTGTGATTGAGGGGGAGTGAGTAGGAACTCAGGTTTAAGTTGTACTTAGACTAGAATTGCATTGGGTAGGTCTTAAGTGAAGGAGATAAACTGGTTGGTTTATTCCTGAATTAACATCTCTTATAGTGGATTCTCTCCCTGGCTTGGTAGCCCCCAGAGTAGGTGTTGTTGCACACTGAACTGGGTAAACAATTGACTGTGTTCTTTATTGCTTTTGTATTTACTGTCATATAGTAAGTCAGATACGGTGTCATAACATTGAACGTGACATTGAGTATCTGCAGCCAGAATTTCATGAATTGTGGGGTATTTCATCCGGAAAAATCTAGGGTTTGTCCTCCAAGATCTTTGGTAGATTTGGGAGTTTTATTCAAGACTTCGCAATAGGGGATTCGACTGAGTGAAAGCTTTGAATATTGGAGATCTTGAAAAGGAATAGCGTGAGACGGTGAATCGTATTAGAAGTTCTTATAGTCAATAATTGCAATCGAATTCGCTCGAGTGAAGGCTTTGGAGATTTGGGATCTTGCAAAAGAGTAGCTAAGTGGTGAATAGGTTGTATCTATTGTGTCTTAGTCTTGCTCTAGACTAAAAGAAGAGAATGGGTTGAATCAACATTAAACAGTTAGGATTTATAGGGTTTCTCTTAAACACTTCCCTTGTAATCAACTTTTTGCAAAGTAAGAAATTTATCTCAATTCAAAAACGATATTGGAGAGAGATGTAGTCTTAGCGAAGACATTTGGTAAACTTCCTAAACAAATCCTTGCTCTCTCTCTCTCTCTCTCTCTCTCTCTCTCTCTCTATATATATATATATATATATATATATATATATATATATATATATATATATATATATATATATATATATATATATATATATATATATATATATATATATATATATATATATATATATATATATATATATATATATATATATATATATATATATATATGTTTACCATGGGAATTGGTAAACAATCGCTGATCTTCCAAAAAGGGTTATTTTGGTGACTTGTAGGATCGATCAGATTGATCCTAGGACATATGATGAGTTATTTATAAGTAAGTAAGTTTAAGTGAAAAGGGTTGAAAGAAAAATTAAGAGTAAAGGCAAGATGCATGCAAAAACTTGATAAAAGTGCAAGTAAAAAGTAAGTAGAAAGGGTTGAGAAGAGTTTAAGGATAAAGGTTGAAAAAAATTACAAGAAGTGCAAGTGAAGGGTAGAATAAAGTAAATTTGCAGTAATGATAAAGTTTGCGAAGGAATGTAAATGTCAAGGAATGTAAATTAATTGTAAATACTTTGATTGAAATAAAAGATGGTGTTTCAAACGTACAATCTCAAAATTCTTTCTCACACAGCGGGTACTTGAATATATTTGAGTTACTTGTACTAATAACTTGAACACACAGGAATCTACATAAAATCCCTATATTTATACTAAAACTAAGTAACCGTCGAGCAGTTGCCTAGTTTCAGGATGAGGACAAGTATCCTCTACATGTGCTTTGACTTCTATCTTCATGCCACGTCGCTTTCCTCAACTGCCAAGTGAACTGCCTTTCCCTCCTTTCTTCAGATTCAAAATTACTTGTTGTTGATACATAGATTTCAGTCGAAGAACGCAGGATCCTCTCATTCGAAGACCACAAAAACTTCTTGGTCAAAGACCAACTTTAACTTAGAAAATTCTCTAAGTGTTTTCTCCTTCTTAGCAAGGATGACTTCGACACAACCTCTTTCATAGGTTCTTCTGGTTGAAGTGTCGGCAACTTTAGATTTCTTCAATCTATTTTTAGCCAATAAGACCTATATGTTGTGGGTGTCGAATTTAGGAGCTAACAAATTGCCCCCCAAGAATGTCAATTTCTACGCAACAAGAAATAGTTATTCTTTTATGTATCTATTCGAAACCTGTAAGCTTTTTGACCATAAAAGCTTATCGTACACTTTTTATCTTCCACCAACCACTGCTTGTATCAGAGTCATCATTACACTTTTCCAAGACGTCACTATCAGTCAGCCGTTACACGCTTCCATGATGGCCATTATCCCTATAACCTAGGAAAGCATGGAAAACGTCTCCATTACTTGTCCGTGTAACTGCCTTAAAGCTCACCACGTGTCCCACTCACTCTGCAGCATTAAATGGTTTTGAGGGAAAACACTCTTCCCTGGCCACTATAAATAGTTATGAGTACTTCTCTTTGGAATTTTTACGAACGCCTAAAATTCCTTGTTTCCCTGTATTCAAAAGAAACCTTTGAAAACTTCATCTCTTTCATTGTTCTTCTACCAACATAGCCATGGCTTTTCTCTCAAACGCTCTAAACAACCCCAAAACCAATGATGCCTCTGATTCACAACAACAACCAGAAGTTTTTGCAACTAGCTCTATCCCTGCCTTGACTGGGGAACAAAGGTTCGTTCCAGAACCCATGACTAAAGAATGGCGTGATGCCTACAACTCACTGGTAATCATTCCTGTTAGATATTCTGGGAAAATGTATGCCATGTCTGGTCCATTGTCTGCATGTATTGAAAATCCTAAGCAGAGCAGTGTTTTCTTCCCAAATCACCCTAATCTCAAGCTTATAGGTTGGGCAAAGAAGCCCAGAGATGAACCCGAGGATGCAACTCCTACTAATCAACAACATTCTCAAACGAAAGAAGACATAAACCTCCAGTTTATGAATAAAGGGAACTGAATCTTTAGGTCTTGCCCTAGCCTCACTTCGGAATATTCTGAATGGTTGAATAAGATAGAAATAGTGCAAACCCAAATCTGGAAAGACATGGGGATTTATGATCTGGTCATGCTATCAAAGATCGGGTTATCTTATTGTCCCCTCATGTTGGTATCCTCTTTGTACTTTTGGGATAGCGCATATTTCACCTTCCATTTACCTTGTGGAATGGTAACCCCTACTCTCTTCGACATAGCAGCCATCATTGGTCTTCAACCAACTGGTGACTACTTCGATCCGGAGGATATGTCTGAAGATACATTGGGTTTTCAGCTATAAAACCCACATATACTACTATCATCAACCACTTTCATGACAAATCCAGCAACATTATTTCTGAAGTGGAACACATAGCTATTTTAGCTTTGTGGTTGTCTCATTTTGTCTTCTGTACCAAGTCACTCCAAGTGACAAAGAAAATGCTCACTCTTGCTACTCAGCTTCATCATGGCCACAGTCTTTGTTTGGCTGAATTGATTTTGGCCAACCTTTATGAGTCCATCAGTAATGGTGTGACTCAACTTAAAGTTATAGGTGATAGAGCCAGTTTGCTCCTTTTTGGTCCTTTTTGGCTTCTCCAACTTTGGCCCAATGCCACGTTCGAATCATTTCTTCTCCAGAAGAATAGAATCGATGAGAAAGGCCCAGAGATCCTTAACATGAGGGTCGAAGGCACCAGGTTGGCTCTGTTGACTCCAACAGGTGAAGGTCAACAATTTCAGAAAGCATTTACCAGCTTCATAATGATGTTTGCGAAGCGCAAGGAATTTGTTTCGACCATGGCTCCCTTTGCCAATCGAAAGGTTGGTCTGGTATGGTTTACTCGACCATATCCATCGACTGGGGATAAGGATTGTGTTGAAGAGTATGTGGCTATTTGGGAGTATTTTCTTCGCCCAAGAATTATGCCACTGAGATTCAAAAGTTCTAAGAGTCAACTGAGCTTGATTTCTTATCAACTGAACCTCGTTTCTCGCCAGTTTGGCATAATTAAATCACTCCCAAGCCCAATCTATACCCGAGAAAAGTCCTTGTTGTATTATAATGCAGACTATTCGGAGGAGGCTTCTACAAAGAAAATTGGTAGGTACGTTGGTCGAACCGTACTAACCTTGTTCAACTTCAAACTCAACTTTATGTGTTTGCCCATATTTGAAGGTTGGTGGAAGAAATACTACGACAAAGATTTATTCGACGCAAAAGACTTCGCTGACCATCTTCAAGAGGCGTTTCTGTTGGTCTCCGACAAGATCAAGAAAGGTACTCTTTCTTCTTTAGAGCAAATTCCTTATTCTTCTTTGATTTAATCATTTGATATCTGGCTTATGTTTGCTTATTTTCTAGCCGTCAAGAGAACCACTGTCAAGAAAGTCGCTGAAAGCGCAAAGGGAGGAGACCCTTCTACAAAACCTCCACCACAGGTAAATACTCTTTGCCCTCAATTTCCTTTAACACATCACCAATGTTGACATTTTTGACTTTTTTCTTTTTAGACCACTGAGAAATCTACGCAAACAAAGAGGAAAGTCGAGGAAGTCACACTCTCCAGTGATAATGAAGACACACCTCTTATCCCTCTCAAGAGACAGAAGAAGTCAGCTCCCATTTTTGAACCTCGCCCGAAAACCAAGATTAAGGTTATGGCTACCAGGCCTAAACCTAATCCTATCATCATTCAAGAGCCTACTGAACAAGAAATATCTGCTAGAATGAATGATCTGAGTGAGAGCGATAATTCAAGCCCTGGTGCTGAAGTTCCACCCAAGGTAATACTTTCGACCATCTAAGATTATTCCTTGAATTAGTTTTGCAATAATTCTAATAACAATCTCTCAATCCCCAGGACACTACTGGCACTTCCAAATAGGCTCCCGTAACTGTAGAATATTTTGTCACCTTACTAAACAGTGAAGGCAATCCCACTTACAAGCCTTCTTCATCGAAAGGATCTTTTGTAAGTTCAGCCAGTGAGGTGAACCAGACTTCTGAACATCAAACTGCAGCCATTGGGGAGCCAAATAAAGAGGTCTTTGGTGAGGAAGATTCTAACTTGCCACACGCGAATCTCAGGACTCCAATGGCTACCGATGATGAGCAGGGAGAAGAAGAAGTTGTTGACGATGAAGTTGAAACAGAAATGGAGGGAACACCAGATGGAGGAAATCAAAATTATTACAATCATGCGTCTGCTGACAAAGGAAACTCCGCAGAGGGGTAGAGAAATCCTACAAACGTTGAAGGTGTCCATGTCCAACTACAAGATCTATCAGTCGGATAAAATGTGGCTCGTGTCACCAATGAAAGAGTTACTTCGATAAGATCCCGTACTAAAGAGGACTTGGTGCTACTTAAACGGAATAACCCTCTTGGATATTTGAATGCCATTCTCGAAGGCAGGGAAAGTTCCTCTGATCAAAGCCATGATGCTTCAACTGCATCTGGTAAATCTACTTCGGCTTCTCCCCTTGAAGAGGCGCTTCAAAAAGTTAAGGCTCAACTTTTTAAGAGAGATTTGATGTTGACCTTGGAGGGAGAACCTACTGCCCCTTCCTTTCTGAAGAATACTCTAAAAGATGTCGACCTTCTTGTTGTCTCTCCTGATATAGCTAGCATCATTCTGGATTTGACTTAGATCATTGATCAGGCTTCAGCTGATTACAATCGCCGCAGGACTCACAATCTCGAAATTGAAGAGGCAAATGGTTGTGCTTCTGTTTCTTGGGTTGTTGCTGCTGAATCAGCTTCGAAGCTAAATGAGCTATCGAAGGAACGAGAAGCTAGGAAAAAAGAGGTCGAAGAGATTGACCAAAGTACAACCAGCATGAAAGCTCAGATCAAAGAATTGGAGGCCAAGATTGCCGCAAATGACAAACTCAAAGAAGAGCTTCTTGCCGTCAGCAATGATGCTGAGAGCCAAGAGGAGCTTAACGATGGATTGAAATATGCTGAATAGGATCAAGCCTTAGATGCAAAGATCTAGGCTCTCCATCAGTCGAGGGTTCTGTGTGAAAGGTGCTTGGAACTCCAGAAGATCAAATATCTCCAAATTAAAGCCAATCTTCCATTTTGATTTAGAATTCTTGTTTGTAAAATGATGTTTATGTAATGACTTGGAACCATTTTGGCTAATTTTAATGCATCTTCCATTTTGGCTGTATACTTCGACTAAGATTAAACGCTGACTATTTTGACCTCTTGAAGTGTTGGTCTATACTTTTTATGTATTTACCATTCACTCTCAAGAGTCTTTTATCTTCATTTAATTCTTCGATCTCATAGGCACCACCAGAAAATGCTTGGATAATCTTAAAAGTTCCTTCCCATTTAGGAGACCATTTTCCCATGTTCCTATCCTTTCGATCCATTGGGAGAATTACCTTCCATACCAGATATTCAAGAAAGCATGTCTTGGGTTTTACTCTCTTATTGTAAGATTTTTTCACTCTTTTCTTCTGTATCCTTAAAAGATCTAAAGCTTTTAGTCTCTCTTCATCTAAATCAACCAGTTGATATAACATCATATTCCAATAAGATTCGGAAGGTATATCTTGATGTCTCTGAATCCTTGTTAACTGCAGATAGATTTTAACTGGAAACACTGTGTCATAACCATAGGTTAATCGAAATAGTGTCGTTCTGGTAGCTTCTTTAGGAGAAGTTTGACATGCCCATAAGATTTGATCCAACGTCTTATGCTAGTTCTTTGGATTTTTTCCTACATGCTTTTTTATTAAGCCAATCACTACCTTATTTGTTGCTTCGACTTGGCCATTGGCTTGCGCATAATAAGGTGTAGATGTTAACAACTTGGGTCCCATTTCTGTAGTGAATTCTTGCATTTTTCGACCAGTAAATATTGATCCTTAATCATTTGTTATTGTCTCAGGGATTCCAAACCTATATATAATGTTCTTTTGAATAAATTCAATGACATTTTCTTGGTCCACGTTGACTAAAGGAATTGCTTCAATCCATTTAGTGAAGTAGTCAATGCCCACCAATATATATTTTTGGGTTTTAGATGATGCTGGTCGAATATCTCCAAAAAGATCCAAAGCCCATCCCCTAAAAGGCTATGGTTTCACAATTGAGTGAAGTTCGCTTGCAGGTACATGCTAGATACCTGTATGTACTTGACATTCTTGGCAACCTTTTGCAAACTCAACACAATCTTTCAGCATAGTAGGCCAATATAATCCTTGTCGAAACAATGACCATTTCATTTTATGGCCTACTTGGTGTGCCCCATATTCCCCAGCATGCATAGTCGAAAGGGATATATATGCCTCTATTTCACTTAGACATTTTAGTAGTACTCCTTCGGGCGTCTTTTTGAATAACCATTTCCCATTAGAATATAACTTAACACCCTATACTTTGTCTTTCGTTCTGTCGAAGCCATTGGATTTTGCAAATAATCTACTATAGGGTTTCTCCAATCTTGTTCTGTTAGATTGTCTATGAATGAAATTTCGAAGTTTTCTTGGTCAGCGTACCCCAGTTTTGTTGTTTCTAAATCTGTTGGAGACAACTTGGTTGATGCTACTCTTCCTCTAACTTCGATTGCTTGTTGCAATTTTTCTTTCGAAATTTTATACACAAATGCAATATGTGCTAAGTCATTAGCCACTTGATTATCTAATCTTGTTATATGTCGAATGTTGATAACTTTGAATTTTTTCAACAAGTGATTGGCTATTACAAAATACATGATCAGATTTTCTCTTATACATTTGTATTCTTTTGTAAATTGCCTTAAGACTAACTCTGAGTCTCCCATTATTTCGACTCGAGTTGCCCCCAATTCCAACAATATTTCAAGGCCTACAATTAGAGCTTCATACTCAGCCTCATTGTTTGAACAAGAACCTTCGATCTTGTACTTGAATGTTGTTGGAATTTTATTTGGAGAAATAATTAGAACTCCCACTCCAGTTCCATCTCTATGACTAGAACCATCAAAGTATAACTTCCAGGGTTCAATCTCGAAGTAGTTTAACGATTCTTCATTTATCGAGTGGACAACTATAAAGTCTGCTACCACTTGACCTTTTACAGCTTTGAGAGGCATAAAGGTTAAAGAATACTCAGTCAATGCAAGTGCCCATTTTCCAATTCGACTATGCAAGATGGGTTTCAATAACATATATTTGAAAACATCAAAATGAGACTAAACATAAACATCAACTGGTTTAATATATTGCTTGAGTTTTGTACATGAGAAGTAAAGACATAAACATAGTTTTTCAACTTCGCTATATCTAGTTTCTGCATCACTTAAAACTCTACTGAGGTAGTAGATAGGCCTTTCGACACCATTTTCATCCTCTTGAGATAACATGCTCCCTAAAGTTTTATCAGATACAGCTATGTACAATCTCATACTCATATTTCTACAAGGAGGCATCAGAATATAAGGTTTGGCGAGGTATCATTTGATTTTGTCGAAGGCCTCTTGTTGTTCTTGCCCTCATTCGAATCCTTCTTTGTTGAGTCGTAGTAAGGGTGAGAAGGCTTGCGTCTTTCCACTTAAGTTGGATATAAACCTCCTTAAGAAATTTATCTTGCCAAGTAGAGATTGCAACTCCTTCTTTCTAGTTGGCGCTTTGGCTTCCAAAATGGCTTTGGTCTTGTTCGGGTTTATTTCGACTACCTTTTTGTGGACCACAAAGCCTAAGAAATCCCCTGCTTTTACGCAAAAAGAGCACTTTAGAGGATTCATCTTTGGACCATAGCTTCTCATCCTTTCGAAGAATTTTCGAAGATGGTCTATGTGATTCTTCCCTGAAACAGATTTAGCAACAATATCGTCAATATAAATCTGCATAAAAGTTTCAATAAAATCATGGAAGATAGAATTCATTGCTCTTTGATATGTTTCCCCTGCATTTTTTAGGCCAAAAGGCATCACTACCAATTCATAAGTGCCTAAATCCCCAGGGCATCGAAATGTTGTTTTCGACATATCTTCTTCAGCAATGAAGATCTGATTGTACCCATAGTATCCATCAAGCATACTCATGTACTCGAAACCAGCAGCAGAATCAACAAGCATTTCTGCCACAGGCATCGGATATTCATCCTTGGGTGTTGCAGCATTTGAATCTCTAAAATTAATGCAAACCATTAATATACCATTTTTCTTTATAACAAGTACTATATTTGCAATCCATTCGACATACCTGGTCATTCGGATGAACTTGAATTTCAGCAGTCTTTCGACTTCCGTCTTGATCTTAGACAAGATCTCTGGTGCAAAACGCCTTGGAGTTTTCTTGACAGGCTTTTTTCCAGGCTTTATTGGCAGTTGAAGCTCCACCAATTCTCTGTCGAGACCAGGCATTTCATCAGAATCCCATGCAAAGCAGTCTTTAAACTCCTTCAACAATTGGATTACTTGGACTCTGAGCTCTGGATCTATCTTTGAATTGATGTATGTTGGTCTCTTCACCAATCCTTCGCACATGTCTATTTCTTCCAGAGGATCTCGCGCTAGCACTTTAACATTGTTTTCCAACAGATCCTTTTCAAAACCCAAAGGCCCATCATCGTAGATGGCATCTAGCCTCTGGATTTGCACTTCCTCCTTTCTTAAGTCAGGTGGCTCTGGGTCGAAGTCTTTCCCAGGGCCTTCGGGAAATGGCACTTGTTCATTGGCTTTGATAGCCATATACTTCACTTCAGCCTCTAAGACCGCTATCATTCTGTTTTCGGCTACATATGCCAAAATCCTTTGCAATGCTTGTGACTCAGACATAATCACTGAATTCACTTCCCCAGCCTGTTGGCCGTATATCATCAATACCTCCAAAATCGATGTTGGAAAAATCCTCCCTATCCCATTGAAACCCGTAATTTGAGTGTCGGTATAGGGAACGGAAGGCGTTGGGTGCTGGCGCCAAGTCAAAATTTGGAGGATTACATGGCCCTATGTGGGCTAAATTTTTGTCGAAGCTTGTTTTACCAAGATTGTTAACTTCGACCATATAATAACTTTGGTCAGCTTCGATATTTTCCACTATGCCATTTGGGCGCCAGATTGTAACGCGCTGACGCATTGAGGATGGCACTGCCCATATACCATAGGTCCACTCTCTGCCTAGGAGCAAATTGTAATTGGGTTTCACTAAGATGACCATGAACATTATTGGTCGAACTATGGTTCCCACTTTGAGTTCCAATTGTATTACTCCCATAGTGGTCCCAACTCCACCTTCATAGTTCGATAGAACCATGTTATGGGGCCTGATGTCTTAATCTCCTTTGCCCAGTTTTTTCAGCATGATGTGAGGGATTATGTTAATTGTAGCCCCACAATCAACCATGACCTTGTTGATGGATGCTTCCCCTATTTTTTCCCTTATGAATAAGGATTTGAGGTGATTCTTCATCACCTCAGTGGGGCATTCGAAGAAAGCATTATGCTCTTCGACACAGCCAATGTTCATAACGTAATAACATAATGTCCTATGTTTGGCCATCTCCTGTTTGACCTCCCAGCCAGTCTCTTCGACTTCGACTTGTCTGTCATACTCCCTGGGTAATACTGACACCACATTGACCATGATATCTAGTGTAGCGCCAGACCCAGAATTGCATTCATCTTTTGATTCATTTTGTCCAGGCCACATCAATCTTCTGGAAACTGTATCTCTTTCCAAAGGCTTTCTTGGTTTGCATTTTCCTTTTCTTTGTGGCACATTAGTGCTTGTTTCTGGTTGGGGCTCTTCTATAGCCTCTCTTTCGGCTTTTTGCCGCCTTTGATATATCCTCCATTAAGAGCGTGTCATGGGGTTCTTTCCCTTGTAGTTGCTCGACACATGAGCCGCTTTGTTTATTGTTGTTTGAAATTCCTCTCTATAGGCCAAAGAGGATCCTCTTGGCACATCGAATGTCTGTCATTTTTCCTCATTGGGTATTTTCCTGCTTGCTGTTTTCAACCAGGTATCCACAGGGACATTTGTTAGAGGCCTGAACATTGGTGGCCTATTCACCTGATTGACCGGCCCCTTTTGGTATCCCCTTCTAGGGTCATATCTCACCTCAGGATCCATGTTGGGTTGGGCATTTGTGCCTGTTGTACCCTAAAATTTTCCCTCTCATTTCATCATTATTTTCTCACCACAAGACCCTTGGAGCTCAAGATCAAATTAGGGTTTGCTCTGCTCAAGACTCCTCCTTGCACTGTTGACCCAAATTATGGTTTGAGTTTGCACAAATTTGTTGTGACCTAAAAGGCCCAAAGTGACTTTCATGCTTCATGTTGGACTCACAAGTCTATCCATACCAAGTTTCAAGCCTTAACTCCAATCTTTGCCCAGCCAATTGGACAGTTGACCTAGAAATCAGTTGTATTGGGGAAAAAGTCAATTGTGGCCAATTGACAGCCAAACCTCATGATTTTTGACCCACATCAACATATTGAACTCATATGAACCATTTGGTCAAGCTTGGATCACAATTCCACAAGAAATTTGATCATATCACCAAAAGGGCAAAATGGTCATTTTTAGGGTTTTGACTGCACAAAGGCAATTTTTGACTGTTTGACCTAACCAATGGCAAATCAAGCTCACATATGGACTCAAGGACTCAATGGAATTGTCTTGATCCATTCAACAAGTTCAAAAGATCTCAAATGCACAAGATTGACAGATGAATTTTCCAGTCAACTGATCAAATTTGACTGTATACTGAAAAGTCAAACTTTGACTTTTTGGTCAAAATCAAGTGCCAAGATTCATTTTTCATCAAGACATGTCAAATTATGAAACTTGTTCATCAAGAAACCCAAAATTGCAAATTAGGGTTTAAAATGAAGAAATTTCATAACTTAGAAATTTTCTAAGTTATAAAATTTCCTTATTTTTTCCTAACTTTGTCCCATTTTTTCACCAAGATGCACTTGGATTCAAGCAAAACTCAAAACATGAAAGTTGTAGTTCATTGCAAAATCTACAACTTTGATTCACAAAGTTTCCTCAAAAGAAGCTTGTAGCTCAAGTTATGATTTTTGGAACAAGGATGCAAAACATTCTTAACTTAGAAAAATTTTGACCTATTCTAGGCAGGATTTTTGACCAACTTCATGGCCACTTTTCACATGCTTCCACTTGGAATTTCAATTTTCATTACAAAGATGGATTGTAGTACACATTCCAAGCTTTCCAAATTGTCCAAGAACTTCTCAAACACCCTTTTGGTTAGGGAGAATCGAATTGGCAAAGTTGGGCAAAAGTCACTTTTGTTCATAACCAAATACATGTTCATACATTGGCATTTTTCAAGTCAGCTTGTACAAGCTAGATTACAGGCCTCTAATCCTCTTCACACTCAATAATTAAATTCCAAACCATTGTGTTCAAGCATTATTTTGATCATTTGATCATTACATGCAAGATTAATCCATAATTAGAAAAAGTAAGTTTGCCATTTTTGAAAAGGTACACTTTATGTCAAATAACAAATCCAAGAGGCATGGGCCAGATCTTTGAAGCGAGCATTTTGTACACAAATCACTCTGATCAGGAACAAGAGGTGCATCATAGTTTAGGGCATTGGACAAGCTTGTAGAGAAACTTGCATTTTCTTACTTATCTTGGAAGAAACTTTGCAAAAAGGACCAGAATTTGCATCTCCAGGCAAGGCATCCAAGAAAAAACTTTGTAGACACTTTCCATACACAAAACTAAGCCTAAAGCACGACCAAACTGCTCTTGATCCCTCCTCATTCACAAAAACACAGTTTTGTTGCAAAACAGGGTACCTGCTGCAGTTTGACTTGGCCAGCATCATTCACTCGTGCGTTTTTGCCCAAACAAGTTCCAATACACTCCCTACCATCCATTGAAGCTATCCCAAGCCTTAGATACAAGCTGTAACATCCATAGCCAAGTTTGCCATTTTCACTTTTCAGTTTTGCAGGTTGACTTCCATAGCTTGATTCAAAGAGATTCAAAGCAAGCTGAGCATAGAGGAAGCATCCTAGGACTTCAGGCAAGTTGTACCAAAGTTCAAACTCCATTGAAGATACCTCCATTGTTGTACACGACTCAAGCTGAACAGGTAAAAATATGAACTTCTATCTCTCTATCCAGGCATAGTTAGGCTTAAGTTTGTGAAGAAAGCA
Source organism: Vicia faba (assembly GCA_948472305.1). Taxonomy (NCBI): domain Eukaryota; kingdom Viridiplantae; phylum Streptophyta; class Magnoliopsida; order Fabales; family Fabaceae; genus Vicia; species Vicia faba. Next base: position 342,288 of record CATIWC010000813.1, on the reverse strand, counting down.
TGTCCTACTCATAGCCCTGAAGCCATCCATGTAGTTACTTTTCATTTATATTGTGTGTGCTATGAGAATTTTGGACCTGAACATGGAAGAAAACTTAGGTCAGAAATTGGGGATGGGGAAATTCTCCCTCGTTTCTGAGAGTTAGAACAACTTTTTTATATGTTTGAAATCGTGACTTGATGCTCTACATTATTGATGTTGTAAGTTTTTGTTAAAAGTCAAAGAATCAAGAGATAGCAGATGGAGAAGGAAGCGCGCGTTTTCTTGTTCAAACATGTGCTGGAGGTTGAAGACAGAGTTGACTTGGGCTGGGCCTGAGTCAACCTGCTTTTTGCACCCCTTTTTTCATTTTGCACCCCCCTGGCCCATTGTGTGATTTTTTAATCATTTTTTCTTTTTTCTTTTTGATTCTGACTTATTATTTTTTGCTCAAATATAAAAAATATTAAAAATATTTTTTCACCCATTTTTGCATTTATTTGACATTTATTTATTTTATTTAGCTTATACATGTAAACAAATATATATACTTTTATTTCAAAACCCTAGAAAATAATACAAAAAATATATTTTTTAGTTATTATTTTTTATTTACATTTTGGAAACATCTTCTGAAAATATACTTTTTTGTAAATAATTAATATTTCATTTTTTTGTATATATTTAGTATATTTAATAAATAATATAAATACTTGTACATTTATTAGAATATTTAGGATAAAATATGAAAATAATACATTTTTGTTTTTATTAATATTTGACATCAAAAAATACTTTTTACAATATACTTCTCTTTTATTTATTTATTTTTTGTATAAATAAATATATAAATATTGTATATAATTAGTAAATAATTACTATTTATTAAAAATTAGGGTTTTGCCCTAAAACCACAAAAATACTCCAAATTGATCTTTTTCTATATTTCAAACATGAAAACTTTTACATACGTAAAAAATCTCATTTTTTGTGCATAATACATTTTGCATTTATATTTGTTTAAATATTGTACAATTTGTTATTTGTCTATTCAATATGGATGTAATAGTTTAGATTTAAATTTCTTGCTAAATATCCCCCATTCAAACATTTGTACCCCCATCCCCATAATCATGTTGTAATAATTTAGGACTTTAAATTTCCGCATTTAAAAGCTTTCAAATTATACCATGATAGACCTAGGGTTTTTATGCAAAAATCAAATAACAAATAGTTTGATCTAATTCAAAGATAAACAAGCATGAAAGTGGACAACACCAATCACACTTGCACCCTTAGGGTTACTCCACTTGTTGCCTTCAAAAATGGGCCATGCTTGCATGTTGAGTGTCTTTGGCCAAACAAAAAACAAATCTAATGATCATAGTCCCTCGATGACGCTTTCTCAAGTTGCCTAAAAATGATCAAGTCCCTTAAAGGAAAAATTGCCAAAGACACTTGGCACCTTTGCATTCATGGTCTAAACGATGACCCGCGCCCGTCCCGTTAACATCCTAACACAAGATTGTCCACCAAATACAATGGTGGAACAATACTGTTAAAAGGGTTAAAACATAGAAAGAATCTTTGAGTAAATTTAGGGGTAGACAACTCTTAGTTACTTGATCAAACTTGCAAAACAAAACCTTGCCTACTTTCAAAATACACTTCACAACACAATTTCAAAACAAACTTTCAAAACATTGAAAACTTTTCAAAAGACAAATACACCTTTGTATACATTCAAACATGGATCATTACAAAGGTTGCCACAACCATGGCCTCTTTTTCAAAATATCTTTCACAACACACACAAAGCACCATTTCAAACAATTGAAAATGCAAGGCAAGTGATCTAAGCAAGTAACTAAGAGCCCATGGATAACCATGGATAGAAAGGGTGTTAATACCTTCGCTTTCTATAATCTACTCCGCGAACCCAAGAAAACATCTCAAAGGTTTTTGATGTGCTTTTTAACCTTTCCTTAGGATAAAATAAAAAGTCGGTGGCGACTCTTGCTAAACTGAAACATTTGCGAAAACAAACGCAAAACCTCAAGTCAGTTCTCCCACCGTATCACAGTGCCCCATTTCTTCTTTGTCGCACGCATACCTTGTATGTGTTCATCAACTTTTTTTCGAAGATAGAGCTGCATCTTGGGCACAACATGACTTCTGACTTATTTTTCTGACATCTTTGCGGAAAGTCTGCCAGATTTTCATTTTCTTTAGGAAATACGATTTTGTTAATTTCCTCTTGTCTGATGGCATCTTCTGAAGCCTTAGGTTCATATACTTCAACCATATTGATTTGCACATTACTCTTACCAACTATATTCAGCTTTTGCATCTTGGCTTCTAGGCCCTCCGTCGAACCTGTGACAGCAGCCAAGTAGGAACCTGCAGCAGTTCTTTTGTTTGAACCTTCAGTGGCCCCTTTGTTTAGGCCTTCAGTAGCCTTTTTCTGTATCATTTCGACAGCTTCTTTGCTAACATCTTCAGTGAAACTGCCAAAGACGGGTTTGTTGATGAAGTTTGTTGAGACTTCGACCATGTTGATGCTTGAAGGTTCAGCATAGTTGGCATTAGCTTGCAATGGGTTTGCGTCAATCCTCATGGGTGGTTTGTTAGAAAACTTAATCCTTCCATCTTTGATTGCGCCTTGAACGAGATCCCTGAAAAGGAAACATTATGAGGTTTTATGGTCCAAAAAATTATGATATTTACAAAAACCTCTCTTTTTTCTTTGATCTAAAGGAGACATTTTTGCCCCAGGGGGCACTATCATCTGGCCATCTTTAACTAATAAGTCAAATATTTCGTCACATTTTGTGACGTCAAAACTATATGTTTTCTTTGGGAACCTATCATTATTCTTATTTGATTCAGTAGGATTCTTCCCATTTGAAGGTGTTAACAGTTTGCAAGAATATGGTGGTCCTTGTTTTAATTCTTCTAAATCAATCTCACTCTCTTCGACAGTTATAGAATCACTAGATGTCTTTGGATCGTCATCATCCATTTCGACATACGCTACCCTTTCTCTTTGATGAGTTTTATTCGCTTTAACTTTTTCAGCCTTAAGATGTTCTACTTGTCGAACTCTATCGGCCAATTAGGCCATATCTCTCAGGTATTGGGTATCTAATTTCTTCCTAATGGAATAATCTAGACCTCCTGCAGCCATTTCAACCAACTCATATTCCGGCACTTGTGTAAAGCATCTGGCTTTGAGCAGTCGAAATCAGTTCAGATGTTCATCAATTGGCTCAGTGAACCTCCTTTCTACACTAGCCAGTTCTTTCAAACTTATTTTGGTTTGTCCCATATAGAACTGTTCATGGAACAATCTCTCCAACTGATTCCAATTGTGGGTCGAATTGGCTGGGAGTGTGGTAAACCAAGTGAAGACATTTTTGGTTAAGGAACTTAGGAAATACTTAATCCTAAGATTCTCATTATTAAAAATTTCCCCAGCCTCTATCAAATACCATGTTCGACAGTGGACTCTGTCGTATCCCCTGAAAACTTGGTGAACTTTGGAACTTTCCACCTAGGGGCTAATTCTGATTACAAGATATAATCTGATAACAGAGATGTAAAGTTTGGCCTATGAAAGCCAATATTCACTCCATTTTGTGCCATGATCCTTTCGACCATGGCTGCCAAGTTATTATCTCCCGCATAGTTATGGTGTCGAACCTGCTGTAGTACCTCATCAGCATTTTGGTTTCTATTTACCATTACTATATCTTATTCAACAACTCTAGGGATTTGTGGGATAACCCCGGGTATTTCGACTCTAGGTTGTTTGATTTCCACTCTATGGTTCATTCCAACTGGCTATGGGTTTTGGTTAATGGTCATGTCATCCTCTAAGACTACACCTTGATTTCCTCTTATCATCTCTCTTTGGGGTTGTCGAATAGGTTGGGGAACCCCAAAAAATTAAGACATGCGCGTCATTTGCGTTGTCATTTGCTGATTTGACTGGGTGATATTTTGTATCAGAGGGTTTAGCATTCTACTCAAAGTTTGTGCCAACATTTATACCATGTCATGGTTACTTTCATTCATTTGTTGCCTCAAAATTGTTGTAGAAGCATTTGTAAGGCTTGGCATCGTATGGGATGTTCCTCCTAAGAATTGGTTCCTACCCAAATTTGCCATACCAGTTTCAGATCCCTGCAATGGCGAAGATGCACTCACTAAAGGGTCTGAAAATGTAGACGCAACATTCATAAGGCTTGTCATTTCAGTAGTTGGCATGCCATAGGGTTGGTCTTGACCCATCCATGTTGTCGAAAATCCTGGAGGGATATAGGGGCGAACTCTTGGATTTCTCCTTGGTGGGGGTGTTCCTGGTGGACCCCTAGGACCTACATAAAAAAGTATTGGTCTTGTTTGCGCAACTGTTACTGCTGGTGTCGAACCAACTATTGATGGCAAAGGTTCACTAATTATGGATATAACCGTGGTTCCATTTCCAGTAATTGGTGGAGGCATTTCTCCACTAGATTGATTAGCCATTGTACTATTTCTTTTCTTAGGTACGTATTCTTTTGTGGTTGTTTTGCCACTTCTTAATAACATACAACAATCTTTGAAAGAAAAGAAATTACTTGAAGCATTTATGATAAAAACTATTTTTATCAAAGTTTATATAAAAAAATAAAAACACTCAGCAAGGTCCCACCAGGTGTGCCAATTTGTTTACCGTGAAAATTAGTAAACAACCGCTGATCTTTCAAAAAGGGTTATTTTGGTGACTTGCAGGATCAATCATATTGATCCTAGGACATATGCTAGGTTATTTATAAGTAAGTAAGTTTAAGTGAAAAGGGTTGAAAGGGAAATTAAGAGTAAAGGTAAGATACAGGCGAAAACTTGATAAAAGTGCAAGTAAAAAGTAAGTAGGAAGGGTTGAGAAGAGTTTAAGCATAAAGGTTGAAAAAATTACAAGAAGTGCAAGTGAAGGGCAGAATAAAGTAAATTTGTAGTAATGATAAAGTTTGCGAAAGAATGTAAATGGAAAGGAATGTAAAAGAATTGTAAAGACTTTGATTGAAATAAAAGATGGTGTTTCAAACGTACATTCTCAAAATTCTTTCTCACACAGTGGGTACTTGAATATATTTGAGTGACTTGTACTAATAAGTTGAGCACACAGGAATCTACATAAAATCCCTATATTTATACTAAAACTAAGTAATCGTCGAGCAGTTGCCTCGTTTCAGGATGAGGACAAGTGTCCTCTGCATGTGCTTCGACTTCTATCTTCATGTCACGTTGCTTTCCTCAACTGTCAAGTGAACTGCCTTTCCCTCCTTTCTTCAGATTCAAAATTACTTGCTGCTGATACAAAGCTTTCAGTCGAAGACCACAGGATCCTCTCGGTCGAAGACCACAAAAACTTCTTGGTCGAAGACCAACTTTAACTTAGAAAACTCTTTAAGTGTTTTCTCCTTCTTAGCAAGGATGACTTCGACACAACCTCTTCCATAGGTTCTTCTGGTCAAAGTGTCGGCAACTTTAAATTTCTCTATCTATTTTTAGTCAATAAGACCAATATATTATGGGTGTCGAATTTAGAAGTTAACAATATCTATTCAAATTCACTTCTTCTTCTCTAATTAATCATTTTTATCCATTAATTTACTATTCAAATTCTATACTTATTCTAACAGTATAATATGGTATAGAAAAACAAGACGAAACTGGTAATACTTAAACCCTTCTCCATTCTGCTCAATTACCAACCATCTCATCTAATGGTTGTTGAGTGATTAATAGAGATTAAGACAAAATAAAAAAGAAAAGAAAAGAAAATAATCACCATTTTTATTGTTTTATTAAAAATACACGGTTGCATACAAATTCGTCTCGGATGAGTAGGAGCATTGTACATTTGATTTAAGTACAATTTATTTGCAAACAATTTGTGAGCTGTATAAATAAATATTAAATAATATATAGTTGACAACAACAACAAATTTGTCTGCGTTGTTGGGTTTTTCTATCTATACACTATATAGTATATACTAAATACTAATCACATGTTTTTTCAAGAAACTAAGAACTCTATTTTTCTATCTAAATTCATTATTTGTATTTCTAGAAGCAATTTTTATAAACTCAAGTGCAACTAAATTTTTTTATATACTATTTATGGTCAATAAACATCAAAAGGAAATGAATTTCATGTCAATTATTTAATCAATAAAATACTACTATTAATTAAGCTAAATGAAACATCATCCAAGAAACAAAATGACAAAGCAGTCCCATAATTTTCTCACCATAAAACAGAAAATCGTAAATTATTTTTTTTATTGATTTGGTTTAGGAAGAGGATCTTGAATATATCAATGTCATCATATATTATTTATTATTAATTATAATTGTAAATGTCATAATCAATTGTAGTTAAATTAAATTTGCTGATTTAAGATAAAGGTACGTTTGACAATGACTTTTTTATTATTATCAATTAATTAAACATATTTAATTGAAATTAGTTGAACTATAGGAATATTTTATTTTATTTTATTACTATTAGAAATTCTACAATCTAGACTCCTATAGATTATGCAAGTGGCCAAGTTGATAGAAATCAGCTAGCCGCAATATGAATTATGAAGTTTTTTTTTTGAAAAAATTGAATTATGAATTTAAGATGAATAAGATATTGTTTTGTGGTGGCAGACTAAGATTATAAAACTTCAAATACTATTTAACCATTTTTAATAACACTGGCTTTAAAGAGACCATGAATAGAAAGATTCAAATTGAAAGGGACATTTTGTTGCTACATGGTTTGATTTGATTATAAACTATGGATGTTTTATGACAAATAGTCAAAAATGAACAAATGAGAGATATTGCTATTATGATATATGCGTATTGGACCTTTTTATTATATAGCCGTGTGTAACGTGTTTAATTTCGTTTATTTATTTTTGGTGAGATTATTTCAATTATCCTTTGTTCTATTATTTTGTTTTAGAGAGAGAGAGGGGAGGTGAATAGATGTTCATAATAAAATTGACATTTTAAAATAATTATTTAAAAATTTATTTGAAAAATAATGTTGAGCGGAAGATTTATTAGCCTAGATCAAAATAATAGTCTAAACGAAGTTAGTTATTGGAAATTCAGATATGCACAAGCCATATGAAATTAAGATAATGATAAAATCAATCAACATAATGATATCTCAATTAATAGTTTAATATCAAACACAATATTTTCATATTTTCAATGAAATTATATTAAAAACATAACTCGACACTTTATTGAACATATCGCGCGCAATCAATTTTTTAGAATTTTCTTTGAGCTTAATTGATATGAAAAAGCACTTACAATCAAAGTGATTATAAACTAATCAATAAAGTAATTTAAACTTTAACAATCAAAGAAAAATTCTATACTAATCGATCAATCAAACAACACATTCAACAAGTTACACATAGAGAGTAAATGAGAGTAAGTGATAGAACATTCCAATTTTTCTTTGAGTTGAACAAGTTAAACTATTTGTCAAACACTTAATGTGCAGGTGAATTTTCAAAAAAATTCTTTAAGTTGTATTGATACACAAAAGCACTTATAATCAAAAGTGATTATGAACAATATCAACACTTATGTAAATCAAAAAAATAGTTTGGAAAATTACTTACAATTCAATTGATAATGCAATGCTATTTGACAAATTCATTGAAGAATATTAAAGCAAGTAAAAGCAAAAATGAAAGAGACACAAGGAATTTGTCTTCACAGTTCCCCACTATCCTCCTCGCGTGTGGGTACGTCTACGCCTAATTCCAATAGAATTAGGATAATTCTTACTATACAAAAAGTTGATATAATAGAAGTGTTCAAGAGCAACTCCATAAATTCTAATGTTTGTTGTTGATTCAACTTCTTCTCTTCTTTTGATCTTTGATCAAGACCAACACTGATAGGTGCAACCTATTCGCCGCTTAAGCCACTTTCTTACAAAGATTTTAAACACTCCAAGGATCCTTGCAAAGATTTCAAACACTCCAAAGGATTTCACTCGAGTAAATTCGATTGCACTCTATCCACACAAGATTTTCAATTCTATCTGCCACTTATTGCCACTACCTTACAAAGATTTTAAATACTCGAAGGAAATTCACATGGACGATTCCTTTTTGACCGATCTTGTCCCAAAACCCCTACACCAACACGGATCTTGGAGGGAAAACCCTATCGAAGAATTTTTCCAGATGAAACCCCTACAAAGCTCAATCCAATACTCAATTGGACACTATCTGTCCTCGTCTAGATGACACTCCAACAAAACATCATCACAATGTAATGTCAGTGTGTATGCATAGGTTGGAGGTTGAATATGAATAGAAAAGTAGGCTAATTTTATAGTTTCACCAAGTTGGAATGATGCATGAATGATGTATTTATAGTTGTGGAAGTTTAGATGCAAAAAGGAGATTTCCGGAATTAAAAAAAATTGAAAAATTACCCAATTAAACAGTAATGTGCCGACCTGAAAATTATATGTATAGACACATAAGTCAAATTCTAACTGCATGTGTCGACCTGAAAAACAGATGTGTCGACCTGAAAAATAGATGTGTCGACCTAAGCAAGTCAGAAGCTACAGGCTTTAAAAATATATTACATGTGTCGACCTGAAATTCATATGACATAAAATCAGCAGTTCTGCAATTTCTTAAAAGTTTTAGTATGTGTCAACCTGAAATACTTATGTGTCGACACATACAATAAAAATTGATGCAAAAAATAATTTTTCATGAATAGGACCAATTTTAAACTTGTTTTAAATGATTCCTAAGACCTCTAATGCAAGGGAGTGTCACTAGACATAAGAATATCGTCAACCATACTAAAATGTTAGCTTTTCGAGTTTTGACATCATGCAAAACATCTAATAGTGAAGTTGCACTCACAAACTCCCCCTTTTTAATGATGGCAAAACTTGCTACGATGCATTTTATGTAGTTATCGAAGGCTCCCCCTGACTTTGTGTTTCCTAACTTCATCTCGTATATGTTTCTCCCCCTTTGACAATATAAAAAATAAAGAAGACAAATCGTGAGAAGTATCATATTCCAATATCAATACTAATATATCACTCAGAGGCATTTTTGCAAAGAAGAGCATATAATTACATATCCCCGTATATATGTAATGATGCAATTCGCATGAATAATAATGAATGCCATGCATGAGTAATCTAGTCAAGTTACTTCTATAGTGTCACGATTACGTAACACAATATAATGGAACTTTCTATGTTGCACACGCATGTGCCTAGCATAGCGACAAGAACATGTCACTACTCAATCCAAAAGGAAAACGTTGTTATAAAATGTGACTCAACTACAACAATAATCATACATACAATAAATATGCTTACATTCAACTCATGCATAAATACAAGAAATAATAATAGAAACACATACTTGTACATACAAGAACAAATTCATACAAATGTGAAAGAATTAATACATGAAGTCATTATAAGCATATACATTGAGAACATGCAATGGTTATCAATCAAAATTTTTGGAAATGAACATTCATTATTTTCATCATTTGAGAACATAGCAATCATTTTTCATCAACTTAATGTGTATTAAAAAAAATCTTACTTTTAAGGAGAAATTTAGAACAATATTTGTTGAAATTGTACATACACTGTATAGCTTGACTAGTCATTTTTAGCTTTTAGCTTTATTAGTGTATAGTTAGTTGATTGTTACAAAACTGAAAATAGTTTGTTAGAGTTAGTTAGAGTTTGTTAGCTTTTACCTCTTGTATAAATATGATTCATGTAATGACTCAAATATAAGTTTTACCAATATACAAGTTTTATTTACCTTGTGTAAGTTTCAATATGGTATCAGGAGAGAAACCTCTCTCGTTTCTGCATCTTCTTCGTTTTCCATCGTTTCCCTTTTCTCTTCTCTTTGATGCTTTGATTTTCTTCGTTTCAGCATCGTAGTTCTTCGATTCTAATCTGAATCGATCGTTTTCTTTTTATCAATTTGATTTGTTCGTGTTCCCCTTGGTTTTCTGGTTCCTGAAGTTTTTTGTCCAACAATGGCGGCTAGGGTTCCTATCACCACTGCAAATTTGCAAGATTCCACATATGATTACTACATCCATCCGAATGAGAATCCCTCTCTGGTTCTTGTTTCCCCTGTTCTTGATGGTAGTAATTACCATGGTTGGGCTAGAGCCATGGAGATGTCGTCACAGATGAAGAACAAATTTGGCTTCGTCGATGGTTCGATTCCAAAACTTCCTGACACTGATCCTATGGTTTCTGCTTGGAAGCGTTGCAACAATCTGGTGTTGTCTTGGATCAATCATTTTGTCACTCATGATATTACAACTAGCATCATCTGGTTTGATTCTGCTGTGGATGTTTGGAAGGACCTCAAAGCTCGTTTTTCTCAGGGCGATTCGGTTTGTATTTCTCATCTTCATCATGAGCTTTATTCTTTACATCAGGGAGATTTGTCTATTACTGCCTACTATACTAAGATGAAAATCTTGTGGGACGAAATGTGCAATTACCGTCCAATTCCTGTTTGTCTTTCTGCCACTGGTTGTTGTTGTGAGGCTGTGAAGATTGTCAAGAAATACAGAGATAACGATTGTGTATTGTGTTTCTTGAGGGGTTTGAATGACAATTTTGCTGCAGCTCGTTCTCAGATTCTTTTGATGGATCCTTTGCCAGATTTGCCCAAAATCTTCTCTATGATCATTTAGTAGGAGCGTCATCTTAATATTGGTGTTATGCCAGAGCCTGTGGCCTTGGCAGTTCAATCTGCTTCTTCACAAGCTTTTGTTTCTCCAAGTTCATATGCTGGGAAAGGTAAACCATCTTACCAGAAGTCCAATACTAAGGGTCAGAGGCAGTGTACTCATTATGGTAGGCAGAATCACACTGTTGACACATGCTTTCAAAAGCATGGTTATCCTCCGGGTTTTCCTAATGGATACAAGCCAAATAAGGCCTTCATTGCTGCTTCTGGAGACATTGGTTCAACAGATGAGGATCAATCTTCTTCCTCTGGGGTGGAGCTCACAAGAGAACAGTTACAAAGTCTATTGGCCTTGCTCCCTTCCTCCAAACCTACAGCTAGCTCCCTTTCATCCAACATTGTGACATCCTACAATGCCATTGCTAATAGTATAGGTAACATCTTTATGCTTTGGGTCATGGATTCTGGAGCCACTGATCACATTGCTTGTTCTTTAACTCTCTTTGTTTCTTATTACAAAATTACTCCAGTAACTGTTTCTTTACCCAACAAAGCTACAGCTTTGGCAACTTGCATGGGAACAGCTATTCTTTCTTCTACTTTAACCTTGCATAATGTCCTATATGTACCTACTTTTGATGTTAACCTTGTTTCTGTACAAAGACTAACCAAAACCTTACCCAACAGAATTGTTTTTAGTAACAGTTATTGTTATGTACAGGACAAGATCACCTTGAAGATGATTGGGAGAGCTGAGATCAAGAGTGGGCTTTACATCATGGTTTTGCCACCCTTCAAGCAAGTCCAACCTCTGGCTTCTTTTCATCAGGTCAATATGACAGTAGTTTCTACAATAAAGGTGCCTCATGTATGGCATCATAGATTAGGACACCTATCATCCACTTGTTTTCAAAATTTGCACAAGTTGTATCCCACTATCCCTTTATCTCACTGTGATCCTTGTGATTCATGTCATTTTGCAAAACAGCATAGATTGGTTTTTCCTTTAAGTCACACTTCTTCTGAAAATATATTGCAATTGTTACATGTTGATATCTGGGGTCCCTATAGTTCTACTTCTGTAACTGGTGCAAAATATTTCCTTACTATTATGGATGATAAATCTAGGTTTACTTGGGTCAAATTGATGAAACTGAAATCAGAAACTAGGCTTGTTTTACAAAAATTTATTGAGTTTTCACAAAAACACTTTCAGAACCAAGTCAAGTTCATTAGGACAGATAATGGTGTTGAATTTATCATGCCTGATTTTTATATCAAACATGGGATTCAACATCAGAAAACTTGTGTGGAATCTCCACAACAAAATGGCATAGTAGAGAGGAAACATCAACATATTTTAAATGTTGCAAGAGCATTGATGTTTCACTCTAATTTGTCGATTCAATTCTGGTCCTTTGCCATATTACATTCTACTTACTTGATTAATCTTTTACCTACAAAGGTTCTTTCTTATAAATCACCTTATATGTTGTTGCATAACAAAATACCAGAATTGGATCATCTAAGGGTGTTTGGATCTTTATGCTATGCTACTACCATATCTGCACACAGAATTAAATTTCAAGCTAGGGCCAGGAAATGTATTTTGTTGGGTTATAAAGAGGGAGTTAAAGGATATCTTTTATTAGATCTTCATTCAAGGGAAATATTTTTGTCTAGAAATGTGATTTTCTATGAAACTGTTTTCCCTTTTAAACAAATTGATTTAGAATCACATGGTTCATTGTTTCATACTACTCCTTTGCCCTCTGATCTTCCTGGTAATCCCCTTCCTGCTCCTACTCTTCCTATATACACAGATCCAATTACTCACCCTGAACCAACTATACAACCACAAAATCATGCCCCACTTATTGACCCACCTGTAGAACCACCTTTGTTGCCTGCACCTGTAAGACAATCAACTAGACAAAAATCCAAACCTTCTTACTTGCAGGACTATCATTGTAATTTGGTTCATTCTCAATCTCAGGGATCTCATTCATCCAACTCAGGTAATCCCTATCCTCTTGATCATTTTCTTTCCTATTCTTCTCTTTCTCCTTCATATTTTTCTTTTGTTATGGCTTGTTCTACTTTGTCTGAACCCAAAACCTATAACCAAGCTGTAAAGGAGGAATGTTGGAGGAAGGCAATGGATCTTGAAATTGCTGCTCTTGAGAGTACACACACATGGGAGTTGGCTGATTTACCTCCAGGCAAACACCCAATTGGCTGCAAATGGGTTTATAAAATCAAGAGACATGTTGATGGGACCATTGAGAGATTTAAAGCTCGCTTAGTAGCTAAGGGTTATACTCAGCAAGAGGGATTAGATTATTTTGAGACTTTTTCTCCAGTTGTTAAAATGACAACTGTGAGGTTAGTTTTAGCTTTAGCAGTTTCTAAAAACCGGTTTTTTAAAGCAATTAGATGTTAATAATGCTTTCTTGCATGGTTATCTTGATGAGGAAGTTTACATGGTACCTCCTCCTGGCTACAAAGTTTCTCATTCAAAGCAGGTCTGCAAGCTTGTCAAGTCCCTTTATGGCTTGAAACAAGCAAGTAGGCAATGGAATTTCAAACTGACAGCTTCATTACTTTCTTTGGGTTATAAACAGTCCAAGAGTGATTATTCTTTATTTGTCAAGCATGATTCTCCTTATCTCACTATTCTTTTGATCTATGTGGATGATATAGTGTTGACAGGGGATGATTTAGCAGAGATAAATAGAGTCAAGCTTCATTTAGATAATGCATTCAAAATCAAGGATTTAGGTGATTTGAGGTATTTCCTTGGTTTTGAGGTGGCCAGATCTAAACAAGGTTTAGTCCTCTCTCAGAGAAAGTATGCTTTAGAATTAATAGAGGAAGCAGGTCTGTTAGCTTGTCAGCCAGTTAGCACACCTATGGTTCCTGGCACAAAGTTTCAGCTCCAAACTGACAACATTTTTCCAGATATTTCTGCTTACAGGAGATTGATTGGTAGATTGCTATATCTTACCAATACCAGACCTGACTTATGCTTTGCTTTTAGTACACTAAGTCAATTTCTTGCAAAACCAATGAAAGAACATCATGATGCTGCATTAAGAGTTCTCAGATATCTCAAGATACAACCAGGTCAAGGGTTGTTTTTCCCAGCAAATTCTACACACAGAATCACAGCATTCTCTGATTCAGATTGGGCTTCATGCCTTGACACAAGGAGATCAGTTACAGGTTACAATATATTTTATGGTTCTTCATTGGTGAGCTGGAAATCTAAGAAGCAGAGTATTGTATCCAGGTCATCCTCAGAAGCTGAATATAGAGCAATTGCTACTACATCATGTGAGATTCAATGGTTGTTGTATTTGCTGGCAGATCTTCATCAGACCAATATGACACCAGTAGCTCTATATTGTGACAATTTATCTGCTATTCACATAGCACAAAACCCCACATTCCATGAGAGAACAAAGCACATCGAGATCGATTGTCATTTGGTAAGAGATAAAGTTCAACAAGGAGTCTTGAAACTGATGCCTATTCCAACTCATGCCCAGCTAGCAGATATACACACTAAAGCTCTCCATGCACCTCAGTTTCAAATGTTGTTATCCAAGCTTAGTATCAAGAACTTGTATAGCTAAGCTTGAGGGAGGGTGTTGAAATTGTACATACACTGTATAGCTTGACTAGTCATTTTTAGCTTTTAGCTTTATTAGTGTATAGTTAGTTGGTTGTTACAAAACTGAAAATAGTTTGTTAGAGTTAGTTAGAGTTTGTTAGCTTTTACCTCTTGTATAAATATGATTCATGTAATGACTCAAATATAAGTTTTACCAATATACAAGTTTTATTTACCTTGTGTAAGTTTCAATAATATTACCTGACTCTTGATAGAATAGAAGTTACACTCACATGATGTAAATACTCAAAGAAAGTGTTAGAGTAAAAGTATAAAAGTGCAAGCATCATAATAAATAAGGCAACATTAGAGATATTAATATTCCTCAATTCCTTATGTTTGTAGAAAAATGGTTTGGTTGCAAACGTTTTGTGAAAATGCCGACAGGTTGTTTTTCACTATCAAAGTGCTCGAATACAACATCCCCTTTTTCAACATGATCGCGAAGGTAATTCCCCAGACATGTATTACTTCCTTGAGTTACTTTATTTATAGTCTGGGAAAGTAGTTCAACTCCCCATAAGACTCATTTCAAATAATCTTTGCATAAACTTATAAAACTCTTTGATAAATGACATGTTAGTAGAATCAAATATGATGTATTGTCAAAGGTGTTAAGCTTGATGTTTAATGAAGTTAAACATGCTTATGTACACATATGTGTTTATAAAAAATACATGAAAATATAATATGATGAGATCATTATAAATATATAAATTGATAAGTTACCATGATTATCAATTAAGAATTATTTTGCAAATGAATGCTCGTAATATATATATATATATATATATATATATATATATATATATATATATATATATATATATATATATATATATATATATATATATATATATATATATATATATATATATATATATATATATATATATATATATATATATATATATATATATATATATATATATATATATATATATATCATACACCAAGTATGTCATGTACTTAGAGAAATAAAGAGGTAAAAGAGAGAACTTACTAAAAAAGTGAAAGTTAAATCGATACTACCTCACGGTACAATATGACGGAGGATGCACTTGCATTTTACAAGGAACTTTCGAAATAAAGTTGAACCAAATACAAAGTATGCCACAAATATTTTAGAACAACACGATCTTACCACTTATCACATTGACAAAGTACCCAAAAGTATAACTTGTGATGAGTTCAAGAAGATCAATAATTTGATGATCATTCATTTTGACTGAACTCTCGTCTTTATCCTTTTCATGCTAGTTATCTTTCTCCTCCTCATGTTTCACCGATTCAAGTGGTAAATTTCTTCTTCAGCGTCATTGATTATGTCTCTTGAAGATACACCTACATCATGATAAAATACTTTTTCCGAGTATTTTTAGATACAACATCAAATGTAATTTATGCATATTTTACCAATAACAAAACTTGTTGTTGCTTTCTAGATCACATAATCCATCATCTTGTCCCATATACAATAGAATTAGAGTATGTTTATATGCCTTGAGTCACCATAAATGAGAACACATATTCTCTTCATAGAGTTTAGACAAATGTTCCTACAAAAGCAACAAGACAAAATAAATACCCAATCTTCATTAGATCCTTGGAGATTAGTGAAACAATTGGTTGCATTTTGGGCAAGCCTTTCATACAACCATAGTGACAATTTATATCTTCACCATCACTAAAATCACTATCGTATATGTGCTCACATATAGAGGACCTTGAACTTGACGCCCTAAGAGCTTTAGACTTTGTTCTTTTCTCCTTATACGTGTCTTTCTCCTTTTTCTTCTTCTTCTCAAGATTTTTCCCATGTTTGTCTAAGCAAGTAAGTTCTTTCTCATGTTCTTCAAACTTACCAAACAATATAATGAAATCAAGTGTTGTAAGATCATTAGCTTCCTTGATCGCGGAGACCTTCGGTTTCCAATTCCTAGTAAGACGTCTCGCAAGTATAAATTTCATTGGAAAGTGCGTTCAAACGATTAATGAGATTTAATGTATTTTTCTTATCATCGTTATTCCCTAGTGCTTTCGGCTTAGATGTGAGAACGCCATTACTCTTGTTTTGAGTAATAGTGTCACACATATCCTTGTCATATAAATTAACATCAATGTGTATACAAGTTTTCCAATAACTAGAGTTTTCTTCCGGGGAAAATTTGGGGCTGTTTTAAAATCCTCTTTAAGTTCGTACATCATTTTCTACTAAGAGTTTTGAAACACGAAATAAACTAGAGCTCTGATACCACTTGTTAGACTACGAAAACTCATCTAGATGGGAGGGGGGTGAATAAATGCCCATATTAAAATTAACATTTCAAAATGGTTACTAAAAAACTTATTTTAAAAATAATGTTGAGCGGAAGGTTTATTAACCTATATCAAAATAGTAGTCTAAATGAACATAGTTATTGGAAACTCAGATATGAACAAGCCATATGGAATTAAGATAATGATAAAATCAATCAACATAATGATATCTCAATTAATAGTTTAATATCAAATACAACAGTTTCATATTTCTAATGAAATCATATTAAAAACACAACTCGACACTTTATCGAGCATGTCGCGCGCAATCAATTTTTCAGAATTTTCTTTGAGCTTAGTTGATATGAAAAAGAACTTACAATCAAAGTGATTATAAGCTAATCAGCAAAGCAACTTAAACATTAACAATCAAACAACGCATTCAACAAGTTGCACATAGAGAGTAAATGAGAGTAAGTGATAGAACATTGCAATTTTCCTTTGAGTTGAACAAGCTAAACAATTTGTTTGATGTGCAAGTGAATTTTCAAAATTTTCCTTTAAGTTGTATTGATACACAAAAGAACTTATAATCAAAAGTGATTATGAGTAATATCAACACTTGATGTAAATAAAAAAATAGTTCGGAAAATTACTTACAATTCAATTGATAATTCAATGCTATTTAACAAATTCATTGAAGAATATTAAAGCAAGTAAAAGCAAAAATGAAAGAGACACAAGGAATTTGTCTTCATAGTTCTCCAATATCTTCCTCGCGTGTGGGTACGTATGCGCCTAATTCTAATGGAATTAGGATAATTCTTACTATACAAAAGTTGATACAATAGAAATGTTCAAGAGCAACACCACAAACCCTAATTCTTGTTGTTGATTCAACTCCTTCTCTTCTTTTGATCTTTGATCAAGACCAACACTGATAGATGCAATCTATTTGCCGCTTATGCTACTACCTTGCAAAGATTTTAAACACTCCAAGGATCCATGCAAAGATTTCAAATACTCCAAATAATGTCACTCGAGTAAATCTAATTGCACTCTATCCACACAAGATCTTCAATTCTATCTGCCACTTATTGCTACTACCTTGCAAAGATTTTAAATACTCCAATGAAATTCACATGGATGATTCCTTTTTGACTGATCTTGTCACAAGACCCCCACACCAACACAGATCTTGGAGGGCAAACCCTATCGAAGAGTTTTTCCAGATGAAACTCCTACAAAGCTCAACCTAATACTCAATTAGAAACTATTAATCCCCGTCTAGATGACACCCCAACAGAACATCATCACAATGTAATATCAGTGTGTATGCATAGATTGGAGGTTGAAGATAAAGAGAAAAGTAGGCTAATTTTATGGTTTCACCAAGTTGAAATGATGCATGAATGATGTATTAATTGTTGTATAAGTTAGATACAAAAAGGAGATTTTTGGAATTAAAAATAATTAAAAAATTGACCCAATCAAACAGTATGTGTCGGCACATAAGTCAAATTCTAACTGCATGTGTTGACCTGAAAAATGGACGTGTCGATATAAATAAGTGAGAAGCTACAGACTTTAAAAATGCAGTACATGTGTCGACTTGAAATCCGTATGTGTCGACACATAAAATCAGCATTTCTTCAATTTCTTAAAAGTTTCAGTATGTGTCGACCTGAAATACTTATGTGTCGACATATACAATAAAAATTGATGGAGAAAATGATTTTTCATGAATATGACCAATTTTAAACTTGTTTTAAATGATTCCTAAGACCTCTAATGCAAGGGAGTGTCACAAGACATAAGGATATCGTCCACCATACTGAAATGCTAGCTTTCCGAGTTTTGACATCATGCACAACATCTAATAGTGAAGTTGCACTCAGAACATGCACATCATCTCTATCAGCTTTTTGATATGAAGTAGGCACTTGTGTTGCATAACAAGGATTGGAAGGAATATCAAAATGTTCATCACTATGAGAAATTTGTTTTCCTTTGAGAACAATTGAGCATTCCTCGATATGTCTGAAGGGTATGTCATATGAAAAACTTATTTTTCTTGAGTAGTCTTGATGAATGGTTCGATTGTATAAGTTACCTTACCAAGGTCAACCCACGCAAATCCTAACTCATCAGTTTTTACATCATTGTTATTATTAGAAAATGTAGAAACAATAGAGAAGATATAGGGGAGAGAGAGAGAGAGAGAGAGAGAGAGAGAGAGAGAGAGAGAGAGAGAGAGAGAGAGAGAGAGAGAGAGAGAGAGAGAGAGAGAGAGAGAGAGAGAGAGAGAGAGAGAGAGAGAGAGAGTTTGTTACAACTAAATTTTTATTTCACTAGTTAGTTACATCTCTGTTATAACAAAGTATTTATAGTAGCTTTAACTATGCCAACTAAACACAATTTGTGACAATGTAAAGTAAGAAATATTTTCTTAATTATTCTCACAACACACTTGTTGTACTACTCTAATATCTTTCCCTCTAGCCCATAGTGATCTATGTGCAAGAGAGATTTTGTCATGAACTTGTAACTTAGCTCTTAGTTGCAAAAACCTTTGAGGAGACATGGGCCTTGTAAGCGGGTCGCATATTTATCAAAGGCTGGAACATGATGAATAATGAGATTTTTCTTAGGACCTTCTCCCTTAAGAAAAAAATGTCTAACCTCATATGTTTTTATCTTAGCGTGAAGGATAAGGTTGTGTGACAATGCATTTGTGCTCATATTATTAAAGAATAACTTATTAAAGAATAACACATGAGTGGTCAAGAGATTCTGAGGTCAATTAACAAAGATATGATCCATAAGATTTCTGAAGCTAATTTAGCAACACTCATATACTCAACTTCAGTGCTTGACTTTGCCATTCGAATTTTCTTTTTAGACCACCAAAACACAAGATTAGGGCCAAGAAACAAATGAGAGATATTGCTATATATATATATATATATATATATATATATATATATATATATATATATATATATATATTAAACATTTTTATTTATATAATCGTAGACGTATTTAATTTCATTCATTTATTTTTGGTGAAACTATTTCATAATGGATGTCAAAAAATACAACAAAAATTTTCAATAAATAAATAACATAGAAAGTCTTTTTTTGTTACTTCAATAAGGATAGATATAAGTCGGTTTAATATATTTTAACTTAAATAGTTTTTTAGTAGTGTAAATTTTACCTTTACGCTACTAGAAAAATATACATATAACAACAGTTACAAAATACATATAATAACATTTATACATAATGTAATAAAAGTTTGACCGGACCAACCCATTGAATCAGCTAAACCACAAATCAGACATGCATCCGATTGTAAAGCCTATCAAAATCACTCTGCAACAGAACCAGTGAAGAAATCCCCAAACCGGATAGAAACCAGGAAAACCGGTTTAAGACACAGACCAGGCATATTTAACATGGGTTCAAACCTGAGTTTTGGAAAAGAAAATGTTAAATTTTAAACTTCATTCAATAATAACAATAATAATCATCATTATATTTTCACCTTCCCAAGCTGATGTCTTAACTTTTGACATTGAGGGAATGATACGTATCAACACGTGAACACCTAGTTTTATAAGTGAAAATGTTCTCTATTTTTTATAAGCTTCCGATGTGAGACTAGATGTTCTCACACACATTTGTTTCAATGTACTTTAATTAAGAGTGCTCCCAAACGTATACTATTAAAATTAAAATAATTAACATTACTCTAATATCTAAAGTTAACTTTCTTACTACAAAAAATATTTTATTATCAAATTTATTTAAACTGTTCTGAATTTAAGGATACATCTTTATTTTTGATGAGCTTGGTTTCTTTCTTTTCTTTAAAAAAAGTATCACTTCAAAAAAAATTGTTAATAAAAATATCAGCACTTTTAAAAATATCCTACATAAATATTAATATATAATTATTTAAAGATTATATTTTTATTGATATTTTGTATTTTTTTTATGTATACTTTATCATTCTTAAGTAGATTATACTAAAAATATATATATATTTCGTAATACCGGTTGAACCTTGGTACAACTTTGGTTAAACCTTTAAAATTTATATCCGTAAGTAGACCAGTTTAATAACCGGTCCAGTTTTAATTATCTTGCTGGTACGTTCGTTTTTAGGTTGTGCGAGATTGTATGAAGACTGGTTTTCAAAATGAGCGTGTGATTGTGGTGATAAGTTAGTTAGCGCGCTACGGATAACAACAGTTGAAAAAAATAATCGTTGTGAAATCATTTATATGTCTTGAGTTCGATTCTCAACAACGTCATTCTTGAGTTTTATTATTCTGGATAGTACTATACTTATAACAATGACTGAATTAAACAACTATTGTGATATTATTTGTTTTTTAATATATATTTTTCAATTTTACAGAATTCTCAAATTTCTAACTTGGATATTTATGAATCGTATCAGACCAGAAACAACAATAAACTCATTTGTGAGTTGAATTAGACCAAAAATTGTATTACATCAATGACACAATTCCATTAAGAACCAAAAAGTTGTATATTACCTCAAAACCAAAATGGCCCAAAACAACCTTCAATGTACACATCATTACATCAAATAACACTATCTTGGTGTCTTGACTATAAACACCTATAATTTCAAATAATAATATTTGTTAATAAATAACCTTAGAATTATAACTTACAGTAAATTATGAATGAAGAATATAAAACACTTACTTGCTAATTTTCCCATATGCCTTCTTGATGATCGTTATGAATAACATGCACATCATCTTTATCAACTTCTTCATATGAAGTAGGCACTTGTGTTGCATAAGAAGGAGTGGAAGGAATATCAAAATTTTCATCACTATGAGAAATTTGTTTTCCTTTGAGAATAATTGATCATCTCCTCGATAAGTCTAAAGGGTATGTCATATGAAAATCTTATTTTGCTTGAGTAGTCGTGATGAATGGTTCGGTTATATAAGTTACCTTGTCAAGGTCGATCTGTGTGAATCCTAACTCATCAGTTTTTACAACATTGTTATTATTAGAAAATGTAGAAACTATAGATAGATAGATAGATAGATAGATAGAGAGAGAGAGAGAGAGAGAGAGAGAGAGAGAGAGAGAGAGAGAGAGAGAGAGAGAGAGAGAGAGAGAGTTTGTTACAACTGAATTTGTGTTTCACTAATTAGTTACATCTATGTTATAACAAAATATTTATAGTAGCTCTAACTATGCCAACTAAACATAGTTAGTTACAATGTAAAGTGAGCAATCCTCTCTTAACTATTCTCACAACACTCTTGTTGTACTACTCTAATATATTCCCCTCAAGCTTGGAGTCATCTATGTGCAAGAGATATTTTGTCATGAACTTGTAACTTAGCTCTTAGTTGCAAAAACATTTGAGGAGACATGGGCTTTGTAAGCAGGTCTGCATATTTATCAAAGTTTGGAACATGATGAACAATGAGAGTTTTGTTTAGGACCTTCTCCCTTAAGAAAAAGATGTATAATCCCATATGTTTTATCTTAGTATGGAGGATATGGTTGTGTGACAATGAAAATGTGTTCAGATTATCATATAATAACACATGAGTGGTCAAAGGGATTCTGAGGCCAATTAACAAATTTTGGATCCACAAGATTTCTGAAGCTAAGTTAGCAACACTCTTATACTCAGCTTCAGTGCTTGACCTTGTCACTAGGATTTTCTTTTTGGACCACTAAGACACAATATTAAGGCCAAGGAAAATGCATGACCCTAAGGTGAATCTTCTATCATCAGGATCAAATCCGTAATCTCCATAAGAAAACCCGTTTATGGAGATAAGAGACTGAGTAAATGTAGGCTAGAGTAGAAAACCATGATGAATGATGCCTTTTAATTACATCAAAATTCTCTTTACAGTTGTCTAGTGGCTATCTAGAGGATTAGAGATAGATTAACAAGCTTTATTTACAACAAAGCTTATTTCTGGTATTGTTAATGTGGCATATTGAAGAGCCCCAACAATTTACCTATAAAATGTAGGTTCTCTCATAAGATCAATACCATGTCTGGATAATTTCAAGCTAGTAATCAAAGAAGTAGGAAACCCTTTGGAATATGACATGTTTGCTTTGAGAGCAGATATTTAATGTATTTGGCTTGAGATAGAAAGATGGAACCATATTTGTGATGAGTAACTTCAATGCCCATAAATACTCAAGGTTTCCAAGTTGCCTAAGAGCAAATTGAGAATGCAGCTTTTGGGTAAGTTGGTGAATATGAGTGGAGGAATTTCAAGTGACAATAATGTCATCTACATAAACAAACATAAAGATAATGTATGTAGGAGTGATTCGAGTAAAAAGGGAGGGATCACGCCTACTAGAAACAAAGCCAAACTCTTTAATACCAATAAGAAACCTCTTAAACCACACCTTAGGTGCTTGCTTGAGCCCATATAGGGTGTTCAGATTACAAACCATTGTAGGTGCAGTACTTTATATGTTGAGAGGTTGATCCATGTATACTTCCTCTTTAAAAATGTCATTGAGAAAGACATTGTTAACATCAAGTTGAGTGATATGCCAACCCTTAGAGATGGCAATAATCAGAATTATTCTGACAGTGACAAGTTTTACCATTGGAGGAAAAGTCTCAGTGATGTCAAACCCATGTTTCTGGTAAAATCCCTTGGTCGCCAACCTTGCTTTGTATTTATTGCAGTTTCATCAGGATTTTGTTTGATCATGAATACCCATTTACAACCAATAGCTTGTCTATTAGGTGGTCAAGGTGTAAGAGTACAGATTTGATTCATCATCAAGGAAGAGTATTCTTTATTTATAGTAGCCACCCACTTGGGATCTCTTAGAGCAATCTTGTAAGAAGAAAGTTCTAACTCAGTGATAAGAAATGTTGGATGCAATCTAGGTTGCAATATTCCATTTTCCATTAAGTAGTCATAATATGAGTATGTTGACAGTGTTAGAAGGTAAGTTTATTTGTGGGGGATAAACTGGTAGTAGGAGACATGGTTGAGGTATGAGATGCAGGTTGAGATGAGAAGGAATCTTGTAGGTCATCAGGAGAATTTGAGGATTGATAGGTTTGTAAAATTTTATTGGAATTTAAAGGGTGAATATGTGAGGAATGATCTGGTGAGGCAGTAGCAGAGGATTAGGATGAAAAGGGATGTACTGACTCAATCCTTGGTGATGAGACATGAGTTAAAGTCACATGATGAGTTGATAAGGGAGTTTGGAAGATAAGACCAGTTGGAAAAATAGGAGGTGATGAAGTATTTGGAGAGGTATTTTGAGAGGCGAGGGATATAGATGAATTTTGAGATGGGACTAGGTGAGAGGAGGGAAATATGGCATCATTAAAGATAACATCCTTGGAAATATAGATTCTTTCATTTGCAGCCAAACCTCTGTAGCCCTTGTGGCTTGAGGAGTAGCCCAAAAATATGCACTCTTGAGAGTAAAAATCAAACTTATGAGCTGAATATGGCCTTAGATGTAGAAAGAATGCACATATAAAAGCCTTGAGTGATTTATAATTTAGAACAAGGTTATAAAGCATTAAGTAAGGAGACTTCATGCTTAATAAATGGGTAGGCATTATGTTTGTTAGATAGGTGGTAGTGAGACAAGCATGTGTTATACCCTAATTTTCACCCCTAATATCCCTCACCATTTTGTATCTTTGCAATACATTAAGATCACAACCTTGGGTTGCCTCTCACCTTTCCTCTCTAACTTCTTTAATTTTGCCTTTGAGGGATAACCAAACACCTATTTGTGTATCTTGTACATACATGTTTTATGTTTTACTAACCTCTAATAAAAATACAAAAATATTTTCTTTGTTTCCCTTTGTTTGTTTTGCAAGGACAAATGGATCAAACAATTGCCCTTGGCTAAGGTTTTCATTTGATCAAGGTCAAAGTGTGGTCAACATTGATCCTCAAGGACTTGTGCATTAGGGATTGGCCTATAATATTAGGTCATATCATTTTCAAGTATCATTTAATCTCAATTGATCAAAGGATTCCCCAAGGGTTGGCTGTTTTTTCCTCAAGGACGGTCCAAAGGTTCACGTGTGTATTTCCATGCCTTCATCATCAAGTAACCTCAAGTATGGCCATGATAAAGCAAAGAATTAATCAAGGCTTCATCATTTTAAGTTCATATGATCTTCATCATGCCTTGTATTATAAGAAAAGATCAAAGGTCTCAAAGTTATGCAAGGTGGTTTGACCTAATTTGGCAAGTTTTCAAGTCAAAGTTCACAAGACCACAAATCCTTCATTATTCAACCAAATCTCTTTATAATGACCAAATTATAGCATGTTTTCCCACTTAAACATGTTTAACCAAGTTGCCAGAAGTTATTTGACACTCAAAATGCAAGGTTTAATGGAATTTTGATGATTTGCAGTCACACATTTCATGCTTTCAACTTCACACGATTTCACTCAATTCTTGATCATTTCACACGCTTGAGAGTATCATTCACCTCAGCTATAAATAAGGACCTCGTTCCCTTCATTTCTTAAGCTTTTTATAGCAAAAAGAACCCTGCTCAAATCCCATTTGAACTCTTAACGTGTAACCTTCATTTTTCATATCCACGTCCTTCTACAAGCCAAAATTCTTATTCATCAAGCTTCCTTGAACTTCAGTGAAGCTAACAATATCAAAAGCAAGCAAAATCATACATCATAGAGAGCTCTCTAAGTCAATTTTCAGAAGGTTTTGAGCATACTTCGAATAAGTAGTTGGAGGCACCATTTCTCATAACTCAAATTATTGTGATGATCCTTGATGTTCATTGATGCTCACTGCATCATTATTTTTCATTAATTGATCCATTAAATATGTCTATTTTTGAATTTTGTATTTGAAACTCTTTCTGGTTTTTTTCAAATCGACTACACCACGGTTTAAATAAATTTTTCACGAGGATATAATTGAGATCATCTTATTGAGGCGCTTCCAATGATACCAATCTCATGAGCAATGGTTTCTTCTTTATGAAACACAAAATTTCCCGACATTTCTGAGA
This sequence comes from Vicia faba, assembly GCA_948472305.1. Lineage (NCBI taxonomy): Eukaryota > Viridiplantae > Streptophyta > Magnoliopsida > Fabales > Fabaceae > Vicia > Vicia faba. The sequence goes on along the minus strand of CATIWC010000813.1, from coordinate 316,511 downwards.
TTTTTTGAAGCTGGAGGTTGAAGATGACCTACGTTTCATCCTCAACCAGTGATAGTGTGGCATTTGTTTTATTTTGATTAGTTTTCATATTTTAAACATGGTGTGATGCGTTTCAGTGATGATCACCGTGAGCTCTAGCCTCAACACCTTCAGATCTGCCACATCAATTAATGAAAAGAGATCTAACACCTCTGGATTTTTCTGTTTTCATTTTCATTTTCTATTTTGATTTTTATTTATTTTAACTTTAAAAATTAATAACTCTTTCATTTTAATTCCAAAAAATACCAAAATTATTTCTAAAATTTCATCCTCTTTTTATTCTTCTGATCCATATTTTTGTTTATTTTTATTTTTATTTTACTAATTTTCATGAATTTTGAATGTTTGTTTAAATTTAATTAGTTAAAAATTATTTTTCATACTTTTTAAACTTTAAAAAAATATCATATGATCCTATGATGGTTTTTGACCTATGGTGAAATTTATTTGATTTTCATTTTTAGTTTGGCTATTTTTTTTTATCTTTTTTAGATCTATTTGCTTGATTTAAATGTTTTAAAATTAGTTTCTGATTTTCAAAAATTATTTAAAAAAAAATCCATATAAATACTTTGAGGTATTTCTGATTTTTCCATGCCTGTGGATGCAATTTTGTTTGAAGGTTTGATGTAGTTTACTATTTTCCCCTCTCATTTTCATTTTAAAAACAATTTAAAAATCTTATTATTATTATTTTGTTATTAATTGTTACTTTAATTTGGTATATTCTGGTTGACTTGGATCTTGATCATTGAAGTCATGAATTTTATCATCACCAATGGAACTTAGATGTTGATAGATTGAAATACCAAATCCACCAAAATGGATTATTTGTGCTGATGAAATTTGACCTAATGCTTGATCCAATTTGAGATCCATTTTATTGTTCAAGTTACCTCAGCTACATCCCTTTCTTTTTCTTTTTATTTTGGATCAATTGGATGATGATTGATTCATCTTTGTTCAGTTGAATTTGGATTGGTACTTGATGAACTTTCATCATTTCAAATCTACCTTTAAGTGATCAATTGTCACTCAAGGTACTTTGGATTGATGATAAGTTTGTCCTAAGGTATCCTGAAGGATTTGAATGATGTAATAATCTCATCTCTTTGACTTAGATATTGGTCACCTTTGGTTTTACTTGTGCTACATGTTTTAGAAGAATGGTTTCTACCATATCTCTAACATTTATGATACATACTTTGTTATTGACTGACCTAGTATAGTACTGACTTCTACATAAGTCTGTATGCAATTGCTTAACATCATGCTAAATTTGTCCCAAATCAGAAAACTAACATACTAACTCTAACATTTATTATACTAACTTTTACTTTAATGCAATTTAAATTTTCACAATTTAGTTTATGTTATTTAAATTTAGCATTTTTATCTTTCATGTCATTTATCTTTTTGCTCTTTACTTTATGCCATTTTCTATTTGCTCACTTGAGCATTTTATATTTATGTCATTTTTTCCTTTGCTCACTTGAGAATTTTATCTTTATGTCATTCTTCTTTTGCTCACTTGAGCTATCTTTTTCTTTTAAAGACATTAATAATCAACTAGAATATTAAAAGACTTAAGGCTCTCTTTGAACTATGGTGACTACCCCCTTGTATCTTAGAGTATTTGGACTTGTTGGACCTTAGGATAGGACCTTGAGACTTTGAGACCTTTAGACCTTGGAAACTTGTTGTTATTTTGTCTGTGTATTGGGAACTTTTCTGTGTGTATATGTTACTTTGAAATTCATCTGATGCAAGAATAATTCATCTGAGACATCAAGTTCATCTGATACATGTCAAATCATTTTTACCTTTTTGAATTCATCTGATACAAAGCTTGCACCCGAGGCACTATTATTCATCTGATGCTTATTACTTCATTGTGTGGCTTTAATTCAAAGGAGTGTTATGCATTGCTTGACTTATGTCAAGATGATTGTTGTTGGTTGGTTAAACCTTTCCTTCTTTAGCTTTTACTTTATGCTTTAGGATAGTCCCTTCATCTCTTGCCTATCTTCTTCGATTTTCAAATCTTCTCCCTCTTTTTCAAAACCTTCTTGTCTTTTTAAACTTAAGTCACTTTTAATAAAAACATTAACTTTTTCAAGTGCATTTTCAAAAGCTTTTTCTTAATCATACCTTAATTCATGTAATAAAAGTTGAACCTTTTTTTCCTAAGACTAAAAAATACCCAAAACTCACTCTAACTTTTTGCCTTAGTGCATTTTGTTTAAAACTTTTATTAAAGATTAGATGTGAGTCATCTCCATGATTGAGATGTAATTCTCCCATGTTCATAACCTTGATTGATATGATGTCGAATCTTTTCCACTTGAAGGGGTTAGTGGCATACCTGTTGAGTTATTCAGGTTTAGGCCTTTCTTTCACTTGGGATGCAAAGGTCCATCAATCTCATGTTTATGGATATTTGGTTGATTACTCTCTCTAAGATGACAAAATGTATCTTCTTTTAAAACAATTGATAAACAACTTTGTTCTTTTTTAGAAGATTTATGTGGTTCTAATTTCACCATTACACATTGGTGGTATGTAGGCATAGGGCTCATTAAAGTCTCGCCGAATAAAAAATCATAAAAAAAACATTTTTTTTCTCATCTTTACAAAAATTTTGCAAACAACCATTTTTCAGCCAAATACACAGATTTTCAAAGAGGTTCATGCAGAGTACCATGGATGTTTAGGGTGTTAACACCTTCCCTTTACATAACCAACCCCCGTACCTAGATCTCAATTTTATTAGTTTTTACTTTAAAAACTTTTATGGGTTTTATTCACTCTTTTTCCATTCCTATGAAAACAATAAAGTGTGTTGGCGACTTTTACTTTGTGATTTAAGTTAATCAATAGCCTAGTCTCAACTTTTCACCGCTACAACATGATCCCATGATTTTAAAGGAATATTTGCTTGAGCAAGCAAGGTTAGGCATATTTCAACCACATGCCTATGCTTCCTTTCAACTAAGTCATTATGGTGATGTGTGTATGTGGGGGGGTAAGTTAACCTGTGAGCAATACCTTTTGAGTGAAATAGAGAAGTGAGAGATTTGAACTCTCCTCCACCATCAGTTTCTACTGCCTTAAATTTAGTAAAGAATTGCACTTTAATGGTTGTGATAAAGTGTGTGAAAGTGAGAAACACATCAAATTTCAATCTTATAGGAAACACCAAAGTATATATTGTAAATGCATCAACATATATCAAGAGTTACTTATAACCACAAGTGGAAGTCATAAGGGAAGGACCCCATACATCAACAAATAAATTAAAAGACTTAGTATAAATGGTGTGTAATAGCATGCTAGGTAATTTATGAATCTTCCCTGAGCAACTAGGTGTAAATAAGTTAAGCAAGGACTTTTGAGGAATGTGAGTGTTGCACAACTATAGTATAGACTTTAAAGCCTCGTGATGTGGGTGTCCGAGTCTGTTGTGCCATAGAGTGTAGGAAGATGAACCAAGAGCTTGAGGGGATGCTGATTTTGACACGTTATTGATGGAAGCAAGAGAGTTGGAAACTAGTTGTAGAGACCCAAATGTATGCAAACCATCTTTATTTAGGAGCCTTGAAGCACAATTTCAAAAGTACCATATGTTTTAACAAAACACATGTCAGCGTGAAATTTAGAGAATACCTTGTTATCTTTTGCAAACTGACTCACATGAATCAGATTCTTTGTGACTTAGACAAAAGTTTACCACTTTTTAAATCCATACACGCACTAACTATAAGAAACTTTGTGAAACTACACACAAAATCCAAAAATATTAGCATTGTCCCACCGGGTGTGCCAATTTGTTTACCTCTGGATTTGGTAAACAACGCTGGTCTCTTTAAAACAAGTTTATTGGAGAGATCGACCAGGGAATCTTAGTATAATGCTTCAGTTTGTGTGCGTAGTTAAAGTGTTTTCAAAAAGGTTCGTTCGACTGAGAGCCAAATGGCTTGATAAAAGACAAAGTAAATAAGACAAAAAGCGTTTTAAATTGTAAAAGGTAATGACATAACATTAAATAAAGGTTGAAAATAGGTTGGTTCAAATATACATTGCCTTTGTCTGACTCATTTCGCTCGTTCTCTTGGTTACTCTGAGTGACTAGCGTATAAGAACGTGAAAGTTTGACCCCTTACAAAATGCACTAAGTGCTTTATTTGCAATACACAGAAATAACTATTTTTTAAGCGGGCTTCATTTCCTTACATTCCACGTGTTCTTCATAACTTCACTCCATGATTCCACATTCATTACTCTTGATATCAAACCCACGTTTTCCCTCCATAACGCTCCGCCTTTGTAGTTTAGGCGCTTATGGGCCTTTTAACCCTTTTGGGCTTCTTACCTCTCTTGGGCCCAATCCATTCACCATAAACCCTTCTCTGATCGACTGCACTTACGAAACCTTGGTCGACTACCTATGAGATCATCCATGGTCAACATGCTTTTGTAGTCGACTCATCATAATTTAATGCTCTTTAATGCTCTTAAAAGAACCTTTTTAACTTTTGGCTTGGATTTCTATCTTTATGAAAATCCTAGCCAACAAGAGGTCAAGATCGTGGCAGAGGAAAGGGTAATGAAGTGGGTTCTGGAAAGAAAAAAGGGTTCAATTACAATGAAATAAAACAACATAATGTTATGGTTGCAAGCAAATTGGCCATTAGAATAGGGACTAATAAAGATAGAAACACCACGAGGGTTAACAAGGATGCAATAACAATGATGACGACAAGGAGTACTACAAGCAACATTTATAAGTTGTTGGGGGTACAATTGTAGGTGATGTAGCATCTGTTGAAACTGATAATGATGCAACCAAAATGTGGCATATGCGCTAGGGTCATCTTTATGAACATGGGATGATGGAACTACATAAGATGAATTTTATGAAGGATGTTCATAATTGCACAATTGGATTGTGCAAATATTGTGTTCTTTGGAAGCAATGTAGAGTTTATTTTAATATAGGGCAACACAAGACCAAGTGAATCTTAGACTATGTCCATTATGATTTCTGGGGGCATACAAAAGAGCCCTCCGTTGGAGGTTCTTTGTGCTTTGTGACATTCACTGATAATTTTTATTGAAAGGTATAGGTTTAATTTATGAAATATAAATTTGAGGTCTTTGTCAAGTTTAAACTATGGAAGAAAGAAGTTGAGAACCACATAGGGAGAAAAATAAAGTATTTGCGGTCTGATAATAGAACTGAATATACTGATAAGAAGTTCGTGCATTTCTGTAAGGAGAATGGAATCTAGGGGAACTTTTCTGTGAGAAAGACACCACAACAAAATTATGTTGCAGAGAGGATGAACATGATTATAATGGAGAAGGAAAGGTGCCTTTGTTTGAATGTTGGTCTTTCAAAAAGTTTATGCATAATAGCACTTAATATGACGTGTTATTTAGTCAACAGATGACCCCAAGCTTCATTGGATGGAGAAATTGCAAAAGAGGTGCAGACACGTAACCCTATTAAACTGAGTAACTTTAAGATTTTGGGTATCCATTATATGTGTGGTAATTTCCAATAAGGATTGGTCTAAACTTGACCCCAAGTCAAAACAATACATCTTTATCAACTACAATAAAGGCCAGAAGGGGTACAAGTTATAGGATGTAGTTACAAGCAAATTGATAGTCAGCAGATATGTTGTGATAGTACCAGATACTGAGGTAAAAACTTCTTGTCATGACAAGTTTCTGGTGGATATTGAGGAGCCACCAGTGAGTCCAAGGAAGATTATAGCCCAACAGCAGGATGTACCAGGCTTAGATTAAGGTGGAGTACAAGATTTAGATGGAGTACAAGACTATACACTTAATTGTGATATGGAACCACGTCGTATTACACCTCCAACAAGATATGTTTTAAAGACTTAGCAACATATTTTATTCTTACCAGTTCAAGATACCTTTCGAGAGGCTATGGCTATCCAGGAGAAAGATAAATGAATGAGTGCTATGGTGGAGGAGATGGAGTCCTTTAAAAATAATGAGACATGAGATCTCGTTCAGATGCGACAAGGAAATAGAGCTATTGGTTGCAAGTGGATGTATAAGAAAAAGCCAGTAGTAACAAAAAAATAATGGGAAGAGTTCAAGGCTCTCCTAGTTGTAAAAGGGTATTCACAACAAAGGGGATTGTTTATGATGAGATTTTTTGTCTGGTCATTAGACACACTTCTATCATGGCAGTATTGACCTTGGTAGCCAGCAAGAATATGCATTTAGAGAAAATGAATGTGAAAATCAATTTCCTCCATGGTAATATGAGGAGTAAATCTACATAGAGTATCCAGAGGGATTCAGTGATACTGGAAATGGCTGACTTGTTTGAAAGTTGATGAGGTCTTTGTACGGATTCCAGGAGTCTCCAAGGCAGTGGTACAAGCATTTTGATTCATACATGCTCCAGATTTGATATAAAATGTGTGATTATAATTGTCGTGTTTATGTGAGGAGCCTTGATGACAACTCTTTTGTTTTCCTATTACTTTATGTTGATGATATGTTGATTGATGCCAACCATTTACATGATGTAAATGAGTTGAAGACCAATTTGGGTAAGGAGTTTGATATGAAGTATATGGGTGCTGCAAAGAATATTCTTGGGATAGAAATTCATAGTGACAGTGGAGCTAATAAATTATGGTTGTCTTAGAAAATCTATGCTGAAGGTGTTTTGAGCAGATTTGACATGAGTAAAGAAAAACCTGTGAATACTCCACTGACGAATCATTTTAAGCTTTCTTTAGAATAATGTCCAAAGACAGACTCAAATATTTAAGGAGTGTCTAAGATTCTTTATGCCAATGCAATTGGTTGTTTGTTGTATGTTATGGTTTACACTAGACCAGATTTTGCATAAGCAGTTAGTCGATTATGCAAGTTCATATCCAAGCCAGGGAAGCAACATTAGGAAGCAATCAAGTGGATCTTAAGGTACTTAAAGGGTACAACTGATGGTTGTATCATGTTTAGCATAGAGCAGGGTGTTCCATCAATTATGGAATATGTGGATTCTCACTATGCAGGTGATCTGGATAATAAGAGGTCTATAACAGAGTATGTATTTACTCTTGTTGGGGGACCTATATGCTGGAAATCACTAGTTCAATCCATAGTAGTTATGTCTATAACCAAGGTAGAATACATGCAAGTAACTGAAGCTGCCAAGGAACATTGTGGCTTACATGGTTAGTGAAAGAGTTGGGTGTTAAGCAAGGTGGAGTTCAGTTGCATTGTGATAGTCTGAGTGCTATCTATTTGGTGAAAAATTAGGTGTATCATGCTAGGACCAAGCATATTGATGCGAGGTTCCACATGATCAAGGAGTTGTTGGGTATGACTCATATTATTGAGATAATTATGGATTGTTGAGATAACTATGAGTTGTTGAGAGTATAACTCATATTGTTGAGATAATTATGAGTTGCTGAGATAACTATAGGTTATTGAGAGTATAACTCATATTATTGAGATAATTATGGGTAGAGATAATTATTTGTTAATGGAAATTAGGGATTAGGGTTTTAGATAAACTAAAGCTTGGTATTATATATATGACTTGTAACACTATATCTAATAAATTCACAAGACATAAATAAAAGGAACTATAACTACTATATAGTCACAGAGGTATGCACCATTGGATGAAATACATAATTAAAGCTTTTGCTTATTTTTCTCTACTCTAATATGTATTCGCTTTACTATTCTAACACCTCTGTGGTTTACAAGTCACATCGAGCTTAACAACCATTTCAAACATAACCAACACATACCACTACGAGATAGAACTAAGACATTTAATGAGACAAAATATAACAATACGTTGATGAAGATGTCTTAAGCGCCACAAAACCACTAGTGCTTGTTGAAAATGCAAACACATTGAAAACTTAAGATCTCACACGATCTTAAAAAAGAATCAGAGATCATAGGCAAAAAATCACCACCAACATCAGTGAAACATAATGTGTGAGAACAACTATAGCCGAAACTGAAGGAAACCGCCTGAAACTTACCAAACCTCTGCACCAATCAACAAAACTCAAAGTGGCACCAATAAATGAAAATTCCATCGGAACCAACCACCAGCAAACCAGAACCAGAGATCCCACTCAAAAACATTGTCAAAGCCAACAGGTGAATCGAATCCAAAAAATCCATTGGGATGAAACCTAGACCAATGTTCACCACTAATGAACTATGCATAATGAGCTTCACACTGAATAAATATGAGTGTAAAGAGACCACTGAAACATTCCAGACAACTCTACAACAACAACAACGAGGATTAAGGGTGAAATAGCCAGAGGAAGACATCACGCCACCAAAGTAAAAGCTACATTACTGAACCAACCGTTTAAATTGAAAAGAAGATAAGAAATGAGAAAAGGTTAGCTTAGAGAGAAGACATAGAAAAATAAGATAAAGAGATAACCGGAATGCACTATTATCCTTTTTCAAATTCTTTTAAATGAATCAAATATTGAATTAAGTGTGCAATCTCCTTCCACCAAATTTGGATTGTCTGTTGTAGCAAATAATCTCTCGCATTTGTATTGTTAACAAATTGTTGGTAGTTGAATTTATGGGTGACAATTGTATCCATATTTAATGGGTACCTGCAAACAATACTCACAAATAGTAGAATGAAAACCCGTAAAATGGATACAAATACGAACACGTGTAATTACTCAGTAAAATAAGTGGATATGAGTGCATGTATAAGTACTTTAGTATCCACCTCGCCTCATACCCGCACAATGTATATTTATATATTTTCATTTATATTATTATATAAAATTGTATATCTATCACTTTTAAAATAATATATTAGTATTAAACTATTACACATTTTGATATAAGTTGATTGTTTCATAACAAAATAATAAATAATTTAAATTTTGTGTATATGTTGTTAAAAATATAAAATGATATAATATTTTTTAATCGATCGATTTATTTTTACTATGACTATAGATAACATGTACGAGTATGTATATTTAGATATCTATAAAATACAAATACAGATATAAAAATTAATATCCACATTAATATGAGTTTGAACTCAGAGATTTTAAAAAAATATAAATATAAAGATAAATATTATATCTACTCATTGTCATCTTTAGTTAAAAGACAATCATGATAGGTCACAAAGAGATATCAATATTAAGTGAAAAACAATTACACAACTGAGACATAAAAAACAATTACACAAATGAGAGACATCACTTCCTTATGTAAAACTTACTTTAAGGTGTTAAGTTTATAAATTCTCTCATTCATATACTGTTCAATTTTTTAAAATAATTTGAGACTTTTAACTCAAACATGGATGACAACAGATCAAACAATCTGAATTTGAAATTTATTATTTAAATAAAATATTAAAATTTATATTAAATTCTATTTTGTTAAATTTCAATCCAATATCGTAATGTGCCTTATTTGGACGCTTAGGTGAAAGCTAAACTTAAATTCTAGTTGAATGGACGAGTAACTTTAAAGATGGACAATTTAAACCAACTAGATAATGAATATATAGCTTATTGAGATTCTAATGGAAGTTTAATATTTCTGTTAAAATATTAAATTAGATTTGATTAGATTTGATTAAATTTAATATTTAATATAATTTAAGTTGTGTTAGCTCAAATTTAATTAGGGTTGTATAAATAGTCATAGTGTGTATCATTATTTGTACATTTGAATAATACAAATCTTTATTTCCTTTATTATTTTCTCTTTCTCTCCTCACTAAAAATGCCTCACGCACTAACAAATTTATATCCAGAGCTTCCGGTTATTGTTCTTGATCAAATTTTCAAGAATTTCACGTCAGAGATCATTTTTCTAGGGCAAGTAAATCAACTGTCGCGAAGATGGCTAGTGATAAGGGTATTCCAAATTCTCTTCCAATGCTTGACGGTAAAAATTAGATCCGATGGAAAAAAACAGATGCAATCCTTATTTGGCTTCCATGAAACCCTAGAAGTGGTTACCGACGGCGTTCCAGCATTGGCTATAAATGCAACCGACGAACAAAACAAAGCCCACAACAAAGTCAAGAAAAAAGATTGCAAAGCTGCTTATTGCATTCAAACGGCTGTCGATGCTGCTAACTTCGACAAAATCTCTCATGCTGAAACAGCGAAGGAGACATGGGATATTCTGAAAAAGTATTTCGAAGGAGGTGAGAAAGTCAAGGTTGTCAAATTACAAATCTTGCGTCGACAATATGAGTTGTTGTCGATGGGAGAAGATGAAAAAGTTACAGAATATGTGTCGAAGGTTCAGAAACTCGTCCATCTCATGAAGGGTTATGGTGAAACCATTACTGATAAGATGATAGTTGAAAAGGTAATGAGAACGTTGACCTCTCACTTTGATCACGTTATCGTAGCTATTCAAGAATCCAACAATCTTGAAACCACTAAAGTGGAAGATTTGGTTGGTTCGTTGGAGGCGCGTGAGATAAGGATTATCGAAAGGAAAGGAGTTCAGGACTCGATACAAGCACTGCAAGCTCAATCATGAAAAAAAGACGGTGGTTCCAACAAATTCAAAGGCAAGTTCGACAAGACTCATGGCAAGAAGTCTTGGTCGAATTCCCATAAGAATAAGGTCGAAGATAGATCTTCTGAATCCTCGAAAAGGGGAGGAGGAAACTATCGAAAGGACAAAGAAGATAAGAAAGGTATGCAGTGTTATAACTGTGAAAAGTGGAGACACTTGGCCAAGAATTGTTGGTACAGAAAAGACAAGGGATCGAAAGGCAAAGACGAAGGAGCGAACCTTGCACGCCAAGATTCAGATGATTCCGAAGGTGGTATGATGGTTATGGCTGCAGTTGCAGATAACCATGTTGAATATAATATCTGGTTTCTCGACTCAGGTTGCTCAAACCACATGACTGATCGAAAGGAGTGGTTGGCAGATTTTGACGAGTCGAAGAAGAGCAAGGTAAAACTTGCTGATAATAGTTCGTTGCAAGCAGAAGGTACTGGCAACATAGTCTTTCAAATGAGTAATGAAGGGAAAGCTATGATCAAAGATGTGCTCTATGTACCTGGAATGAAATGCAACTTGTTAAGTGTTGGACAACTAGTTGAAAAAGGTTTATCAGTTGTCATGAAAGATGGAGTTTTGAAATTGTTTGACACTAAGAACAATTTGGTTTTAAAATCTACATTGTCGAAGAACAGGGCATTTAAGACTATGATCAGTTCAACAGAAGTTCAATGTTTGAAAAGTGTTGTCGACCACAAGGATAGTTGGTTGTGGCATTTGAGGTTTGGACATTTGAGTTTTCGATCACTTAATCAACTGATTACTCAAGATATGGTTACTAGTATTCCAAGTCTTGAGATGCCTGAAAAACTTTGTGAAGGTTGTTTAGTGGGAAAGCAATCCAAAAATTCCTTCATTTCGACTATGTCAATGAGATCATCCTGCATTCTCGAAGTGGTGCATTCAGATGTATGTGGTCCATTTGAAGAACATACAATTGATGGAAACAAATATTTTGTTTCCTTTGTCGATGAGTTTAGTCGAAAGCTGTGGATATATGTGATCAAACGAAAGGACGAAGTATTCGAAATCTTTAAGAGATTCAAGATACTTGTCGAAAACCAGAGTGAGAAGAAGATCAAAGTTCTACGAACAAATGGAGGTGGCGAATACACATCCAAGATGTTTGAAGATTTCTGTGCAGAACATGGTGTTGATCATGAGGTAACTGCTCCTTACACACCTCAACATAATGGAATTGCTGAAAGACGAAATAGAATTATATTAGATATGGCAAGATGCATGCTGAAGCAAAAGAATTTGCCAAAATCTATATGGGGAGAAGTTGTTTCAACTGCAGTTTATATTTTGAATAGGTGTCCTACTAAGATATTGAAGAACAATGTTCCTGAAGAAGTGTGGAGTGGCAAATGACCATCAGTAAGTCACTTGAAGGTATTTGGCTCTATGTGTTATAAGCATGTTCCTGATGCAAGGAGAAGGAAGCTTGATGACAAGAGTGAACCTATGATTCTGGTAGGATATCATAAAACTGGTGCATACAGACTATTCAACCCAGTTAATGAAAAGATTGTGTTGAGTCGAGATATTGTGATTAATGAAAATTCTTCCTGGGATTGGAATTCTAACAATTCAATTAACAAATCATTAATGAACTTTGATTTCGACGAAGAAACTAATGAAGTAGAGGTCGAAGGAATTGTTGAGAATCTAATCGAAGTCGAAGAATAAGCGGTTGCTGACACTCCCGTCACAGTCGAAGTCGAAGAGGTTGTGGCTGAAACAAGCCAAAGACCTCAAAGAAATAGAGTTCTTCCAACAAGACTTCATGATTATGAAGTGATGGGTGATGATGAAATCACACCAGATGGAGAATTAGTTCATTTTTCTTTACTTGCAGGTGTTGAACCAATCAACTATAGCGAAGCTTTGAAGATTAATAAGTGGAAGTTAGCTATGGTCGAAGAGTTACAGGCAATCGAAAGAAACAACACATGGGAGTTAGTCGAATTGCCAACACATACAAATGCTATCGAAGTAAAGTGGGTGTTCAAGTTGAAACACAACGCAGATGGGTCAATAGCAAGACATAAAGCAAGATTAGTAGCTCGAGGTTTTCTTCAAAGAGCAGGACTTGACTACTCTGAATTATTTGCTCCAGTAGCAAGATTAGAGACTGTTCGACTAGTAGTAACATTGGCATGCAACCAAGGTTGGTCAACATTTCATCTAGATGTGAAATCAACATTTTTGAGTGGTCCTTTAGACTAAGAAGTTTATGTCACACAACCTTCTGGGTTTGTAATTCAGAAGGAAGCGAGTAAAGTATATAGATTGCACAAAGCGCTCTATGGCCTCAAGCAGGCACCTAGGGCATGGAACAATAAAATCGACTCATACTTAGTCGAATTAGGATTTGTCAAATGCAAATCAGAGTATGGTGTCTATGTTCAGGTTGTAGCACAAGATATAACAATCATCTGCTTGTATGTTGATGACTTGCTAGTAACTAGAAATAGTTTGGAGAACTTGTCGAAGTTCAAAGAGCTGATGACGAAGGAATTTGAAATGTCGGATCTAGGAAAATTGTCTTATTCTCTAGGCATGGAATTTTAAATGCCGAAGCAAGGTATGGTGCTACATCAAAGAAAGTATGTCAAAGAAATACTCAAGAGATTCAGAATGGATGATTCGAATCCTGCATCCTCACCTGTCGAACCAAATGTGAAGTTGGAGAAGAATGGAGAGGAAGACAAAGTCGATGCAACTTTGTTCAAGCAAATTGTGGGATCTCTGAGGTATGTGTGCAATAGTCGACCTGATATAGGTTTCACAGTCGGATTAGTAAGCAGATATATGGGTGAACCAAGAGTGTCACATATGAAGGCTGCAAGAAGAATCCTTTGATATTTGAAGGGTTCAATAAATTGTGAAATACTATTTCGCCGAGATTCTGAAGGCAAAAAAGCAATAGTTAATTGTTTTTCAGGTGCTGATTGGTGTGGAGATAAGGAAGATCGAAGAAGCACAACTAGATATTTCTTTCAAGTATTTGGTGCTCCAATCTCATGGTGTTCGAAGAAGCAACCTATGGTGGCATTGTCATCGTGTGAAGCTGAATATATAGCGGGATCCTATGCTGCATGTCAAGCAATTTGGATCAGATCTGTACTTGAAGAAATGACTGTCGAAGTGAAGAAACCTCTAGTATTGCAAATCGACAACAAGTCAGCCATAAATCTGGCGACGAATCTAATTCTGCATGGAAGAAGTAAACATATTGAAGCAAGGTTTCACTTCTTGAGGGAAAAAGTAAATCAAGGTGAACTTGAAGTTAGGCATTGCTCAAGTGAAGCACTGTTGACCGACATTTTCATCAAAGGATTGAAGATCGACAGATTCATGAATTTGAGAAAGAAATTAGGAATAGTTCAGATTGACTATTTTTGAGGATGTTCGACAACTTGAATTATGGGTGTGTGTTGAAATATTAAATTAGATTTGATTAGATTTAATATTTAATATAATCCAAGTTGTGTTAGCTCAAACCTAATTAAAGTTGTATATAAATAGTGTATCATTATTTGTACACTTAAATAATACAAATCTTTATTTCATTTATTATTCTCTATTTCTCTCCTCACTAAAAGTAACTCACGCACTAACAATTTCTTATTGGCGTTTTGAAATTACATATCTAAATGAATTGAGTTCTCATGTTTGAATGGATAAAGTAAAATTAAAATCTATTATGTCTTCCGCTTCGCCTTATATTTTATGCTCTTTATGACCGAAATTTGGAACTAATCACTCTAAAAATCTAAACATGTGTGTTCTTTTACAAAATATTATTCCTAGTACAACTTATTAGCAAACCAAAAAAAAAAAAAGAATAGACAAAAGGGTGACCCGATTGCCATCGCATCAACAAAGAGAAAATTGACATGCAAATGCAAAAGCATTATCTTTGTTTTTCTCTTGTAACTTTGTTTTTTCTTTTTCAGCGTGCGTCTCTTTAAATCAAAAGGTATTTTTCTTAAAGAAAGAGATATATTAGGGGCACTTCTCAAGCCAACAGGAAAAAGGAATAGATAAGCAATTTCTTGAGAACATAAATTTTAAAATTATTTAATACTCTCTCCGGTCTCATTTATAAGAAAAAATTAATTTTTTATATACATTGAATAAGTAATGTATTTGGACAATATATTGTCCAAATACATTACTTATTTAATGTATCTAAAAAGATAATTTTTTCTTATAAATGAGACCGGAGGGAGTACATGACATTACTTCAATTAGTATATTAGTGTAATTATTTAATTAGTTGTTATTAATATTATATTCAATGTTTTTTTAGTCATTAATATATGTTGACGCGTTTATTAATATTTCACCATTTTTTGGGTATTGGCAAAAAGGATCATGAGTCTTCGTACATATGAAGAAATAACCATATGCTATCCTCTTCTTTCCGACTAAAGGATACCTTCTTTCAAAATAAAGATGTGTTCTTTTACTCCTGTGTCGATCACCGTAAGATTGTTTTTTGGATGAGGTATGCTTGTACTCTAGTTAAATCAGATGTGTATTAAGTATGATTTAATATCTTTTTAGATGGGGTTTTCTCTAACTGGGATACACACGAATAATTTGCAAACTTTTGTTTGTATACAACTTAACACTACTCAAGAACAAGTTTATCAAGAGGTCAACTGACCGTTGAATACTCACTGTTATGAAAAAATAAAACATACAAAAAAAAAAATAGAAACACGATCATAATATAAAGATATAACGTGAAAATTTTAAAATTAAAGAAAAAATTGCAGTCGTTGTCAAATAACAACTATAGAATAATATTATATGAAAATTATTATAATACATAATTTATTCTCAATCGTCCTACGGTCTCCAATATACTCACATTCTTTAAAATAAATATTTAACTACATCTCACAATACTCAAACACAAAAGCATAAGAGAAAAGAAAAAAAATCAAATACAAACTTAAAGTGTTTTTGACCGACACATTTTGAAAAGAAAAACTTTAATTTTATATATAGTCTTGAACTTCCTCTTCATGCACTAAACTAAATGATGTGGAATTTACAAAAACTTTAATTCTATATATAGTCTTGGACTCCTCTTCCTTTACAAAAATAAGCGATATGTGACTTTTTCAACGTCTATATTTTCAACCAACTCCAACAATCTTCAACTTGATTGAAAATAATACATTCACTTTCATTGTCTTCACCGACAATATTACTTCATCATAAAGAGTATAGTCACTTGAAACTACATCAGTTCAAGAATTTTCACATTGTCTTTGCCGACAATCATAATTTTAAAAACTATGATACTCCATCTAAAGAAGAGTATACTTCACTTGAAGTTAAACCACTTCAAGAATTTTCACATGCCAAAAACCAAGTTGAAACTTTATGGTGCAACTTTCATGTTGGTAAGAAGCTCTTCAACCATTGACAAAATCTCACAACACACTTTACATCAATGTCCATTTGTTAATCCGCTAGCAATAATATGTCCTTTTTCATGACAATAGAAATGTCATGAGGACACACTTCTCAATTTCCAGATAAGATCATCATCTTTCACAGCGAGAAAGACATTGCTAGCGTTTAAATCAGAACTCTTATGTGACGCTGCTCCATCAGGACACTTATACTTTATATGTCCAATCTTTCTACATTTTCAACATCTCACACCCGTTTCATTGTTTTTCTTCACATAAGGCATTCCTTTAGAAACCAACATTGAGTTTGATGAAGTATTATCCTCACATTTCAATCATTTTTCTTCAGAAATAATTTTACTAGCAACTTCTTCAAACTCAAAGTTTCATTCCCATATATCAAATTCGGTTTAATATGCTCATAGGAAGATGGAAGAGACCATATGAGTCTCAAAGTTTTATCTTCATCATCAATCTTGACTCTAATAGTTTCTAATTCAGAAACAATACCATTTAGAACACTTAGATGATCAGATACTTTTGTATGTTCATCCATACGAAAGCTATGAGTCTGCTCCTTCAACAATAAACGATTTGATACCCTTTCTTGATATACCCTTTTAAGTTTTTCCAAAAGATATTTGGCTGACGACGTACCAAGAACATTCACAAAAATATTCTTAGCCAAAGATATGGGAATTGTAATCGAAACTCTCAAATCTTGTTCATCCCACTTCTAATTGTCCATTTTGGAAATGTTTCCTTTCAACGCTTTGTGTAATCCTAATTGATATCACTTGTAAGAAAAAAACAAAACATAGAGAGAAATAGGAACACAATCATAAAATAAGGATATAAACGTGGAAACTCTAAAATCGAAGAAAAAATCACGGCCGTTGTCAAATGACAACTACAAAATAATACTATGTAAAAATTGTTACAACAAATACTTTACTCTCAACCAACCCACGGTCTCTAATACATCAACACTCTCTAAAGTAAGTATTTAACTATATCTCACAACACTCTAACACAAGAGTATAAGAGAAAAGAAAAATCAAATACAAACTTATAGTGTTTTTGATTAGTGTATTTTAAAAAGAAAAATTTCAATCTTATATATAGCTTTGGACTCCCTCTTCATTCACTAAACTAAGCGATATGAGATTTAGAAAAACTTTAATTTTATATATAGTCTTAGATTCTCTCTTCTTTTACAAAAACAAATGATATAAAACTTTTTAAATATATATATTTTCAGCCAACCTTATCATCATTTATTATTTGCATATGACAATAGTGTTCGTATCCTACATGGTTGGAAGACTAAGCTAAGATAGTATTTTTAAATATTACATTTCTACATGCTTCACACATATAAAAAGAGAGAGACGCTAAGATACATGGGGTATTATTTTCAAATATTATATTCCTACATGCTTCACACATATGAAAGAGAGACACCAAGACCAACTGAGGAGAAAAAAACTTACAGAGGTATCAGTGGAAGGTGAGATCGACAATATATTTAGTTTGGTTCATGCATGCTCATGTATATGAGATTTTGTAGCCAAAATGTTATTTGGTGGGAATATAAAGGGGGACATTCTAATTCACGATATTGTGCGGAAGATTTTAAGGGAGGTTAATAATGTCTTGCGTGCACCATAATATGATGTATTTTCTATTATATAATGTGATTATAATATCAAACACTTATATCAACATTTCCTATGTATAATGTACTATAATGTACAGAAACTTGTATAGATTTATGTGTTTGATTCATTTTAGTTCAAAACATAAAATAATAAATTTTTAGCCATACCCAACCAAAATGAGCTTTAACTCGGCTGCAATTTACTCCAACAAAGGGACTCCCAAAATTTTTTAGGATCATTGTTGTTTATGTTATAATATGTAATTTAAATAATTAACTAAATTATTTTTCTAATAGGGACGTGAATAAATTGTTTAAGTCTGATCTGACCTGACTTGTTTAATAAAAAATAAAATTATGTTTTTGAGAGGACATATGTTGGATACTATGTTAGAACAATTGGTTCAAAAAATTAAATCAGATATAACACACAGAATGATAGTAATGCAGAGTCAGTGTAAAAATAGTAAATAACATTATATATTGGTAATCCAGTTCGGTGCAAATAACACCTACGTATGAAGGACACTCTATCCAAGAAAGAAAATTCACTATCATTAGTTTAGTACACTCAATCTTACAAGAACAACAAGTTCATGTTGTTCAAAATCTATTCCTAACACTACCTAATGAACTTCTATTTAGAACTCCTCCTAAATATGAGAACCCCTCTCACTTTCTCTCAATCACTAATTCCAAGTGATCAACTTCAATAACAACCCCATTGTATGTTGAACATTACAACTCAACTAAGACAAATCAACAACTACGCAAATTTACTGAAACATAGAATGGTGTACACAAAGATTCTACCATAACCTTTATTTTGACATTAACGTGGAATATAAGTTACAAAGACTCAAAACATAACACAGAGATTATAAACCTTGCACACAAAATCAAAGTCTAAAACGTGAGAGTGAGCCTCCTTATATAGCAATGTCTTCTGGGCTTTTATTCTTTGGATATCTGATTTGATTTAGTCTAGAAAATAGTTGATTCAGTTGGATATGATATTCTTCATGATTGTCTCCAACAATAAGATACAATTTATTATATTTCAAATTAAAATTTAAAGGAAGTAGTGTGTCAACGACGAATCAAATTGAAGTCTTGTGTCACAATAGGTGCAGTTGATGGTGTGCGAAAGCTTTGAAGATAAAGTATGCAATGGAGTAGCAAGATCCAGATAATCAATTAGTAGCTACTGTGTCTGGATCTTGTTGAAGATCAAATAAAGAGAAGGGGTTGAATCAAATCAAACGGTTGTGTGTGTAGGGTTGCTCTTGGAACACTTCTCTTGCTCTTGGAAAACTCCTTGTGTCTATCTTTATTATCTCTTTACTCCTTTTGTTTTCATTATGCAATTTATCGAATAACATTGTTTGATCGATTGACTCGTAAGAATTTTTCTGCAATTGTTTTGTTTAAAGTGGTGTGTTGATTAGTGAAACAACTGACGAAACAAATCATCGAGAGAAAATCAATGAAGTCGCCATCAAACATTTTTTATCCCACAAGAAGGAAAAGGTAAACATTGACTAAACCTGAGAAGGGTGAAATCAAGGTCTCACGACTGAGAGATACGGGTAAGGGTGTCGATTACGCAAGAGGAATGTATTAGCACCCCTCACATCCGTGATACTCCATGGAGTCCACTCTTGTTGTTCTAATTAAATGGTGTGTTCTAATCTAAAGCTAAGGAGCCAAAGGAAAAATGCAAAGAGGGAATGCATGCAAAAGAAAACACGGAGAAAAGAAGGAATATTTACAAAGTTTAACTCGCTTGGGCCCCGTGACCAAATTCCTATGTATCCCTTTTAAGGAATCATAGTGTTGTAGTTCGGCTCGAAAGTTTCCGTTTGTTTTGTATTTTTATTAACAATATTAATTTTGCTTTTTATCGTAACTCGACCTTTGGAGACTCACGCGTCGGCATAGGAAGGAATTAACATGTTATACCTGAAAAGGTATTTTCAAAAGAAAAATGCTCGAAGGCGGATAATGCTACATTTATGCTCTAGCAAGTAGACATGGTGCTACCCGACCTTTGGAGATTTAAGCGTCGTATTGCGCATAACATAACTAACACATCCTTTTGAGAGTTTCGAAGAAAGGCCCGAAGGCGGAAAATGTTTGAATTAGTTGATATTTTTTACCTTGAAAAAGGATTTGCGATTTGAATCGTAATAAAGTTCAGAGTGAAAATAAAGTAAGATTCAGTCTAAACTGATTCACTCTACCCCACAAGACTCAACTGCATATGATTTTCATCTTTTGTTATTAGATGTTTTATGCATTTGCAAAAGAAAAAGGTTTTAGTCTTAAGAATACAAAAGGGAAAGAAAAACATCTAAATGAAACTATCTAGCTCTATCTCTAATATTATTGTACAATGATTGATCTTATAGTTGAGTTTGAAAGGGAAATCTCTACCTATGTTAGCATGCATGAATTACGATCCTAATGTCTAACTTGCATCGAAACCGAAACAAGTGAATCCTAAGGGAACGTACAAAGGTGTAAAGAAAAGAACAAGTACATATGCAAACAAACAAAGTCGAGCCAAAGTCAAAACAAAATTGAGTGCGAGCTAAGCAACAAACATAGAGTCAAATAGATCTCAAAGTGGGAGTCAGGAACTCTTTCCACTTGATTTGTTCGAGCACCGACATCGAGTAACAACTCAGAGCGTCAATGTTTGAAGAAACGTGAGCTAACATCATCGAAATGAATGACAAAGCGTGGGGGTTGGTTACGAAGCCTTTTCCATTTTATTTGACTCGATGGAAAAGAATAGGCACGGTTCAAAGCGTAAACATTTAACGCGAGCTAAGAACGACACAGACTAAAATATGTGGGAGCCGATTGCGGGCCCTTTGTTCCACTTATTTGACCTGATAGCAAGCAAAAATTAAAAGGGAAATGGGATAGGAATGGGATTTTCCTTCATCGAGGTCTTTTGCACACAAGCAAGCACAAACATTGCCTTATTGAGAACTTTGCAAAACAACCATCGTCTCCTTTTAGGACTTTAAACAGATTACCCATCTAAAAAGTAGGGACTCCTAATCATGTGTCTCTATTCCTACTTCTCATGGAAAGGAAAGCGGTAAATGATACGGAAATATAAACAAGAATCAGTATAATACCAAACAAACAAGAGTTTATAGCAAGTAAGCAAAAGCAAAGAAATCCGAAAAACTTCGTACAAGCTACCATCAACAACACAATAGTAAGAATATGCATCGAAGTATCAATAAAGCACAAGGAGAATGTGTGTCAGGCACATCTGCATAACAAACAGAACACCTGCACAAAAACTCACATCCAGACAAAAACATAAGCAGTGTATATATCTCATAGCACGAGAAATATAATCAATCGCGTGGGAAGTGAATTCGGATCCACAAAGAAATGGAATAGCATGCATTTCAATTGAATAATCAAAGCATCAATTAAACGATTGAACGCGCTCTTGAAATCCCTTGCACAAGTCAACAAACATGTTAGAAATAACAAGGAAACAAAATGGGAATTAAGGATCCACATCATAAGTTAAATCAAGACTAAAATGTGAAGAAAAGCAATTCAAACAAGCATTGGAACATCAATATCAAAAACCGGGGTAGCAACTTATTAACACATGCAAGTGTGAGAAAAGTTGGAATAAAATCAACCCAAAAGGGTACTGGTAACCATCAAACGTACCAACAAGCTCAAATAAGTGCCAAACGTGAATTAAATCACCATGCAAGCACCACTTACCATTCCCGGGAAACATTGCCGTCAATACATGAACCGTACGAAATATCGATCCGAAATCAACAAAACTTCACATGAATGCCATCCAAGTACCAAAACAAAGTCGCTTGAGCATTAACCATCAATTAAATAGTGCCTTATACTCAACTTACCGAAACCGGACAACATTGCGCTGTGTTACAAACTCAACCGAAAAATTGTGTCAGAAACGATTAAACTCAATTTCAACGGTCCATAGACGCACAAAAATGCATGAATAAGCATCACACAACTTTTGAAAAGCCATTTAGAACGCGTTTGTATTTTCCGGGCAACAACACGTGCATGAATCGGTATTGATAAAAATCGGATTTGAAAATCACAAACAGAGGCACAAAAAGCCTTTACCGAATCAAGTTATGTTGCTTAGAAATTACAAATGCTTGCAAACAAATAAATTCGCATTCAAGGAACGATTCCAAGGCACAAACAACACAATTCAAGTGTTAATTCAATTTATCGGATTTGAGGTTTTTTATGTTGAAAAATTGAATTCATCAACAAATCGATTTGATAATTGTATTAACTCATGAAAACACAATTAAATCTCATCAAAACTCAATAATCAACATTTAGATCTAAATTTCAGTATTCAAAAATAAACATCAATTTACCGATCAAATTCAAGATCTAAATTGATTAAGTCCTTATTCAACCAATTCTACACTTCAATATTGAAATTCAAGAATCAAGTTTAACTCAACAATCCAAAAATCAATTCATGAAATAATTATATAAGTTTAAATCAACACAATTATAAAAATCAATTATGCAAGTAAGCAATTAAATGCAACAAGATTCAAGAATTAGTGTGAAGAATTACCGAATCGGAGCTTGAAACAAGGAGAAGAGGTGCTATCCAGAAAAATCAAGCGAAGAGAGGGAGTATGTCAGAAAAGTAGCACGATGGAGAGAGAACGCCAAAAGGAGAAAAACACAACAGAGGTAACCGGAAACAGAACAGAATCGTGTCGAGCTTGTGGTGGTCAAGGGCAGACCGGCGATTCTGGCCAGTGGAGAAGGAGGCGGTGCGTGGAGCTAGGGAGGGAGGTCGGAGGTTTTCGCGCAAAGAGAGAAAAGAAGAATGAAGTTTTTGTTGATTCTTGCTTTGAGTGTTCTTGAAGAAAGTTGAGAGAATTGAGAGAAAATATGAGTTTGATTTTGAGAGATTGGAAAAATGAGTGTAGTTGTGTTTTAAATTTGAATTTTAAAATATATAGTCTTGGCTCCAAACTTGAATTTTCGACTTATCTCGTGCACAGTACGAGATCGAACCCCAAGCTCATCACAATCGATGCGAAATTCTGATGTGCAACTTGAAACAAAGATGTTAATGACGAAATTTGTGACGCGGCGCCATAAGAATCGTCACGTTACGATAAAAATTCAGAAAGTCACGGTGCCCTGAACGGAGAGAAATTCAGTGTAAAAATTCACAATGCATATTTTTCAGCTTATTTTGTGTACGACGCACGAACAAACCACAAGCTCATGTCTTTCGGTGCAAAATCTTGATGCGAACCTTGAAGCAAACACGTCGGCGACAAAATTTGTGACGTCGTACACAAAAAGTCACCTCGATAAGATAAAAACCGAGTAAGTTATGATTTTTTAATGGCGAGAAACAAGGGACTTATTTTGCCGTCTCGACAATTTCAGCTTATTTCCATGCGCACTTTAGGAAGCGAGCCATAAACCGGAGCCTTAGAAGCACAGTCTGAACTCGGACCCTGAAGCAAAGTTGAAGTTGATAAAATTTATGGTCTCATGCTTCAAGAATTGTCTCGATACTGTAAAAATTGAGAAAGTTACTAGTTTTTCAATATCGAGAAACGCTACGGTAGAAAACCATTTCGGAGTGCAATTTTCTCTGGTAATTCTCACTTTAGTAAATCTTCTGCAAAGAATTAACTTCTGATCCGAACATACGAATCGAAGATAAAATCAAGACTAATTTTTATCCTAAAGAACCATAAAAAAACTTCGAACCGGGCGAAAGTTATGAATTTTTGAACATCCGATAAACAACAGTTCAACACACTATTTTCACTGTATTTTCATTGTATATCTTCAAAGTATTCGCACATTCGGAGATCCTCCTCGATGAATTGGCTTTTGAGGTAAAGACAAAAATTGAGGGAGATAACAAGATGATTCAAATGCTCCAAGAACCAATCAAAGATGATCTTCTAGTCATAAGTTACGAATTTTTAAGCATCCTAAAATCGGTGAAACGGTAAATCCACTTTATAACGCATTTCAGGTATTTGGCGCTTTAGAAAATCTTCCTCACAAAATTAGCCCTCGATCGGAACAGATGAACTGAAGAATATCTTAAGACGGTTCTAATGACTGAAGAATCATACCCAAACCATTTTCGGATCTCAAGTTATGAATTTCTAAGCTTGAAATGCGCAATACCGAATTTTTGTCTGCACTGTCTCAAATCAACTGAAACGCTTGACTTTCTGCAAAATTCAAAACATGTTGGAATGCATGATATCTTGACATGATGATGACTTGATTGTTTTTTAATCGAATATCTTGGAACGCATTTTGCGTGCATTAAAAATATGAAAATCCCGAATTTTTGCTTCATAGTGCTGCTTAACGGAACAATTGTTTTTCGTAGTTCTTTTCACAGAGATAAACCCTTGATTCCATGAATATAGACCCTATGACATGTATGTATGCATATGATAATGAAGTATAAGCCAATTAGGGTTAAAATATAGAGGGAAAGTTTTGGGGTACAACAATTATCTTATAATCACTTTGATTATAAGTGGGGTTCATATCAAAACAACTCAAAGGAAAAATTATGAAAAGTCGAACGCACACCAAGTGTTTGACAAATTTCAATGTTTCATATTTTTTATTAATTTCATTAGAAACAGGAAATTATTGTGTTTGATGTTAAACCATTAATTAAGATATTATTATGTGATTGGTTTTATCATTATCTTAATTCCACACGGCTAGTGCATATCCAAATTTCCAATACTTAGGTTCGTTTAGACTACTATTTTGATCTAGGACAAAAACCTTCCGTTCAATATTGTTTTTCAAATAAGTTTTAAAATAACCATTTTTGAAAGGTGATTTTTAATTGGGGATCTATTCACCTCCCCCCCTCCCCTTTAGATAAGTCGTTGTAGTCTAACATTACTGTCACATATGTTCCTACTGATGATCCCTCTTGCGTAGAGGAAGTAAAACCAACCCTCTTTATCTTAGTTTTATCCTCCTTTATAAATATCTCAATGTCCTTCCAGATACTAATTCCCGTGAAGGAAGAACTCTTCTTTGGATGTTCAAAATTTTGAATCATGATGAACATATTTGTTCTTTGAGAGATAAGAGAAGGAACATAATTCTTGCTAATAACGTTGGACCATTTAACAATACGTTTTTAAACAATGAAATTTATCTTTGTTACATGTGTAACATTGACCAAAAAGGAGAGATGTTAACTTTCTATGTCTGCACACCTTCCCAGCTTTCACTGGCATATGCCTTCCCATATGCAATTACCAAATTCACCCCTTAGTTTTTCAAGTTGACTTGTATCCAAGGCATTCGTGAATATGTCTCTCAATTGTTTCTTAGTGACAATCTTGTTAACCAATACTTTCCTAATGAGCTTTGAAGTAAAATTTTCTCTCATCTTGTTACATACCAATGTTACGACATCTTGTCCCATATTATACGCTTTCAACATTTGATTTTTCCGTTGCAATTGAGTACAAATGCATGCTTCAGAAATATAGTCCATCTCAGTTGTCGATAATGAGACATAATTATGCTTCTTGTTGAACCAAGATATTAGGTTGTTTCCAAGAATGAGGCATCCATTGGATGAGCTATGTTGATCATCCACACTTCCAGTATAATAACCATCATAATATTCAACTAATATTGAGTTGGTGGCATGTGATCAAAGTATACCATAGTCACATATCCCATTGACATGCCTCAATATTCACTTTACTTGAGCAAGATGACTGGGCTTAGGATTTTCTTGAAACCTTGCACATACCCATTGAGATAGAACATTATTGTCTTCCATTTGCTTTTCTTGAAGACCAAGAACATAATTGAATACCCTTTCATAACTCATCTCCAACTAAAACTTCAATCGTTGGAAAAGATGCTCCACCATCGAGTCTGATATCCCTTCAACATAACAAGAAATAATGATATCCTCCAGTAGTTAAACACTCTTCTCAAATGTTAGAGCTTCTTTTGAAGGCTTACTTTTAGTGGAAATCCACTTTAAATACTTCCTCTTCAGCGTATTTTTATAGAGACTAGCCTTTTTATTAACACTTTCATTGACAGGATCAGACATATCATGAACTCCTTTGTTTAAAGAGATAGACCCATCACCAACATTGTCATAATGATTAACAACATCATCAATGTTGTCATTCACAATATTTATCACATGATACATGGTTAATTTATCCATGACCCTCTTCAGTATGTTGGCACAAAAGGGGTCTTCAACTTCCATATTCAAGTAGCTATAAAGAGAGGCACTCTTTACATTCAAGAAATAAAGTTTGGACTTCAAAATACATGGAATTCTTGGTGTAAATCTTATAGCTTCCAAGCGTGCAATAGAATTACGCAACATTTCATCTTCTTCAACATATAACATAACTTCACACAATGTCACCTCATTTACTATTGCATGATCATGGTTGTTATCAACACCACCATTGGGTATGACATGATCATCCTCAACATCTTCATGGATATGATCATCATTCTCCTTATGCATTTGAGACCCTGTTAACATTTTTGAGGATATGTATGACACATATTTATCATCATCTTGACTTCCCAGCGTGAATTCTTGGGTCTCCTCAATGACATCCTTTTGACTGAGATAATAATTTCTCATAGGCCAATCTGGGATAGGGACATCCATCACAATTTCACCAGTATCTAGATTAGTCTTATTACAATATGAAATATTATGGATAACAAATATCTCCTGCCAAGGGTTCAAATAACTCAGCTGAACATCAACATCAACTATAATATCATGTTTTTGGTTGATCAAAACTCTTGAGATATGAGAAGGAACGTCAACTATTCCATAATTTCCATATTTATTTGGCCTTTTCTTCTTAACCACTATTATTGTTTAGTGTTGTGAGGACCTCTTGACTGACCAACAACCTTCCCTTTAAAGACAATGCCTTGGTTAACTTTCATATGATCATGTTTCTCGCGAACAATATCTAGCCTCTTATTAAATGTTACTTACAGGGTAGGCTACAGGAATCCTAGACTTAGTGTTTTGAGTTTTGTGTGAAACTGGTTGATTGGTCTGACACACATAAAAAAGGTCAAAAGAACAAGGCGATTGCTGAAATAAAGAGTAAAAAACAAGACAAGAGGTTTAAAGTAAAAAAAAATGGAAATTGCTTTGAATTGAAATGTGGAAGCACTCGTACATTTTTAAGCATGAACTCATTTCTCTCTTAGATGCGGGTACTTTGAGTGTAATGCTCTTAATGCTAAGAAATGCCCCCTCTAGAACAAATACAATTATTTGCTTAATTAAAAAAATTTAGAGACGTAACCATCAACGGTTACAATATCCCACATTGGAATTTCATGTGGAAAAGCTTCATAACTTCCCCCACGTTCTTGCTAGTGTGAAAACTCATAACTTCTTTTGGCGCCATTTAGGCATGCTTGTCGATAGCCTCGCCATATTGTTCAATAGGCCCTTCGAGCCATTCTTCTCCAAGTGAAAACTTCATTGTCTAGACCATGTTGGCCCCAAAATGTCAAGTTCGATGGAGACCCCTGTCGATGGAAAACTTTGGCATTTTCATCTAGTGGCATTTTCGAAAACATGTCTTCTTAGAATGACATCACACGTAATCATGACCACTTTCTGCACAACAGTTCCCAATGTCCCTCCATCATATCTCATGATGATTCCTAGTTTTTAGGGTGTGGTATTTTAAAAAACTCCCAATAACTTTCCCACTTCTTGGCACACACACGTTATGTTGTGTGACACATGTCCTCGATTTGCTGCCCAAGCCTTCGCTTTAAATAGCCATTGTGATACGGTGGAAGAACTGACTATTATACTGGTTTTGAGTTTGTATTCACAAATGTTGCGGTAATAAAGATTCGCCATCGACTTTTCTTTTATCCAACAAAGGAAAGGGTTAAAATAACAGAAAAAGACCTTTCGGGAGTTTTCTGAGTAAGGGGGTAGATTATGGAAAGGGAAGGTGTTAGCACGCTTTCCATCCGTAGTTATCTACGGGCTCTTAGATTCTAGCTCATTTGAAAATACCTTGTGCTTGTGTGTTTGAAAATGTACTTTTGAAAGCGCCTTAGTACGGAGAACTTTGTAATGTTTCTCGGATTAGTAGAGAACGTATACAAAGTGTTTGAAAATTATTTTGAAAGAAGTGTTGTGTAAGTGTAAGAATTGTTTGAGCAAGCATGTAACAATTATATACTTTACTCGAAAGGTTGTTCTTGTCCTCTTTTCCTTTAGACATTGCTATCCTACTATTAGTGAGTAGGTAGCCCTAGTCATTGGATGTTTGAGGTACATTCGAAGGGACGTTCATACAGTCACAAAGGCAACTGGGCAAGAAACTTTAGTAACTACCCTAGGGTTTTTAAGATCATACCGAGGCAATGTTGAGAGGGTCATCGAGGGACTTATGATCTTTAAACCGGAGGGTAGCCACTAAAATCTCTCATGTTTCGAGAGTTATGATTGTTTTCCGAAGGCAACCAAAGTGGGATACCCTAGAGGTGTATATGTGAGAGTGTGTTGTATTCATTTATTTTTGCCTTGTGTTAAGTTTGCTAGCGTTTTGTTTTATTCTTGCCATACAATCCTAATTAGCATACATCTAGGCAGTTAATAATTTCCAGTAATTAAAAGTGCGGAAATGTAAATCTATCTATTACAAGGCTTCGGGGAGGGGGATTAATTACATATCCAAAACTTGGGGGGGGGGGGGGGGGGGGAATAAAGCAGTAAATGTAAGGTCTTAGTTATGCTATTACATCCAGTAGGCAATTACAATAGTATGAAAAATGGAATGCGAAAGATAATAACACGCGCGAATTGAAAGGACGTCTAAAACCTAAGTGAAAGGAAATATTTTTTTGTGTTTTATTTTATTTTGGGAAATTGTTTAAGTAAGATTAATAAAAAAAGTGATCTAAAATGAAACTAAAAGGAAATAAAAATTCATATTTTTTTGGTATTTTTATTATGAAAAGAAAATAAGTTAGTCTAATTCTATTTAATTTTAAATTAAATAAAAAAGGTTAAAGTCATTAATTAATTAACAAAAATAATTTTAATTGGAAAAAAAGCTAAACCTATTTTTTTGCGATTTTTTTAATTATCTTGCTGATTTAATAAAAAAAACAATTAAAGGAAAATAAATAATAAAACAAAACCAAAAGAGTAAATGGGCCAGGATAGCAAAAGAGATAGAGGGGGTATAGTTTGCAAAATGCAAGCCCATATCAAGAAGAGGCCCAGGTTGCCTTTCGATCTGTTGTACCCCAAAATTTTCCCTCTCATGTTTTCTAAGGTTTTCTCTTATATGGGTGATTACAAACACTTGCTTAAAGAAAATAAGAATTTTTAAGATAAACATGGTGTTGTACCCCAAAATTTGCCCTCCCATATTTCTCAATACATGTCAAGTAAGGTCCTCAAATTGCTCAAGGAAGTTCAAGAGTTGACCAGGCAAACCCTCTCCTAAAGCAGTCTACCCTAAATTAGGGTTTCAATTTGCATCAAAATATTTGAGTCCAAAGGGTCCCAAATGCTCACCATTGTCCTAATATCTTCTCAAGATCATCTATGTCAAGTTTCAAGCCTTGCAGAGGAAGTTTGCTCAATCAATTGCTCAAAAGCCTAAAAATTGGTTGTGCTAGGGCAAAAGTCAATTGTGGCCCACATATAGTCTAACTTCAAGATTTTTGGTCAACATCCTCATTTTTAAGTATTATTCATCATTTGATCAAGGGTTGATCATGATTCCTCAAGGATTGCTCACAATTCATCAAAACCCAAAAGTTGCTAAATTAGGGTTTTGCAGGAAAAGTCAACTCAACTTTGACCAAGCTAACTTTCTCATACTTTATAAAAAATGACCCATCCAAAGCTCATTTTTAATATGATGCAATTCTCTACAATTCATCTTCATCTCTCAAGTTCAAAATATGCACTCACAAGAAGATATGAATTTGGACATTATAGGTCATTTTGAAAAGTCAACAAAAACACCTTTTTTTGTCAAAACTTCATACATGAACATGGAAGACTCAATTTATATTAGACCAAATGTTTTGCTTAGAGGACATCTTAAGCTTTCAAAAAAGTCCAAGAACATATCTCTAGGGTCAAAATTGAAGGAGTTATGCATTCGTGAAGTTGACCCTTTTTGCAAAATTGCCAAAAGTCAAATGTGCCCAAAATTGCAATTTTTGTCAAATGGGCCCAACTTTTTATGCTTGCATTGAGTTTGTAATGTGACCCACGACCCATGATCCTTTCTATTTGTCATTATTTTATTTTTGTCATTTATTTTGATTTTATTTCAATTAAATCAAATAAAATCAAAATAAAATCAAAATAAAATCAAAATAAAATCATGAAAATATCAAAAACTAATCAAAGCTTGAAATTTTATGCATGTTTAGGTCTATTATATAGTTGGAGATGGAATCAAATCGTGCAAGCTTCATTTGGACACAAAAAGATTGGATTTTCTCAATTTAGAAAGATTTGCACTAAGAATCAAATCATGAATCAATGATCATTATTGGAGAAGATTTGAAACCAAATTGAAACCCTAATTCATTCTTGGGTACATAAGGAAGATGTTCAGATAAAAAAAAAGAGGATTGAAGGCGTGAAAAGAAGAGAACAAATCTCAAAATTTCAAGGAAAAGCTGCAAACTGATTTCCCAGTTCCAGGCTTCCTCAAGCCGTTCCAGGCACACCAATCGATCGCTGGACATCCAGGGATCAAGATTCAACCACTAACAAGCCTCATAACATCCAAAAACACACTGTAAGAGTCCCACGACTTCCATGTTTTTTTGAATTCGTATATCATGATTCTGGCATAGTTAGCATGTTTTATTGATATATTCTTAATCCTTGAGTCATTTGAAAACTACTGGTTGCGTTTAATTTCATTTTTTTGCTGACTATACATCAAGATGCCATAGTTAGGGTTCTTGGTTCGTTTTTGGGGTTTTTATGTACAAGTACAATTGGGCATGGATAAGGGTACCATGATGCTCGTGAGGTTGCCACGAGTTGATTGGTGCCATCGTTTTGCATTTATCACGCTTGTACAGGATTTTGGAAAGGTACAGGGTTGTACCTACACCCTTTTGTCCGTAGGTAAAAGTCCTGGATCTAAAACGACGGAGATGATGAGGAAGATGATAACGTGGCGCCCCATAGATGGTCCATTCAAATCTGCACGCGTTTTAAGATTATGCTTTTTGTTTTACCATATTATATTTCTTTGTCATTAACCATACAAATAAGCAAGCTAGCTCAGATGGTCATCATGCAGGGTAAAATGCCAAAAGGTTCTGGGTTCGATCCCCAGGTCCCCATATTATTCCATATTATTTTGCATTACATGATTAGATGTACAGGCGTCCCACAAAGTCCACCATACGTCATCAGCTTTCAGCCATCAGATCTCAAGCAAGCCAAATCCAAGGTCTCTCCATGAGGATCCACAATACACCCCAGTCAAGATAGCAACATGGGATCTGGAAAGTCAACAGGGCCAGGCGCTTTTGGGCCCAGAATTGCAAGTCTCACCCCCTTGTTTGCTAGCATACCACCAGGCCCATTTTATTTCTTTTCTAATTTCCTTTATCTAATTTAATTAGTTTAATTTATTTGTTAACACAAAATTAATTCTTTTTTTTTTCCAAAAAAATCATAAAATCAATTTCACAAATTTAGAATTAGTTTTTATTTTATTTTATCAAATTTAATTGAACATTAGTTTTAATTTAATTTTAAGGTAATTCTAACTTTTTGTAAATAATTAAAATCAAATTAGAAAATTAGGGTTGCTTTTGATTTAATTTTTATTTCCTTTCTCAATAAAATACACAAATAGGTTAGCTTAATTGTTTTTCTTAATTTAAATTAATTAGTAATTAGGTTTTCTTTTATTTATTCAATTAAAACTTTGCTTTTCTCAAAATCAAAAAAAAAATGATCTTAAGTTCAATTAGGTTTAGACGGGGTCAAAACCCTAATTTCTCTCGTTCTCGATTAATCGCGCGCATTATTATTTTTGCGATATTAATGTAACTGCTCATGGTATGTAATAGTTTAACTAGGATTTTCTTTATTTATCGTTTTACGGGTTTTGTCTATGTAATTAATCCCTCCCCCGAAGCCTTGTAATAGTGTAGCGTAGTTTTATTTCTCGCATTTTAATTTTCGCAAATATTAACTGTTAGATGTATGTTAATAGGATTGTATGACAAGATTACATGACAATTTAAAATGGCTAGCAAACCCTAATGTGCAAAGATAATAACTTGAAATCAAATCACTCGCACATGCACACTCTTAGGGTATACTCTCACTTTGGTTGACTTCGGTAAACGATCATTAAGTATAGGGTGTTTTAGTGGTTGCCCTCTTGTCTAACAAAGATCAAATGTACCGTTCGGAAATGTTGCCTCGGAAATGTTGCCTCGGAAAGGTTGCCTCGGAAATGTTGCCTCGAATATGATCTTAAGACATTAGGGTTATTACTAAGACGTTCTAACATTGCTTTAGTGATTGTACGTCCCTTTCGAATTGACCCTTACAACTCCAACAACGGTGCTACCTACTTCTCAATAGTAGGATAGTGTTGTCTAAAGGAAACAAGAACAGAAACAATTCTTTTTCGAGTAGGTAGATAATGTTAGGTACTTGCTCAAAATAAACTTTTCCACACTTACACTCTTTTCAAACAAAGTTTTCAAAAACACTTCGTAACACTCTTGAGGACTGATACAAGGGTTAAAACGAAGTAAAACAAAAAATTTTCAAAACAAACACACACAAACAATTTTTAAAAGATGAGCAAGTACCTAAGAGCCCATGGAAAACCATGGATATAAAGGGTGCTAATACCTTCCCTTTCTATAATCTACCCCCCGTACTCAAAATCTCGAAAAAGGAATTTTTCTGTGCTTTTGTCCTTTCCAGTTGGATAAAATAAAAGTCGGTGGCGACTCTTGCTTACCGCGACATTTTGCGAATACAAACGCAAAATGCAAACCAGCATTTTCCAAAACAGTCAGTTCTGCCACCGTATCACAGAACTGGCGACTCTACTGGGGAATGAAATAAGTGGGGGTATACCTTAGGATATAGTTCATCATATTTGCTTCTTTTGTTTGTTTTGGTTACTTTACTTTTAAGGGTTTTTGTATTGGGAGTTACTATAGATCCTAACCCGGATTTGGGGACACCTTTTAGGTAAGTAGCAATAAACTGTGAGGGAACTGTATGGTGTAGACCGATATGGTTGAAGCAATAGCTACGTTGATGTGGCACATTGGCTGGTACCGGTATCCCTTGTGGAGAAACGAGGAGAATACGGGGCCGCTACGTGTGTTTTTAAGCATCAACTGACCTTAGAACCCTTAACAGACCAACTTGGCCAGTAGGAAGTAGTGAGATAGCCGGCCTCGGTGTAAAGCTGAGAACTGGTAGATACTCGATGCTACACTCATTGAGACCATACTCTCGAGATAGTTCTGGCTGCAAGAAAAGATTGCGTGAGCTGAAACCATGACCAATGGAGGATGGTCAGTGATATTGAGAACCTCTAGAACCCGATTAATTTTGCTAGGACAGGTTAAAACCAATTGAACTTCAAGAGGGTAATACCTTTGACTCCATGCAAGCCTTAAACTCAAGGGCTTTTGTGTGACTTGTTTGCCTTTGCCATGTCTGCTATCTGCCATACCTGTTGTTTTTATCATGACATCATGCATCATAACATAGCATGCATACTTCATTATACTGACCATTTCAAAGACCGAGGGGATTTATCTTTGTCTTGTTTTGCAGATTATGGCTTTCGTGCGCAGAAACACCATCCGAGTTAACTTTGTGCAAATACCTGCTCAACTCAGAGAATTAGCCTCAAAAGTTTCTGAGACTTCTTCATTCATTAAGAGGCATGGTCAGCTTCTTAGCCTGGTTACTTCCAAGTTTGATGAGCAGATGATGAGTGTGCTTTTCCAGTTCTTCGATCCTGTGCATCATTGTTTCAGTTTCCCAGATTATCAGCTGGTTCCCACTTTGGAAGAGTTCTCACACTTATTGGGCATATCCATCCTTGAGCAGATGCCCTTCATAGGTTTGGAAGAGACTCTTAGACCAGAAGACATTGCCTCAGCTCTACATCTAAAACGGGCTGATGTAGTATCCAATTGGGAGACACGAAGTGGGGTTGAAGGTTTCTTAGCCAAGTTTCTGATGGATCAAGCTCAATTATTCTGGGATAACTTGGATTTCCAGGCTTTCGAAGACATCTTGGCTCTCCTTATCTACAATTTGGTCCTCTTCCCGAATCCGGATTCTTTTGTGGATGTGAATGCGGTTAAGATCTTCCTTTCTCACAATCCAGTACCTACTCTCCTGGGCTTGCATGCCCTCTACACTCGTACTGTGTGTAGAAGAGGGACTCTTATGTGTTGTATGCCGCTGCTGTCGAGGTGGTTTATTTTGCACCTTCCTAAGTCTATATTGAAGAATGAAGAAGGTTTAGGATGGTCTTACAGGATAATGTCCCTTGCCCATACATACATTATTTGGAGTTCCAAGGCTTTGGAAAACACTGCAGTCATTGATCGTTGTGGGGGATACCCTAATGTACCATTGCTTGGAATCAGAGGGGGTATAACCTATATTTCTTGTCTAGCTCCGCGACAATTTGGTCGTGCTCGGAGAGATGGTCCTCATGAGCTACTTCTTACAGATATTTCCTTTGACTACAAGGAGGACATAGACGAGCACCGCCAGAGGTTCATACGAGCTTGGGGCATGGTGAATAGATCTTATCCCCGAGATCTAGGACTAAGAACTTCTCTCCCTATGCAGCCTTATCTCCAATGGGTCTGAGATCGTGCCCAGAAGCTTGGGATGCCCTATGAAGCAGTGTTGCCAATGATTGTGGAGCCCACTAATGAAGAGGGCATTCCTTATATAGTCCTTTATCCCTACATGCCCACTGATCTTGGGGCATTGAAGAGATCTTGGATTCAGCTGAAAGAGGAGAAGGATACCTATCGGGAAAAGTACCATGAGCAAGAAAGGAAGATCTTGAAGCTCACCAGGAAACTAGAGAATGAAAGAACGATCAATGACTATGTCAGCACAAAGGGGAAGCGTCCATGGGATTTCTGATTTTGCTTTCTCTAGTTTAAATTTGCTTTCCATTTGTTTCTTTGTAACGCCTTAAAGGCATTGATTGAACACTTTTACAGGTTAATCTAATAAAGTTTTGTTTTATTTTTGGTTTGGAAATTTAAATCTCCCAAAGTCTTTGAAATCATTACATACGCATCCCATTATCATGCACGCCATTAGAGGTACCATTACAGGTTTCTCATCTTCTTCGCTGTTTATTTCAGCAGAAATGTCTTTCGATTAAGCTATCAAAGATATTCAGGCATAAAATGCCCAATTCCAAGAGATGTTCTTGAGCTTGGCTAAAGGGCAAGAGGATTTGAAAGCTCTCATTTTGAAAGAGAAAGAGAAGAAGAAGAAGAAAAAGAAGGTCATTCTTCTGAGTATGGGTAAAAGGTTTGGGAATAGGTTGAAACAACAAGTTGATTTGTCCTTTTCATCCAAGGAAGGGGAGAACCGAGAAGAAGAAAAGGGTCCCAGTACTGCAATTTTTGATGATGATACGGATTATGATGAGGAGCAATATCCTCCTACCAAGGATAGGTACAAGCAGTTAGAAGACCATCTGAGTGCCATGAAGATTCAAAAGATCTCTGGTTTGGATTTTGGAGAGCTGGGACTGGTATCTGGAGTGGTGATCCCTCATAAGTTCAAAGCTCCGGTCTTTGCCAAGTACGATGGAGTATCCTATCCAAAAATCCATCTCCGCTCGTACGTCAGGAAAATCCAACCCCACACTGCTGATAGAAATTTGTGGGTGCATTTCTTTCAAGATAGTCTGTCAGGGACTCAACTTGAATGGTTTTATCAGTTGGAAGGAGCCAATGTCCGAAACTGGGAAGACCTCGTTGCTGCTTTTTACAGGCAATACCAGTATAACGTCGACCTTGCTCCCACTCATACTCAACTTCAGGGTATGTCAATGGGTGCAAGTGAAGGTTTTAAAGATTACGCTCAAAAGTGGAGAGATTTGGCTGGAAGAGTCCAACCCCCTTTGTCTGATAGGGAGTTGGTTGACATGTTTTTAGGGACGCTATCTGGTCCATTTTTCAATCATTTGGTCGGCAGTTTGTTGCCTGGGTTTACTGAGTTGATCTTGACTGGAGAGAGAGTAGAAGCTGGTATCCAAAGTGGCAAGATACAGAAGGATACTTCATCAAGTGCAGTAAAGAAGCCTTTCACCGGTAAGAAAGAAGTTAGTGCAGTCTACAACTCGAGGAGCCAAAACAGACCTGAACACCGTCAAGCAGTAAATGCGGTAGTGATATCAAGACCCACAGTTGCTCCACAATGCAACAATCAAAAACGGGTGGAAAGACCACAGAGGCAGTACACTCGGCTCAACATGACCTTGTCTCAAATTCTACCACAGTTATTGAAGACCAATCTGGTAACTCTGAGGGAAGCCCCGAAGAATCCCAACACCACTTCTCCTCAATATAACCCGAATGCCCGCTCCGTCTATCATTCCGAAGGCCCAGGTCATGATACAAACAACTGTTGGGCCTTCAAAAACAAAGTGTAAGATTTGATCGAAGCCAAAGAGATTGAGTTTGACGCTCCGGAGAAGCCCAACGTCATAACTACTCCCATGCCCAACACGGTCATGGAGTAAATGTTATAGACAATGATTTATTTGTGACCTCCGTGGAAGATATTGCTACTCCTTTGATGATAGTTAAGAAGAGTCTATTGTTGGCCGGTTTATTTCCGGGCTGTGGCGAAGGTTGCCACTTGTGTTTAATTCTGCCTGCTGATTGCCACTTATTGAAATCAGGTGTTCAGTGCCTGATGGATAACAAAGAGGTCCTGTTCGAGAAGACTTTGGTTCCGTTGGTTCCAATTCAAGATGTTGCCATCATAACCTTTTCCGCCAATCCTTCCAAGGTTTCCTCGAGAAAACCTGTTAGGATTACATCTGTTCCAAGAATTGCCCCGTTAATAATTACTGTCCCTGGTCCTATCCCATATACTTTGGATAAGGCCGTCCCCTGGCACTACGATGCAGACGTGTATTACCATGGAGTTAAACAAGACTTAAAAAGTGAGGAAGCTGATGTTGATGTCAGCAATATTGTCGGGGCTAGCAAGGTCACCAGAAGCGGAAGAATCTTTTCTCCTAAGATTTCCCCTCTGACTGTCCATAAACCATCTGCTAGTACATCAGCTACTATTCCAGTTCCTATTCTAGTTATCACCCCTGTCGCTGAGCCATCTGGGACTCAGGGCAAAGAAATCATATGTGAGCCTGCCCGGACGGAGGCACCTAAGAAGATCATTGTGGAAACCTCTAAGCAGGAGATAGAGGAAATTCTAAAGATTATCTAGAAGAGCGATTACAACATAGTCGAGCAGCTGGGGCAGACCCCGTCAAAAATCTCCATGTATCCTTGTTGTTGTATTCTGAAGCCCATGCAAAGGCTTTAATTGCTTTCCTCAAAACTGCGCATATGCCGCAGGAAACTTCAGCCAATCAATTCAAAGACTGCGTAGCTAGTTTGACTGCCGACAATGGGTTGGGTTTCTCAGATGCAGATCTGACTTCTAAAGGAAGAAATCATAATGATGCGCTGCACGTCTCGATCGAGTGCAGGGGCACCACTATGGCCCATGTACTGGCGGATACCGGGTCCTCATTGAATGTTTTTCCAAAGAAGGAATTAAACCGTCTGGACTGTGAAGGTTTGATTCTAAAGCCGAGCAATATTATGGTCAGGGCTTTCGACGGGTCAAAAAGGATGGTGCATGGGGAGGTGGACGTACCTGTTAAAGTTGGCTCTCAGAGTTTTGCATCTACTTTCTACGTGATGGATATCCGACCATCATATTCTTGCTTGCTGGGTCGTCCTTGGATTCATAAGGCTGGGGCAGTGACCTCTACGCTCCATCAAATGTTGAAATATCCAGTAAAGGGGAAGATTGTTACGGTACGAGGAGAAGATGAGTACATGGTGAGTCATCTCAATTCCTTTCGCGATGTGGAGATGGATAGGGAATTCATTGAAACCCCTTGTCAGAACTTTGAAGAGGTCCCCCAGACATTGGCGTCGACTGAAGTTGCTGCTCACAAACCTCCGATGAAGATGGCTTCCCTCAAGGATGCCATGGATGTAATTGAAAAAGGTGGGTGCGCAAATTGGGCTCAGCTCCCCGATTTCACACACAAAACTGACAAGTTTGGTTTGGGCTTTACTACAGAGGCTCAAAGGGCTGTCAGGCACGCGCGGATTGGAAGACCTCCTATACATATCAGTAATCCGGAAGTTAATGTGATTGAAGATGGTGAAGAAGATTCGGACATTGATAGCTGGATCTACCCTACAACCAATGGAGGATTGAACAATTAGACGGTGAAAGACTTCATACCTACTTCCTTTATTTCACAGTAATTGACTTTTGTTTTGAAGTTTGCAATAAACAGTTTGAAACTTTACGGCCTGGTGCCTTGCACGAGGCACCATGGCTTTACTTGTGAGGGCTTATTATTCATCATTTTCACATACCATCAATAAAACATTGGACGTTTCTTGCATTACAAATTTTGCGCTCCTTGTTTTTTTTCTTTTCTGTCTCTCACTTTATCAAAACAGCTATGCTCTTACACACACTCACGTATCATAATGCAGATCCATGTCCACTCTGGATCCCATTGATAACAACTCTGCTACTGCCAGTTATGACTTCGAAAATCCGATCAACCAAGCCGAGGACGAAGGTGAGGATGATTATGAGGTACCTAGAGAACTTGCTAGACTTTTACTACAGGAAGAGAGGACCATACAGCCTCATGAAGAGCCAGTCGAATCGGTAAATTTGGGTACAGAGGAAGACATGAAAGAGGTCAAGATAGAAGCAAATCTGGAGCCTAGTGTTAAACAACAGTTGATACAGATGCTACGCGACTATGTTGAGATCTTCTCTTGGTCTTATGAAGATATGCCCGGTTTAGACACCGATATTATGGTTCATCGCTTGCCAACTAAAGAAGACTGTCCTCCGGTAAAGCAGAAGGTTCTCCGTATGCGCCCTGAGATGTCTGAGAAAATCAAAGTTGAAGTCATGAAATAGTTCGACGCAGGATTTTTAGCTGTCACTTCTTATCCGCAGTGGGTTGCCAACGTTGTTCCAGTACCTAAGGAGGATGGTAAGGTACGGATATGTTTGGACTATAGAGATCTGAACAGGGCGAGTCCTAAGGATGATTTACCACTTCGTCATATTGATGTTCTGTTCGACAACACCGTGCAACATAAGATCTTCTCCTTTATGGATGGTTTTTCTGGTTACAATCAGATTAAGATGGCTCCTGAGGACATGGAGAAGACAACCTTCGTTACGCAGTGGGGCACCTTTTGTTACAAGGTAATGCCTTTCGGGTTGAAGAATGCTGGGGCAACTTATCAGCGCGCCATGGTCGCTTTGTTCCACGACATGATTCACTATGAGATTGAGGTTTATGTTGATGACATGATTGCAAGGTCCCAAACTGAGGAAGAACACCTTGACCATCTCCAGAAACTGTTTGACAGGTTGAAGATGTACAAGCTAAGGCTGAACCCGAACAAGTGCACCTTCGGAGTAAGGTCTGGTAAGCTGCTAGGTTTCATCGTCAGTGATAAGGGTATTCAGGTGGACCCCGCAAAGGTGAAGGCCATACAGGATATGCCGGCTCCCCGCACAGAAAATGAAGTTAAAGGTTTTTTGGGACGTCTGAACTACATTGCCAGATTCATTTCACACATGACCGCTACTTGTGAGCCAATCTTCAAGCTGCTGAAGAAAGATCAAGTGGTAAAATGGAATGATGAATGTCAGACCGCTTATGAAAGAATCAAGGAATACCTCCAAGAGCCACCAATTCTGATGCCTCCAGTTGAAGGAAGACCTCTGATCTTATACTTGACAGTATTGGATAATTCAATGGGGTGCGTGCTAGAGCAGCATGACGAGTCTGGCCGAAAAGAGCTTGCTGTTTACTACCTTAGCAAAAAGTTTACCGACTGTGAGACCCGATACTCACTGCTCGAGAAAACTTGTTGCGCTTTGGCACGGGCTGCTCACCGACTGAGATAGTATATGCTAACTCACACCACTTTATTATTATCAAAGATGGACCCAATCAAGTATATCTTCGAGAAGCCTGCCTTGTCTGGAAGAATAGCAAGATGACAGATGATTTTAACCGAATATGACATCTAATACACAACCCAAAAAGCAATCAAGGGGAGCGTATTGGCGGATCATTTGGTGCATCATGCCGTGGATGACTACCAATCCATGAATTTCGAGTTCCCGGATGAGAACATCATGTTGGTGACCGACTGTGAAGAACCTGGACCGGATGAAGGACCTGAGGAAGGATCCCGATGGTCTATGTTTTTTGACGGAGCATCAAACGCATTGGGTAATGGCATCGGCACTGTGATCATATCTCCTGAAGGCTGTTATACTCCATTCACCGCCCAATTATGTTTTAACTGCACCAACAATATGGCGGAGTATGAAGCGTGCATCATGGGCCTTCGAGAAGCTATTGACCTAAGGATTAAGTTCTGGAGTGTATTCGGAGATTCTGCTCTAGTGATCAGTCAGATCAAAGGCGAGTGGGATATGAAACACCCAAATCTTATTCCTTACAAGGAGTATGTACTAACATTGCTCCCACACTTCGAAGAGATAACCTTTGAACACTTCCTGAGAGAAGAAATCAGTTAGCGGACGCGCTAGCTACCATGTCTTCTATGTTCAAGGTCAGGTGGGACAATGAAGCTCCCCAGATTACAATTGAGAGGTTGGATGAACCCGCACATTGCTGTGACATCGAGATAGAAGAGGTAGTAGATAAACCCTGGTTTAACGAGGTAAAGAGGTATCTTGAGGCTCAAGAGTACCCCGAGGGCGCATCTGTTAATGACAAGAAATTCTTGAGAAGGTTCGCTGCGAAGTTCTTCATTAGAAATGGGATTCTCTATAAGCGTAACCATGATTCAACCTTACTGCGATGTGTGGACAAAAGCGAGGCATATAAGATCATGGCAGAG
Source organism: Vicia faba (assembly GCA_948472305.1). NCBI lineage: Eukaryota > Viridiplantae > Streptophyta > Magnoliopsida > Fabales > Fabaceae > Vicia > Vicia faba. The sequence continues at coordinate 275,429 of CATIWC010000813.1, read as the reverse complement.
TTACATGAAGGTACCTTCGGAACTAATTCCAGTGGACACACCATGGCGAAGAAAATCCTACGGGCAGGATATTATTGGTCCACTATGGAAGCCGATTATTTTGAGCACTCTCGAACCTGTCATAAGTGCCAAATCTACGCTGATAAGGTACATGTACCTCCAGTTCCTCTGAATGTTTTGACAACACCTTGGCCTTTTGCAATGTGGGGCATCGACATGATCAGCGAGATCAGACCTACTGCGTCCAACGGGAATCATTTCATCCTGGTAGCTATTGATTATTTTATGAAGTGGGTTGAGGCAGCTTCCTTTGCTACAGTAACCAAGAACTTCATGGTGCGATTTATCCGACACAATCTGATCTGTCGATATGGTGTACCAGAGAGGATCATTACGGAAAATGGTACAAATCTCAACAATATAATGATCACTGAGCTTTACAAACAGTTCAAGATACAGCATCATAACTCTTCTCCCTACTAGCCGAAGATGAATGGGGCTGTTGAAGCGGCTAATAAGAACATCAAGAAGATTGTGTAGAAGATGACAGTGACATTCAAAGACTGGCAAGAGATGTTACCATTCACTCTTCATGGGTACCATACCTCAGCATGGACATCGACAGGGGAAACACCCTACTCCTTGGTGTATGGCATGGAGGCAGTCTTACCCATTGAAGTCCAGATACCCTCTCTCCGGATTATGAAGGATGCAGGTTTGAGCGAAGATGACTGGATCCAGACCCGGCTTGATCAGCTGAATTTAATCGACGAGAAGAGGCTTACTGCTATTTGTTATGGTCAGACGTATCAAAAGCGAATGATCAAGGCATTTAACAAGAAAGTCATACGACAAGAGTATCAAGTCAGGGATTTGGTGATCAAACGCATCATACTGCCGCAAGGTGATCCCAGGGGAAAATGGACCCCCACGTACGAAAGGCCATTTATGGTTAAGAACATTTTCTCTGGAGGAGCTATTATTCTAACCACCATGGATGGTGACGACCTTCCTCACCCCGTCAATGCAGACATAGTGAAAAAATACTACGCATAATCAAAGACCCGCTAGGTTGACTGGCCTAGGCAAAAATAAGGGCTTCCCGACGAACCAAAAGGGTTCGAGAAAAGATAAGGGATGAAATAAATAAAAATTGTACACCCGACAAGTCAAAAACCTGAAAAGGCGGCTTGGGCAAAAAAGGGTATCCCGGTGGGCTGAAAACCCGAAAGGGCGGTCCAAGAAAAAATTAGGGATCAAAGCGTAACACTATGTCTCACTGGATCACCTTGCAACCAAACTTCAGTATCGACTATCAGGCTCGGACGATGCCAATCGATCTGATCCACCTTCGACCAAGTAGTAAAGTGATGAGACGCTCGAAGATATAAGGGCAATAGCAGAGTTGGAACCCAATGAGATTGTTTCACATAGATGTTTTCTTTCTTTTTCACAAATTGTATAATTCCTATCTTTCGGCGGCGTTCTCTTACTAGGACGTCAGCCTCTTGTACAAAACGCCTATTACAGGCCAACTTCAAAATCAATACAATTCAGTTTCACAAGAAATTCCAACTTATTTTTTATTTTTTCTGTTTTGTCTTGCAAGAACGTCCAATGATTCATTTTTGATATATGCATTTGAGAATAACTGCTGCTCATAAATATTTACATACGAAACAAAAGACAAGTACTCGTAATTCTAGGAACAGGGGTAAACATAAGTGTCCAAACCTTACAGTTTCTCTACCCACCAGGTACATGGATAGAGCCAGTTTAAGAATATGACTAAAGGTACATACACTCCCCGCAGAGTAAGAAGTACCCAAAGACAGTGGTGACAATTCTCCCCAAGCAGAGTTTATCTATCACCAACAATAGAAGTTCACCATCAGTGAAGTTTATTTTTTCCACAGGCAGAAATTCAATCCCCAACGGAGTGCATCATCACCAGCAACGTTAATTCATCCCCAACGGAGTTATTTCTCCAGATCAGCAGATCATCCGATGGAGTATCTCTCCTCCCCACAGAGTCATTCTCTCGCCAATTTATTCTCCAGCAGAGTCTCTCCCGGTAGAATATTCTCAAACAGAACGGACGCAAGTCTCCGGCTAATCATCTTCGATCGTTATCCCTAGTGAGCGCGAAGAACTCAACTCCTTGAACTCTTCAACAATAGTCCAGGATTCATTCTCCCCTACCGGAGAATATCACAAAAAACATTGCATATCCATACATCATGGCATGCGCATACGCATCATACAACACGATCTCATTTATTTTGAGAACATCATTACCCAATACATTTCATACATCATGACATCACATATGACTAACTCTTTAACTTTCAGGGAAAGATGTAATCAAGTTCTCACAAGTTTTCTCTGGTTCAGTCAAATCGATACTAAGATTTCTATTCCAGTTCAAGCTATAAAGCCCGGATTCGACCGGATAATATCTTGATCTCTCCAAGATACCATGAAGTCTGGAATCGACCAGATAGTGGTATATCTTTAATTCAAGCTATGAAGCCCGAATTCGACCGAATAATATCTTGATTTCTCCAAATACCACGAAGCCTGGAATCGATCAGATAATGGTATATCCCAAACACAAGCTGGAAGCCCGGAAATCGACCGGAAAATAGCTTAACCCCTCAACAAGGTATTGTGAAGCCTGGAAATCGACCAGATAGCGATACAAGATACCATGAAGCCTGAACTCGACCAGATAATGGTATAAGACACCGTGAAGCCTGGATCACGACCAGATAGCGGAAAAGGATACTGAATCCTAGATCACGACCAGATAATAGATGAGGTACTACGAAGCTCAGAATTCGACCGAATAGTAGTTTACCTGGCCAATTACTAAGAAGCCCGGAGTCGACCGAATATTAGTATGCCTTAAACTCAAGTTGAAGCCCGAATGCGACCGGATAACAACTTAATTCCTTCTGAAGCCTGGAGTACAACCAGATAAGAAGTGAGAAATTGCGAAGCTTGGAGAATGACCAGATAACAAGTTTTAATCTCACCCCCCCCCCCCAGTAAGTCGTTGTAAAGCCTGGAGCACGACCAGATAATAGTCGATCTTATTTTCCTCAGTGAATCACTGTGAAGCCTGGAACACGACCAGATAGAAGTTCATTTTCACCTCCTCTACTAAGAGATGATTCCCCAGTAGAGTAACAGACAGCTGAAGTTCCTAAAGCTTTATTTCTCTCAAGACAGAGACCAGCATTCTCCAGCGTAGTCCTCCTCAAAAACAGGTGTACGGGTTCTCGCAAAGCAATCTCTTATGCGATCGACACTTCTTATGATGGCATCTTTAAGCTCATCTTCCTTAATTGACTTCCAAATGGCATCTATAATCCCATTCCCGATATCACAAGACAGATACCACTTCATGCGAGTGCAAATTTCTTGGCACTCTAGTGTTCAATTATCTTCCACCTTCGGATCACGAAAGGCAGACAAGCCAATCTACATCCTCAGGTTTAAGAAGATTGAACAGGGGCATTTGTTGTACCCCAAAATTTTCCCTCCCATATTTCTCAATACATGTCAAGTAAGGTCCTCAAATTGCTCAAGGAAGTTCAAGAGTTGACCAGACAAACCCTCTTCTAAAGCAGTCTACCCCAAATTAGGGTTTCAGTTTGCATCAAAATATTTGAGTCCAAAGGGTCCCAAATTCTCACCATTGTCCTAATATGTTCTCAAGATAATCCATGTCAAGTTTCAAGCCTTGCAGAGGAAGTTTGCTCAGTCAATTGCTCAAAAGCCTGAAAATCGACTGTGCTAGGGCAAAAGTCAATTGTGGCCCACATACAGTCAAACTTCAATATATTTGGTAAACATCCTCATTTTTAAGTATTATTCATCATTTGATCAAGGGTTGATCATGATTCCTCAAGGATTGCTCACAATTCATCAAAACCCAAAAGTTGCTAAATTAGGGTTTTTTAGGAAAAGTCAACTCAACTTTGACCAAGCATAAATTTCTCATACTTTATTAAAAATGACCCATCCAAAGCTCATTTTGAATATGATGCAATTACCTACAATTCATCTTCATCTCCCAAGTTCAAAATATGCACTCACAAGAAGATATGAATTTGGACATTATAGGTCATTTTGAAAAGTCAACAAAAACACCTTTTTTGTCAAAGCTTCATACATGAACATGGAAGACTCAATTGAGATGAGACCAAAAGGGTTGCTTATTGGACATCTTAATCTTTCTAAAAAGTCCAAGAACACATCTCTAGGGTCAAAATTGAAGGAGTTATACATTGGTGAAGTTGACCCTTTTTGCAAAATTGCCCAAAGTCAAATGTGCCCAAAATTGCAATTTTTTTCAAATGGGCCCAACTTTTTATGCTTGCATTGAGTTTGTAATGTGACCCACGACCCATGATCCTTTATATTTGTCATTATTTTATTTTTGTCATTTATTTTGATTTTATTTCAATTAAATCAAATAAAATCAAAATAAAATCATGAAAATATCAAAAACTAATCAAAGCTTGAGATTTTGTGCATGTTTAGGTCTATTATACAGCTGGAGATGGAATCAAATCGTGCAAGCTTCATTTGGACACAAAAAGATTGTATTTTCTCAATTTAGAAAGATTTTCACTAAGAATCAAATCATGAATCAATGATCATTATTGGAGAAGATTTGAAACCAAATTGCAACCCTAATTCGTTCTTGGGTACATAAGGAAGATGATCAGATAAAAAACAAGAGGATTGAAGGCGTGAAAAGAAGAGAACAAATCTCAAAATTTCAAGGAAAAGTTGTAAATTGATTTCCCAGTTCAAGGCTTCCTCAAGCCGTTCCAGGCACACCAATCGATTGCTGGACATCCAGGGATCAAGATTCAACCACTAACAAGCCTCATAACATCCAAAAACACACTGTAAGAGTCCCACGACTTCCATGTTTTTTTTGAATTCATATATCATGATTCTGGCATAGTTAGCATGTTTTATTGATATATTCTTAATCCTTGAGTCATTTGCAAACTACTGGTTGCGTTTAATTTCATTTTTTGCTGACTATACATCAAGATGCCATAGTTAGGGTTCTTGGTTCGTTTTTGGGGTTTTTATGTACAAGTACAATTGGCCATGGATAAGGGTACCATGATGCTCGTGAGGTTCCCACGAGTTGATTGGTGCCATCGTTTTGCATTTATCACGCTTGTACAAGATTTTGGAAAGGTACAGGGTTGTACCTACGCCCTTTTGTCCATAGGTAAAAGTCCTGGATCTAAAACGACAGAGATGATGAGGAAGATGATAACGTGGCGCCCCATGGATGGTCCATTCAAATCTGCACACGTTTTAAGATTATGCTTTTTGTTTTACCATATATTTCTTTGTCATTAACCATACAAATAAGCAAGCTAGCTCAAATGGTCATCATGCAGGGTAAAACGCCAAAAGGGCCTGGGTTCGATCCCCAGGTCCCCATATTATTCCATATTATTTTGCATTACATGATTAGATGTACAGGCGTCCCACAAAGTCCACCATATGTCATCAGCTTTCAACCATCAGATCCCAAGCAAGCCAAATCCAAGGCCTCTCCATGAGGATCCACAATACACCCGAGTCAAGCTAGCAACATGGGATCTGGAAAGTCAACAGGGCCAGGCGCTTTAGGGCCCAGAATTGCAAGTCTCACCCCCTTGTTTGCTAGCATACCACCAGGCCCATTTTATTTCTTTTCTAATTTCCTTTATCTAATTTAATTAGTTTAATTTATTTGCTAACACAAAATTAATTCTTTTTTTCCCAAAAAAATCATAAAATCAATTTCACAAATTTAGAATTAGTTTTTATTTTATTTTATCAAATTTAATTGAACATTAGTTTTAATTTAATTTTAAGGCAATTCTAACTTTTTGTAAATAATTAAAATCAAATTAAAAAATTAGGGTTGCTTTTGATTTAATTTTTATTTCCTTTCTCAAAAAAATACACAAATAGGTTAACTTAATTGTTTTTCTTAATTTAAATTAATTAGTGTGATGCGGTGGGAGAACTAACTTGAGGTTTTGCGTTTGTGTTCGCAAATGTCGCGGTTATCAAGAGTCGCCACCGACTTTTCTTTTATCCAAAAGGAAAGGTAAAAAAGCACAGGAAAGACCTTTGAGATGTTTTCTTGAGTTCGGGGGGTAGATTATGAAAAGGGAAGGTGCTAACACCCTTTTCATCCATGGTTTTCCATGGGCTCTTAGTTACTTGTTTAGATCACTTGCTTTGCTTTTGCAATTGTTTGAAATGGTGCTTTGTGTGGTTTTTGAAAGTATTTTGAAAAGAGGCCTTTGTTTAGGCAATCTTTGTAATGATTCTCGTTCGTAAGAATGTATAAAAAGATGTTTTTCTTTTGAAAAATGTTTCAATGTTTTGAAAGTTGTTTGGAAATGTTTTGAAATGTGTGTATGTTTGTTTTTGAAAATAGCAAGGATTATTTGCAAATTGATCAAGTAACTAGAAGCATTCTACCTACTCAAAAGTCTTTCTTGTACATTTTTATTCCTTTGACATTGTTGATTTACCATTAATTTGGTAAACAACCCTATCTTTGGATGTTAAACGGGACGGGCGTGGGTCATCGTATGACCATGATAGCAATGGTGCCAAGTATCTTAGCAAGTTTTGAGGGACCAAGATCATTTGTTTTAGGCAACCTTTTGATAGCGTCATCGAGGGACTATGATCTTATTTTGATTGATTTTTCCAAGATACCTTGCATGCATACCATTGCCATTTGTTAGGAAACAAAGTGGTTGAAACCCTAGAGGTGCTTGTGTGCAATGTGTTGTCATCTTACATGCATTTGTCTTGTATTAGGTCTTTGCTATTTGTTTGATTTTTGTCTTTATCATACAAACCCTAATTTTACTAAACATGTATAATGCGATAAATTGCGTAAAGTAAATCAAAGTTATTAATATTATGGGAGGGGGGATACAAGTTTTGAATGGGGATATTTGCACAAAATAAAACCCTAAAATACTATTACAACCCAATTGAATATTTGCAAATTAAATAAATGTACAAATATTTAAATATGCAAATAAAATGTATTTATGCAAAAAATGTTTTGTATTTATTTTATGTATGAAAAAATAAAATTATTTTAAGTCCTAAAAATAAGAAAAATAATATTGTTATTTTTGAAAGGGGTAAAACCCTAGTTTTTTTTATTAAAAGAAAATTATGTTTTCTATTATTTATTTTATCCATTTATGTACAAGAAATAATAAATAATATTATTAACAAATATTAAAAATTAAAATATGTATGAAAATAATTATTTTAATGTAGAAAACAATAAAATAAAAATTTATAGTATTTTTTAAATTGTATTTGCAAATTGTTTAAGAAAATAAAGTTCTATATATTAAAATAAAACTATTTTATATGTGAAAAAAATAATAAAAATAAAATAAAATTGCAAAAAATTAAGAAAATTATTTTTGTGATTTTTAATGTTCAGAAAAATAAGTGCAAGTCAAAAATATAAAATATGCAAGAAAATATGCAAAAATAAAAAAATATGAAGCAGGGGGGTGCAAAAGTAAACTGGGGGTGTGGAAAGTCAGAACAGAAGCCCAAAGGCGCCAAGGCCCAGAACATCATCTTCATCCCTGTCCTTGGCTTCCTGCGCGTGCGTTTCTGAGTTCAAACCTATATCTTGCTCTAGCTTGCATAAAATCAAAAACTCATAACATAAAACATGTAGCTTGTGATCTCACGATTTCAGTGATATAAAGTTTGTGACCTAACTCTAAAAGACCAGGGAGAATTTCAGTGGCCCTAATTCCTGACCTAATTTTTTCATGAACTTCAAGCTTCAAATTCTCACTAGTCAGTTAATATAAATGACAACTATGCATATGTACAACTTCAACAAGTTAAGGACTACATTTTTGCTTCACAAATCGTGACTTAAGGATTCCTAAATAAAGAGATAGAGATTTGAAAAATACCTTGTTCAACAGAGTTTGGATATGGCAATGTGGGGGCTTTGAGTGAGGCCTGAAGATCGCGTGAGCTTCGTTGAAGTTCCCTCAAGCTATTCCAATGCTTAGCTGGCCTTGTGGATGGCTGAAACTTCCTGCACGAGTCAACCTGCAACCTTCCAAAATGAAAATGGTGATGTCTGAAATAGGGCTTACAGAACCAGGACAAGGACTTGGATAGTTTAGGTAGGATGTATGGAAGATGTTTAATGTGTTACAAAGCAAAACGCACGAGCAAATATTGAGATGGCTAGTGTTTTGCAGAAACTGCCCTGTTTTGGGCAGAAATGTGGTTTTTCTGTTTGGGAGAGTTTTGAATGTTGTGAATTCTTGTTTTCTGCTTGCAACAAGTTTGTGAAGTTCTTTAGAATGAAGCCAAGTTCACCCTTTATCAGATGTACAAGTTCTCTTCATTTTTGCCATTTTTCTTGCTTTTGAAGAAAAGTTGAAGTGACTATGCAAAAGGCTTGTACTTGCTTTTTTATAGGATGCAGAGAGTTGGTGAAAAAAGCTTGATATCTGTGGACAACGCTTGCACAAAAGAAACATGTCAATGGCTCAATAATTGCAAAGTTGCAAAAAGCATGCTTTATGAAAATGGCAATGTGCCCTTTATGCCATTTATGGATTAAACTCTTGTACAATTCTCTAAAGGTCAAAATAAATCCATTAACCACTGATCTAGAATTTAATTATGGAGTGTAGAAGGGATTAGGACCTGTAATACAAGGTACAAGCATTCTAGAATATGATTTACAAAATGCCATTTTCTCTTCTTCGATTCTCCCTAACCACAAATGATCTTGGAGAGTTCTTGGACATTTTAGAAAGCTTGAAACATGCTATACAATCCATATTTGAAATGAATTTTTATATACCTCTTGGAACTAGGTGAAAAATTCCCATGAAGTTGGGTCAAAAACCTGCGTAAATTAGGGCAAATTTTCACTAAGTTAAAAAGTTTATGGACCCCTATTCACAAATTCATAACTTGAGATCCAAGCATATTTTGGGAAAACTTTGTGAATAAAAGTTGTAGATTTCATGGAGGACTACAACTTTCATGTTGGAAGTTTTCTTTGAATCCAATTGCATCATGGTGAAAAAGTTGTGGAAAGTTGGGAAAAAAATAAGAAATTTTCCATACTTAGAAAAATTCTTAGTTATGAAAAATTTCAAATTAAAACCCTAATTTTCAATTTTAGGTTTCTTGGTCAACAAGTTTCACATTTTGACATATCTTGATGAATTATGACCCTTGGCACTTGATTTTGACCAAAAAGTCAAAGTTTGACTTTTCAGTACACAGTTGACTTTTGATCAGTTGACTGCAAAATTCATCTGTCAATCCTATGCATTTGAGATCTTTTGAACTATGTGATTAGGTCGAGATGATGATATTGAGTCCTTGAAATTATGCTTGAACCCAATTGGCCATTGGCTAGGTTAAAAATCAGAAATTGCCCTTTCTCAGTCAAAACCCTAATTTTGACCATTTTGCCCTTTTGATGATTTGATCAAATTTCTTGAGGAGTTGTGATCCAAACTTGATCAAATGGTAAATAGGAGCCTAGAATGTTGTTGTGGATAAAAAATTATGGAGTTTGACTGTAAATTGGCCATGGTTGACTTTTTCCCCAATATAGTTGATTTTCAGATCAACTGTCCAATTGACTGGGCAAAAATGTGATTCAAGGCTTGAAACTTGTCATGAGCAATCTTAGGGGTCCAATATGGTGTATGAAAGTCACATGAAGCATTGATGGTCCAAAATTCCTTGTGCAAACTCAAACCCTAATTTCAGGTCATCAGTGCAAGGTGAGGTCTTGAGCTGAGCAAACCCTAATCCTGTCTGGAGTCCAAGAAGTCTTATGAGGAAAATCTTGATAAAATGAGAGGGCAAATTTTGGGGTACAACAGCTTCCCCTGTTCAAACTTCTTGAACCTGAAGATTTAGATTGGCGAGTTTTATCGTTCGTGACTCGAAGGTAAAATATGATTGGACACTAGAGTGCCTGTAAATTTGCACTCGTCAAAGTGTAGTTGAGGGAATGGGCTTAAAGATGCCATTTGGATATGTGATAGAATATTGTTGGATATGGGCTTAAAGATGCCATCCAAGAATGTTTGTTGAATTGTATGTTGTAAGTCAGGAGAATAATTATTCAGAATGGTATCCGTGTCTGGAACGTATCTGAACTGTATCTGGAGACTTGTAATGAGAAACATAATAGCATCCGTGTCTGGAGCGTCTCTGAGCTGTATCTGGTAGTTGGAATCTGAATGAGCAATAGAATAACATCCGTGTCTGGAGCGTCTCTGAGCTGGGGAGAATCAGAATAAGCGATAGAATGGCAAATGTGTCTGGAGCATATCTAAATTGTATTTGAAAGTTGAAATCTGAATGAGTATCAGGATGACATTTGTATCTGGAGCGTATCTGAACTGAATCTGAAATCTGAATCTGAATGAGCAACATAATGACTTCCGTGTCTGGAGTGTATCTGTACTGTATCATGATTGCTGAATCTTGAATGAGGGCCAGAATGGCATCCGTGTCTGGAGCGTATCTGAACTAGAATCTGAATAATTGACAAAATGAATTTCGCATCTGGAGTGTATCTGAATTATATCTGATAGTCGAAATCTGAATAAGTGTCAGGATGGCATCCTTGTCTGGAGCGTATCTGAACTGTATATGAAATCTGAATCTGAATGAGCAACATAATGACTTCCGTGTCTGGAGTGTATCTGAACTGTATCTGATAGTCGAAATCTAAATAAGTGTCAGAATGGCATACTTGTCTGGAGCGTATCTGAACTGTATCTGAAATCTGAATCTGAATGAGCAATAGAATGACTTCCGTGTCTGGAGCGTATCCGTACTGTATCATGATTGTATACTGTTAATGGTAGCTTGTTAATCTTATCCTGAAAAGGGAAAAATGTTAGCTGAAACACAAAGTTATGTTGCATGAAATGTATGATGCAATATATATGCTTTATCAATGTTTATGATATATGGATGTAATGTATGCCCATGTAAGCTGATTTGCTGTATTGTTGAGGAAAATAAATCCTTGACAACTGGGGATAATAAAACCCTTGACTACTGCCGGGGAAAATAAATCCTGGACTGCTGAGGATAAGAAATCCTGGGCGACTGTCGGGGATTAAAAATCCTTGACAAATTCTGTGAGGATGTGAGGATCCTTCATGTCTTGAAGTTGGAGTATTGACAAAAATTATGTTGTGAGAGTAATGCCAAACTGCTTGAAAAATTTGCTTAGGAAATCCAGAGAACCTTGATTATTTCTACTGGGGGTTACTCAATGGGAATCCTTATTCAGCTGGGGAATAGGGAAAATTCTGATGACTTCTGTGGGGAATTAAGAATGAGAATCTTCCTTCTGTTGAGGAGTAATGAAAACTTTGGCGACTTCACTGGGGAATTAGGAATGAGAATCTTCATTCTGTTGAGATCGGTGTAAACTCTGTGGGGAAGAAGGCTTACTGCTGAGGAGTAAGTTCAGGAGTTTGGGTTGTCCGCCACTCTATTGGGGAGTCATCCTAGGTTGGGAAGAGACAAAATTGGATGGTTTCTACTTGGGATTGATAGTTAAAAGTCTTGACTCGACTGAGGAAGAAGGTTTCAGATCCGCTGGGGATTTGTAATTCAAAGTTTTGGCTCCGCTGGGGACTGGGAGTTTGAAGTTTTAACTCTGATGGGAATTAAGGGATTGAAATTTTAGTTCCACTGGGAGATCTAGATGATGTACTCTAGGGATTGCTCATGGAATAGCCCTAAGACGTTTTCCAATCCTTTCAGTCTGTCAGTAATTGTTCTTTTCCACCTGTTTATTTGTAAACAGTAATTATGTTCAAATGCATATGTTCATCAATGAATCATTGGACGTTTTTGCAAATAAAAACACAATTGTAAAAGAAAAAGGAAAATAGTTTTTTGTACTTTGAAAGAGATGTCTTTGTATTTACTTTGAATAAGTGTTTTGTACAAAGGAGACAAGCATCCTAGTAAGAGGATGGTGTCATAAAAGTAAGAAAAATTTATACAAAGAAAGATAGCTATGTGTAAAAAATAAAATCCCATGGGGTTCCCATTCTGCTATAGCCTTCGTATCTTCGAATATCTTGTCCGTTCGTTGCTTCGTCCGAAGATGATTAGATTGATCAGAAGATCAGAGTTTGTCAGTGAAGAGATTGTCCTTAAAGTGATCCGACGAGACATAGTCATACGCTTTAATTCCCTAACTTTTGCCTGGACCGCCCTTTCGGGTTTTCAGTCCACCGGGAAACCCTTTTTTTCCCAAGTCGCCCTTTCGGGTTTTCAACTTGCCAGGTGTACAGATTTTTTTGTTTTATCCCTAATTTTTGCCTGAATCGCCCTTTCGGGTTTTCGATTCACCGGGATGCCCTTGTTTTGCCTAGGTGTGTCAACCTAGCGGGTCATTTATGCATAGTATCTTTTGACTATGTCTGTGTTCGCAGGGTGCGGCAGGTCCTCGCCGTCCATGGTGGTTAAGATCATTGCCCCACCAGAAAAGATGTTTTTGATTACAAATGGTCCTTCATAGGTATGAGTCCATTTTCCCCTGGGATCACTCTGTGGCAAGATAATGCGCTTGATCACTAGATCTCCAACTTGATAAACTTGGCGTCTTACTTTCTTGTTGAAAGCCTTGATCATCCGTTTTTGATACGCCTGACCATGGCAGACAGCAGTAAGTCTCTTCTCGTCAATTAAGTTCAACTGATCAAGCCGGGTCTGGATCCAATCGTCTTCACTCAAACCAGCATCTTTCATGATTCTCAAGGAGGGAATCTGAACCTCGATAGGTAAAACAGCTTCCATGCCATATACCAAGGAATAGGGTGTTTCCCCAGTTGATGTGCATGCCGTGGTACGGTACCCGCGAAGAGCGAATGGTAACATCTCATGCCAGTCCTTGTAGGTGACTGTCATCTTTTGTATGATCTTCTTGATATTTTTGTTCGCAGCTTTGACTGCACCATTCATCTTCGGCCGATAAGGGGAAGAATTGTGATGTTGAATTTTGAATTGTTTGCACAAAGAGGTGATCATAGTATTGTTAAGGTTTGTACCGTTATCAGTGATGATCCTTTCGGGGATACCGTACCGGCAAATAAGATTCTGCTTGATGAAGCGGGCAACAACATTCTTAGTAACGGATGCGAAGGAAGCTGCTTCGACCCACTTGGTGAAGTAATCAATGGACACCAGAATGAAACGGTGTCCATTGGATGCTGTAGGCTTGATCTCTCCAATCATGTTGATTCCCCACATAGTGAAGGGCCAAGGAGCTGTTAAGACATTTAGAGGAACAGGAGGCACGTGCATCTTGTCTACATAGATTTGACATTTATGGCATGTTCGGGAGTGTTGATAACAGTCAGCTCCCATGGTAGACCAGTAATAGCCTTCCCGTAGATTCTTCTTAGCCATCGTATGCCCGCTAGAGTGAGTGCCAAAGGTACCTTCATGCAATTCAGCCATGATCTTTTCAGCTTCAGCTTTGTCCATACAATGGAGCAGAATAGAATCATGGTTGCGCTTGTACAGGATGCCATTACTCAAGAAGAACTTTGTCGAGAATCTCCTTAAGAATTTTTTGTCATTGACTGAAGCTCCTTCAGGGTATTCTTGAGCCTCGAGATACCTTTTGACTTCATGAAACCACGGCTGGTCCACTACTTCTTCGGTATTAATCTCGTGACAGTGTGCAGGTTTATCCATCCGTTCAATGGTGATTTGGGGAGCCTCATTATCCCAGTTAAGTTTAAACATGGATGACATTGTAGCTAGAGCATCTGCTAGCTGATTTTCTTCTCGCGGGAAGTGCTCGAAGGTAATCTGCTCGAAATGTGGTAACAATGTCAAGACATGTTCTTTGTAAGGGATAAGGTTTGGATGTTTAGTATCCCACTCTCCTTTGATCTGACTGATGACCAAAGCTGAGTCCCCAAACACATCTAAGGATTTGATTCCCAAGTCTATGGCAGCCTTGAGTCCAAAGATGCATGCCTCGTACTCTGCCATGTTGTTCGTACAATTGAAGCAAAGTCTGGCGGTGAAAGGAGTATGGAAACCTTTTGGATATATGAGTACCGCGCCGATACCGTTGCCAAGTGCATTGGAGGCCCCATCAAAGTACAGGGTCCATCTGGATCCTTGTTCAGGTCCGTCATATGGTCTGCAATTTTCAACGTTGTCCAATGTCATGATGTCTTCGTCAGGGAAGTCGAACCTCATGGATTGGTAATCTTCGACAGCTTGATGGGCCAGATGGTCAGCTAGCACACTACCCTTTATAGCTTTTTGGGTCGTGTACTGTATATCGTATTCCGTTAGGATCATCTGCCATCTAGCTATTCTTCGAGACAAAGCAGGCTTCTCAAAGATGTACTTGATCGGATCCATCTTAGATATCAGCAAAGTGGTATGAGTCAACATATACTGCCTTAGTCGGTGAGCAGCCCATACCAAAGTGCAGCAAGTTTTCTCGAGCTGTGAATATCTGGTTTCACAGTCGGTAAATTTTTTGCTAAGGTAATAAATGGCATGCTCTTTTCGGCCAGACTCGTCATGCTGCCCCAGTACGCACCCCATTGAATTCTCTAGGATGGTCAGATACATGATTAGCGGTCTTCCTTCGACGAGTGGCATCAAGATAGGAGGTTATAGCAAATACTCCTTGATTTTATCGAAAGCAACTTGACAGTCATCATTCCATCTAACTATCTGATCTTTCTTCAACAGCTTGAAGATTAGTTCACAAGTAGATGTTAGGTGAGAAATGAACCTAGCAATGTAGTTTAGGCATCCCAAGAAACCTCTGACCTCCTTCTCAGTGCGAGGAGCAGGCATTTCTTGTATAGCTTTGACTTTAGCAGGATCAACCTCGATGCCTTTGTTGCTGACGATGAAACCTAAGAGTTTACCGGACCTGACTCCGAATGTACACTTGTTTGGATTCAGTCTGAGCTTGTACTCCTTCAACCTGGAAAATAGATTTTGCAAGTGATTAAGGTGTTCTTCTTCAGTTTGTGATCGGGCTATCACGTCATCTACGTAGACCTCTATCTCATGATGTATCATATCATGAAACAAAGCTACCATGGCGCGTTGATAGGTCGCCCCGACATTCTTCAGTCCGAATGGCATCACTTTGTAGCAGAACGTACCCCACTGTGTGATGAAAGTAGTTTCTCCATGTCCTCAGGTGCCATTTTGATCTAGTTATATCCTGAGAATCTGTCCATGAAAGAAAATACTTTATGCTGAGTTGTGTTGTCGACCAGGATGTCGATGTGTGGAAGTGGAAAATCATCTTTAGGGTTGGCCCTGTTTAAATCTCTATAATCCACGCACATTCTCACTTTTTCGTCCTTCTTAGGCACGGGCACAATGTTTGCAACCCATTGTGGATAGGAAGTAATAGCCAGAAATCCAACATTGAACTGCTTCATAACTTCTGCTTTGATCTTCTCTGACATGTCAGGTCTCATGCGGCGGACCTTTTGTTTCACTGGTGGACAATCTTCTCTTGTGGGTACACGGTGTACCACAATGTCTGTATCGAGTCCCGGCATGTCTTCGTATGACCAGGCAAAGATCTCAACATAGTCATTCAACAGCTAAATCAGGCGCTCCTTGACACTCGACTCTAGATTGGCACCTATCTTGATTTCCTTTTTATCATCCTCAGTACCCAAGTTGATTGTATCCAACTGCTCCTCATGAGGCTGAATTTCTCTTTCCTCTTGTTGTAGTAGTCTGGCCAATTCCCCTGGCACCTCACAATCTTCCTCATCTTCGTATTCGGCTTGGTAGATCAGATCTTCAGAGTCACTGAAGGCTATAGCAGTATCGTTACCCATGGGATCCGGAATGGAAGGGTACCTGCATTTGTGAGTGTGGGTGTGTGTAAGGGATAGCCATCTTAAAACAATAAAATGTAAAATAAAGACAATGAGCACAAAAGGTTTAAATATGAAAAGCGTCCATGATTCATTAAAATGACATAGGAAAATGAAATAAGAACCCTTACAAATGGACCTATGTGCCTCGGGTAAGACACAAGGTTGAAAAAGTAAGAATTGTCTGTGAAATATTACAGTCCAACAGAAATGGAAAAGATAAATTATTGATTTATGAAAGTAATCGGAACAAAGTCTTTTGCTTCCCAGTTGCACAGTCCTCCATCAACAGTAGGAAAAATCCAGTCTTCCAAGCTGCCCTCTTCTTCATTGTCTTCCTCAATAGCATTGGCATCATGCCTAGGCATCAGAGCGGAGATAAAATTTGGTTTTTCCAGCGCTTCAAACTCAACTTCCTTTGCGTAAATCAAATCTTGAATCTTGTTCTTCAGGGTCCAACAATTGTTGGTGTCGTGCCCTGGACTTTCAGAGTGGTACGCGTATCTGGCATTGGGATGGTAGTGTGGAGAAGTAGTATTAGGATTTTTAGGGGACTCTTTTAGAATGGCCAGGTTCAACTTCAAGATATGTGGTAGGACTTGAGCATGAGTCATGTTTATCTTGGTGAATTGCCTTACAGGCCTTTCCACCCTTTGCTGGTTATTTCTCGGCTGATCATTTCTCGGCTGGTTGTTTCTTGGCTGGTCTGATGCAGGTCTTTGAATCATAACGGCCCCCACTGTTGGTCGTCGCTCGGTTCTTCCCTGATTTCTCTGTGCATTGACAACAGACACTTCCTTTCTTCCCATGAAGGGCTTTTTTGCAGCAGTTGAGGCAGACACGTCCTTCTGAATTTTCTCGTTTCTAATACCGGCTTCCACCCTCTCTCAAGTTAAGATCAACTCAGTGAAACCTGCAGAAGAGCTCCCAATCAGGTGATTAAAGAAAGAACCTGACAGAGTCCCCAAGAACATGTCCACTAGCTCCCTTTCAGATAATAGTGGTTGCACCCTTCCGGCTAAATCCCTCCATTTTTTGGCGTAGTCTTTGAAGCCCTCATTAGTAGTGTGAGCGGTGGAAATAGAACTGACTGTTTTTAGCTGGTTTCGCGAAATGTCGCGGTAAGCAAGAGTCGCCACCGTCTTTTATGTTCTCCAACATGGAAAGGACAAAAGCACAGCAAAATTCCTTATTCGAGAATGTTCTCGGTTCGGGAGGTAGATTTATAGAAAGGGAAGGTGTTAGCACCCTTTCTATCCGTGGTTATCCACGGGCTCTTAGGTACTTGCTCTTATGTTTTCAAAATTTGTTTTCTTTTCAAGTGTGATTGTGGGTTTGAAAAAGTTTCGTTTGAAAAATTTCTGAGTAACTCTTGTATCTGTCCTCAAGAGTGTATGAAATATTTGTTTGAAAACTTTTTGAAGTGTGGGGTGCGAAAAGTATTTTTGTTTGTTTTGAGAAAGAGCAAGTACCCATGAGTCATCTACCTACCCTAAGGAATTAAGCTGTGTAAGAGTCCTTTAGATAGTGCTATCCCACCATTGAGGGGTAGGTAGAACCATCATTGGAGGTATTCGGGTCAATTCGATTATCGGGACAATGTGGTCACCGAAGCAATGGTAGGACATCTTAGAAGTAACCCTAATATGCTAGATCCTTTGTATCCGAGGCAACCGTTTCGAGGCAACTGGATCTTAGACATAACGGCAACCTCTAAGACACCCTATACTTGACGACCACGTTTCGAGGCAACGAGTGAAGCGTACCCTAGGAGTGGCATGTGCTTTGTGTGTTGTTTTTCAGTTAATTGTCTTTGTACATGTTATTTGTGAGCTACGGATTAATTTTATTTACATACATTCTTTCATGCATTTAACAGTTAGGGGGTACAGAAAGTAAATTGCAGAAAGATAAATTCTACGCTATTACAAGGCGCGGGTCTATACATCGCCGAAAATACAAAGACCCGTTTTGGTAAATAAGTACGAGAAATTTAAATAAAGCGGTAAACCTAATTACTATTACATTCTTGGAAGCAATTACATAATAATCAGAATAAAGTAAATGCGCGTGAATTAATCGGGAACGTCTTAAGGGTTTTGACCCTTTTAAGAAAATAAATTGAATTTTTTTTTGTCTTTTTTGTGACTAAATGCAATTAATTAAATAAAACCTAATCTAATTAATTAATTTATTAAAAGAAAAATGTTTTTTTTGTGTTTTTTATGTTTTTATGAAATAAAATAAAAGAATTAAAATTCTAAGTTAACCTAATTCTAAATTATTTTAGTTATTAAGGAAAATTAATTAAAGTTGCCTAATTAAACCTAAATCAATTTATTAGTATTTATGTACAAAATAATTACTTAAATTAATAAAGTATTTTTTTTTTGGTTTTATTGAATTTTATTGTGAAAAATTAGTTATGAGTTAATTAAATAATAACAGTTAATAAATATAATTAGTAAATTAAAAAAAGAAAAGAAAAGAAAAAAAATGCAAGAACCATGGGGGGTTTTGGGCCAGATTGGAGGGTGTGATTGGAATTTGAGGCCCATTTTAACCTTCAGCCACGTTGACTCTTTCTGGTTGCCTATGCCCATGTTGACTCCAGAGTACCATGGTGTTGTACCCCAAAATTTGCCCTCCCATTTTCTCAATATTTTTTCATCACAAGACCCTTGGAGCTCAAGATCCAGTTAGGGTTTCCTCTGCTCAAGACTTCTCTTTGCACTGTTGACCCAAATTAGGGTTTGTGTTTGCACAAAGATATTTTGACCTAAAATGCCTAAGATGATTTTCATGCTTCATGTTGGACTCCCAAGTTTACCCATACCAAGTTTCAAGTCTTGATTCCAAATTTTGCCCAGTCAATTGGACAGTTGACCTAGAAATCAACTGTATTGGGGAAAAAGTCAACTGTGGCCAATTGACAGTCAAATCTCATGAAAATTGACCCACATCAACATTATGAACTCACATGGACCATTTGATCAATTTTAGATCACAATTCCACAAGAAATTTGATCAGATCACCAAAAGGGCAAAATGGTCATTTTTAGGGTTTTGACTGCACAAAGGCAATTTTTGACTGTTTGACCTAGCCAATGGAAAACCAAGCTCACATATGGACTCAAGGACCCCATGGAATTGTCTTGACATACTCAACAAATTCAAAAGATCCCAAGTGCACAAGATTGACAGTTGAATTTCCCAGTCAATTGATCAATTTTGACTGTATACTGAAAAGTCAAACTTTGACTTTTTGGTCAAAATCAAGTGTCAAGATTCATTTTTCATCAAAACATGCCAAATCATGAAACTTGTTCATCAAGAAATCAAGAATTGCAAATTAGGGTTTGAAATGAAGATTTTTCATAACTTAGAATTTTTCTAAGTTATGAAAAACCCTAATTTTTTCCTAACTTTGCCCCACTTTCTCACCAAGATTCATTTGGATTCAAGCAAAAGTCAAAACATGAAAGTTGTAGTCCATTTCAAAATCTATAACTTTGATTCACAAAGTTTCCTCAAAAGAAGCTTGTAGCTCAAGTTACAATTTTTGGAACAAGGGTACCAAACCATTCTTAACTTAGAGAAATTTTGAGCCATTTTAGGCAGGATTTTTGCCTAACTTCAAGACCATTTTTCACATACTTCCACTTGGAATTTCAATTTGCATTTCAAAGATGGATTGTAGTACACATTCCAAGCTTTCCAAAATGTCCAAGAACTCATCAAACAACCTCATGGTTAGGGAGAATCGAATTTGGCAATTTGGGAAAAACTCACTTTTGATTTGGCCAATTTACATGTTCATACATTTGTGCCATTTTGAATTCAGCTTGCTTTCCTTGATTACAGGTCCTATATCCCATTTTCACTCAATAATTTAATGCAAACTCATTGTGCCAAGACCTTATTTTGTGTGTTCAAGCATTGTATGCAAAACTAAGCCATAAATAGAAAAAGCAAATTAGCCATTCTTGAAAAGTTTGACTTTATGTCAAATGCAAATCCAAGCAAGTACAGGGCAAATCCTTTTGGCACAAGTTTATGAACAAATTACACTGATCAAGGCCAAGGTATGCAGCATAGATTGGGGGCCTGTACAGGCTAGAAACACCAAGTTGACATTTGTTGCTTAAAGTTGAAGAAAGCTAGCATAACATCTAACAACTCTCATCTCAGCCAACACAAGCTTAAGCAAACTTGTCAAACACATTCTAAACCTCCATCCTGACCTGAGATACAAGCCTATCGCTTCCAATACCTCTCCATTCACAGAATCACCATTGAACTGCACAAAAACAGGGCATCCCTGCAGTTTGAGTGCCATAGTTCATTTCCTTCATGCATTCTTGCTAAAACCACTTCAAACATATCCCACATCATCTCTTGAAACTATTCCAAGCCTCAAACACGACCTGTAACACTCCCAAGCAACATCACCATTTTCATTTTCTTATTTTGCAGTTGAAGTTCCATAACACGATTCTCTTGGTTTCCAAGCAAACTAAAGCTTGGAATAGCATCCCTGGACATCAAGGAAGTTGTACCAATCATCACCTTGCATTGAAAACACCTCCATCATCAGATACGATTCCAACTGAACAGGTAAGTTCATGAGCTCGTATCTCTCTATCCAGGCATTGTTAGCTTTAGGTTTGTGAAGAAAACATGTCACATTCATAGCCCTGAACATGCCCATGTAATTAGTTTTCATTTATGTTACGTGTGCTATGAGAATTTGATGTCTGAACATGGAACAAAAACTAGGTCAGGAATTGGGGGAGAAGAAATTCTCTCTCATTTCTGAGAGTTAGATTGATTTCTTTATATGTCTAGAATCGTGGCTTCAAGCTCTACAGGTTTCATGTTGGAAGTTTTGGCAAAAGATCAAGGAATCTGGAGATAGCAAACGCGTGTTTTGTTTGAACAGAAATGCTGGAGGTTGAAGATGACAGGGTCTTTGGGCTGGGCCTGAGTTGATTTCCTTTTTGCACCTTGTTTTTACTTTTGCACCCCCATGGCCCATTATGCTTATTTTTATGATTTTTTGACCTTTTCTTTTTTGTTCTGACTTATTTATTTATTTTTATAATATTAAAAATATAAAAAATATTTTTCACACCATTTTTGAATTTATTAGGCATTTATTTGTTTAAAATAATGTTTGTACATAAATAAATATATAGATATACTTTTATTCAAAATACTAAAAAATAATGCAAACATGTTTATTTTCTTATTTTTATTTTATATTACCTCTTGAAAACATTTTACATAAAATATACTTTTTTTTTTATAAATATTAAATATTATTATTTTTGTATATATTCAATATATTTAGTAAATAATACAAATACATATATATTTATTAGAATATTTAGGACAAAAATACAAAATATATACATTTTTATTTTTATTAATATTTAACATTAAAAATACCTTTTTGACAAATATACTTCATTTTTATTTTATTTTTGTACATAATTATTAAACATTGTACATATTAAATAATTAATACTTTTTATTTAATGAAATTAGGGTTTTGCCCTAAATACATAAAAAACTCCAAAAAAATAATACTTTTTATTTTGTTTATTTGACATATAAAAAACACTTTTTTCATACATATAAAGAAACATTCTTTTTGCATCTTGCATATTTATTCCATTTTTATTTAATTGTTGTATATTAAATAATTTATATAATTCCCAATTTAATGTAATAGTCTAGGTTTAAATTCCTTGTCAAAATACCCCATTTGAACATTTGTACCCCCCTTCCCATATATTGTGTTGTAATAACTTAGGAACTTTATTTTTCGCACTTTAACGTTTTCTAAATATGCCATGTTAGAACTAGGGTTTGTATGCAAATCAATTAACCAAAATAGTTTGACTTAATTTCAAGATAATCAAGCATGAAAATGCACAACACTAATCACACTTGCACCCCTAGGGTATTCCACTTGTTGCCTTCAATAATGGGCCATATTGCATGCTAGGTCTCTTTGGGCAAAACAAACACAATTCAAATGATCATAGTCCCTCGATGACGCTTTCGAAAGTTGCCTAAAAAATGATCAAGTCCCTCCAAGGAAAAATTGCCCAAAGATACTTGGCACCATTGCAATTATGGTCTAAACGATGACCCGCGCCTGTCCCTTTCACATCCTAACACAAGATTGTCCACCAAATGTAATGGTGGAACAAAATTGTCTCAAGGGTTAAAAACATAGAAGAAATCTTTGAGAAATTTAGGAGTAGACAACCTCTTAGTTACTTGAATCAAACTTGCAAAACAAAACACTTGCCTATTTTCAAACCACACATCACTACACTTTCAAAAACAACTTTCAAAAACAAATGAAAACCTTTTCAAAAGACATACATCTTTGTATACATCCCAACATGGATCATTACAAAGGTTGCCACCACATTGGCCTCTTTTCAAAACATTTTCAAACCCACACACACAAAGCACCATTTCAAATAATTGAAAAACCAAGGCAAGTTGATCTAAGCAAGTAACTAAGAGCCCATGGATAACCATGGATAGAAAGGGTGCTAATACCTTCCCTTTCTATAATCTACTCCCCGAACCCAAGAAAACATCTCAAAGGTTTTTGCTGTGCTTTTTAACCTTTCCTTAGGATAAAATAAAAAGTCGGTGGCGACTCTTGCTCAACCGAAACATTTGTGAAAACAAACGCAAAACCTCAAGTCAGTTCTCCCACCGTATCACAGAACTGGCGACTCTGCTGGGGAATATTTTAAAAGTGGAGTAACCTTAGGGCTTATATCACCCTCTTGCATGACTAATTGTTTTCTTTGATTGCTTTACATCTTGGCTCTCTTGTTTGGGTTTGCAATCCTACACCCGGATTTTGGGAAACATTCATAGATAGCAATACGTTGTGGAAACTGTGCGGGGTATACCGACACGGCCGAAGCAATAGCTATATTAGTGCGACATATTTGTGAGTACCGGTAACCCTTGATTTCAATCAAGGAGAGTACGGGGCCGCTGAGTGATGTCACTAAGCACTAATGACCTAGAACCTTACTTGACCATCTTGGCCTTTCTTTAGGGGTAGTGAGATGACCGTCTTTGGTGCAGTCCGAAGTTGGTAGATACTCGATACTACACTCATTGAGGGTTGTTTTCTTGGAATATTTTGGTCGCTAGTTAAGTGGCTAAACCAAAACAATGAACAGTGAAAACAATCCAATGATATTGAGCTCCTTAGAACCCGGTTACTATTTATAGGACAGGTTTTTAAGCCAACTACACTCAAGAGGGTACTTACCTATGAAACCCCATGCAAGCCTGAAACTAGGGTTTGGTGTGATTTGCTTGTACATATGTTTGTGCATACATCATGAACATCATAAAGCATCATATGCATTTACTAACCACTTCAAGGGTTTAGATCTTCATCTTTGTTCTTGTTTTGTAGGTCATGGAAATTCCTCGCAGAAAAACCATCCAAGTCAACCTTGTGAGAATCTCTCCTCAACTCAAGGAGCTCACCTCAAGAATTCCGGAAAGCTCATCCTTCAGTGAAAGACATGGTAGACTACTCAGCTTAGTCAACACCAACATTGAAGAGGATATGATGAAAGTGCTATTCCAGTTCTTTGACCCTCTTCACCACTGTTTCACTTTCCCTGACTATCAGTTGGTACCCACTTTGGAGGAATTTTCTCAACTCTTGAGAATTCCTATCCTCAATCAACTACCTTTCAACGGTACGGAAAAGGAACCAAAGCCTGAAGATGTTGCTCGAGCATTACATCTACAGCCTTCTGACATCAAGGGGCATTGGGAAACTAGAAGCGGCATCAAAGGTTTCTTAGCAAAATTCTTGTTTGAGAAAGCACAAGAATGTTGGAATTCATTGGACCTACAAGCCTTTGAAGAAATTGTGGCACTCCTTATCTATGGGTTGGTCTTGTTCCCAAATCCTGACCAGCTTGTAGAGGTCAACACCGTCAAAATCTTCTTGTCCCGAAATCTAATACCAACATTGCTTGGGGACATCCTTCACTCATTTTACACACGAACAATGAGAAAGAGGGGTGTTCTCATGTGTTGTACTCCTCTCCTTGCAAGGTGGTTTATTTCGCACCTTCCACAATCTGTCTTGAAGAATGACCAAGGCTCAAGGTGGTCCCAACGGTTGATGACTCTTACTCACTCTGATGTACATTGGTGTTCTCGGTCCAGAGAAAATGTCATCATCGTCGATCGTTGTGGAGAGTTTGCTAACGTTCCTTTACTTGGAATCAGAGGAGGTATCACCTACAACCCTTGCCTAGCTTTGAGGCAATTTGGATACGCACGAAGAGATGGCCCTCACGACATGTTGATTCCTGACCTAGTTTTTGACTTCGACAACGATGCGCAAGGACTTCGCCAAAGATTCACCAGAGCTTGGGGGAGGCCCAACAAGGTTGATAGCAAGACACTGGGACACAAGAATTCCATCCCTCTTGAGCCTTATCTCAAGTGGGTACGAGCCCGAGCCTATAGTCTAATGATGCCTTATCCTCATGTTCTCCCTGTGATTAAAGAGCCCGTCGAGGAAGGAGAGGTTCCCTACACCATCCTACATCCTGACATGCATACATCGTGGGAGGAGATGCAAAAGAGTTGGATCCAGCTCAAGGAGGAACGAAACACTTTTGAAGCCAGCTTCTACGCCGGCGAGAAGAAGGTTTTAGAGCTCACCCGCCGACTCCATGAGCAAGAGGCCCTCAACACCTACATTTCGCCAAAGAGGATGCGCAACGTCTTTTTACCTTGAGAAGTTGTTTTGTAATATTTGGCCCATGAGGCACTTATGTACTAACAAATTGCTTCTTATTAATATGACGTGCGTTCCTTTTTGTCTGCAACAATTTTGAATTTCTAAAATCCTTGAATGCATTGCATAGATAGCATCTCATGCATCATGTGCATAACAGCTACCCTTTTTCTACAGGTTGCTTAATCTTCTTCGCTGTTTATTTTGAACAGTCATCATGAATCCATAATCATCCAGTGAGCAAGCAATCAAGGCCCTCCAGGCCCAGAGTGCCCAGTTTCAAGAGATGGTGATGAACCTGGCCCAAGGTCAACAAGAGTTGAAGGCTCTGCTCCTAAAGAAGAAGAAGAAAAAAAGGACTGCATTGTTCAATACTGGACACAGGTTTGGGAACACACTCCATAACGAGGCTGATCCAACTACTTCCTCTGCAGAGAAAGACAGTCCCCAAGGGGGAGGAGCTCCTAGTCCTGCAGTCTCTGACAATGAGACGGATTACAATGACGAACAATACCCTCCCGCTGCTGACAGATACAAGCAATTAGAAGACCGCTTGAGTGCCATGGAGATTCAGAATGTGCCGGGGCTGGATTTCAGATATTTAGGGTTATCTTCTGGGGTGGTAATCCCACACAAGTTTAAGGCGTCTGCCTTTGCCAAATATGACGGGGCTTCCTGTCCAAAGCTGCATCTCAGGTCGTACGTAAGGAAGATCCAACCTTACACGGCAGACAAAAATCTTTGGATCCACTTCTTCCAAGATAGCCTTTCGGGGCCACAACTTGAGTGGTTCTATCAGCTACATGGAACCAGTATCCGACATTGGGAAGATTTGGCGACCGCATTTTATAGACAATATCAATATAATTCTGACCTCGCTCCTACGCGTACCCAACTTCAGGGTATGTCTCTAGGAACGGGCGAAGGGTTCAAAGAATATGCGCAAAAATGGAGAGATTTGGCTGGCAGGGTGCAGCCTCCTTTGACTGATCGTGAACTGGTTGACATGTTTCTAGGGACCTTGTCTGGTCCATTCTTCAATCATCTGGTTGGTAATTCCTCCGCTGGGTTTATGGATTTGATCCTGACGGGTGAAAGGATAGAAGCTGGCATTAGGTCAGGAAAGATACAGAAGGGGGCTTTCGCAAGTACTGAGAAGAGGCCTTTCAAGAAGGAAGCTAGTGCCGTCTATGGTCCTAAAGACAAGTCAAGCCAGAAAGCCGCCAAGCCGTCAATGCCTTGGTAATTTCAAAGCCTGTTGCTGCTCCTCAGCAGTACAATCAACAAAGAGGTGAAAGGCCCAAGAGGCAGTATACTCGGCTGAGTATGACCTTGTCACAAATCTTGCCGCAACTGTTATCAACCAACTTGGTGACCATCAAAGAGGCTCCAAAGGTCGTGAATACTACATCTCCTAAGTATAACCCAAATGCCCGTTGTGCTTATCATTCTGATAGCCCCGGGCATACTACTGATGATTGCTGGGCCCTAAGAAATAAGGTTCAAGACCTTATCGATGCGAAGGAAATTCAGTTTGAGGCTGTTGTACCCCAAAATTTGCCCTCCCATATTTCTCAAAACATTTCAAGAAAATTCACAAGTCCAAGCCGGCGCGTTATATTCAGGTGTTCTTTCGCCAAGATATCTCTGATAACATATTCTCAAATTCAGGTTCGGCTCAAGAGTCAATTCTTTAAAGAAGGTATCCGAATGTGTGAGTTTTCTTGAAGAAATATAGTGAAAAAGTGTGCTGAAAGTGCAGTTTTTACGCGCTAAAAAATTCATAACTTGAAGATCGTGACTCGTTTTGAACCCGTTCCGGTGGCCAAAATTCCTTCTTGACATTATCTACGTTTTCATCTCTCACGGCTGGAAGCCAATTTCGATCAGAAGGTCTTCAAAAATGTGGATTTATCAAGTATTTTCGTGCAGAAAATTTGTGACAGAAGTTTATTTGCGTCATGTTCAAAAAATCATAACTTGGTCGATTTTCATCGTATCGAGCTGGTTCTGGCGCCAAAATTTCACAAATTGAGTTGGCTACATTTTCACAGAAGGTATTGAGTTCAAAAGGTATTCAAAAGGCCTTCATTTTTTGCTCAGAGTGCGTGACACGCCGAAAATCCTGAATGCTGAATATTATTTCATCTGGGCCGAAACTTCGAAAATTCATAACTCGGTCAATTTTTATCGGATTGGGCTCATATTTTTACACAAGGTCCCTGACTCATAGATCTACAACTTTGCTTCAAAAGTCGAGACCGGATTATGCTCCGATCAATACCAGTTTTTTATTGAAGAACGTGTCAGAGTCGACACTGGAGCCCAAAATAAGTTTGTCTGAGCTGAAACTTCAAAAATTCATAACTAATTCACCGTTTATCCGATTGAGCCGATTTTCGGATAGGAGTTAGTTCTCGATGTAGGATACATTTTGTTTTCACATTTCAACTTCAAAAATTGCACTTAAGTCCCTGCGATTTAGCCTGGAAAGTGACGAACTCAAGTGAATATTGGAGGCCCAATTGCACATTCAAAGCCCATTTTCTTTACCCTAATTTCCATTATATAATCACCTTCTTTTCACACAAACCAGGGAGGAGAAAAAGAGAGAAAAAACCTGGCCACAACACTGTCAGAATATCAAATTATTTCAAGAACCCTAAAACCTTGAAATCCTTATTACAAATCCCTCTCTCACTACAAACAAGCCATCACAGTTACAAACCAATACCTCACTACTTCTTCAGTAAGGATAAGGCTGGCTTGATCTCCATGATCCTAATTTTCCAGTAAGGCATAAAAGCATTCAGGTCACTAATTTTCCAGTAAGGGTAAGATTGATTTGATCTCCATGATCAAAAGGGTATAATCATTCATACATGCCATATTGTGCCTAAACATTAAATTTCTTTATATATTGGCTTTATTTTCATTTTATGATTTTATTTAATGTGTTCATGAGATTCAACACTGCAGATTTAGACAAGATCCCATGCAGGTTCATTAAGGAACGTTGAGGCCAAAACACAAATGGCCAAAAGCCAAAAGCCAAATGGCCAAAGTAGAACAACTTATGCATGATGAGGCAAGAACACAAATGGCCAACAGCCAGAACACAAATGGTCAAACCACTCCAATTCACCTCCAAAAAGGGCCAGACACCCCGCATGGTTTGCATCATTTTTATTTTTTATTTGATTTTCCTTTTCATTCTTTTAATTGTTTTAATTGTTTTCTTTAAATTCATGAATTAATTTTTATAATATAAAACCAGAAAATCAAAAACTAAGAATATGTTAATTAATTTACTTATTAAATATTTTTGTAAATAAATGTTAAATAATTAATTTAGTTAAATTAGGTTTTAAAACTTAAGTCTTTTTCTTAACAAATTAAAATATGTAGAAATTAGGGTTTTTAACTTTTCATCATCTTTTTAATAAATAATTTTTTCTTATTATTATTGTTATTAATTATTAAATATTTTTGTAAATAAACATGTACATTAAATATTTAGTAAATTAGGTTAAACTTTAATATTCTCATTAAAACCATAACCCCAAAAAACTCAAAAAAAATAATAATTTCTTTTTTCTTTTTAATTTCATTAATTTAATAATCATAACTTAATTTCATTAAAAAGGGTCCAACGCCCTCGCCTGTGATTTTTTTTATTCTCTTTGCGCATTTTATTTATTTCCTTCTTGTAAATATTAATGTAATTCTCCCAAAGCCTTGTAAACCCGGACATTTTATTTCTCGCACTTCTTTATTTACTTTCTGTCAAATCGGGTCCTGGATTTATTTTGGCGATATGGACCCGCGCCTTTGTAATAGTTTAGAACTTTATATTTCCGCAACTTTTTTAACTGTTAATAATGGCATGCAAGAATGAATGATAAAATAAAAACAAACGTGTAGATCACCCATGACATGAATAAGACAAAAATAAATGAAAACGACACACGAATCACACACCACCCCTAGGGTACGCCTCACTGTTGCCTTGCCTCGAAAGGTGATCGTCGAGTAGAGGATGTCTTAGTAAGTCCTCGTGATCCGGGAACCTGGCATGAGGGTAGCTTCTAAGGTATCTTCCTATTGCTCTGGTGATCACCATGTCCCAAACCTCGAATTGACCCGAACACCTCCAACGGTGGTGCTACCTACCTCCCAATGGTGGGATGACACTACTTTAAAGGACATTTACACAGACGAATTCCTTAGGGTAGGTAGACGACTCTAGATACTTGCTCTAATTTCAAAACAAATTCAAAAATACTTTTCACACCGACACCTTTTCAAAAAGCTTTCGAAAGCAATTTTTTTCAAACACTCTTGAGGACCGATACAAGAGTCGAACTGGAATTTTCAAAGAAACTTTTTAAAACCCACAATTGAAAAGCAAACAAACCATTTTTGAAAACATAGTGAGCAAGTATCTAAGAGCCCATGGATAACCATGGATAGAAAGGGTGCTAACACCTTCCCTTTCTATAACCTACCTCCCGAACCGAGAGCAATCTCTATAAGGAATTTTTCTGTGCTTTTGTCCTTTCCATTTGGAGAAAATAAAAGACGATGGCGACTCTTGCTTACCGTGACATTTCGCGAACCAGCGTTAAACAGTCAGTTCCAGATCCACCGATCATAGAACTGGCGACTCTGCTGGGGATCCTTTATAAAGTGAGGTGTACCTTAGGGTTAGTTCATAACTGTGTTTTCAATTGCTTTCCTTGTTTGCTTTAAATTGTGGGACTGTCTCGGGAGTTCTATAGATCCTAACCCGGATCTGGAGATACCTTCTTAGAAAGTAGCAACAAGGCTGTGAGGGAACTGTGCGGGGTATACCGACATGGTTGAAACAGTCTGCTACGTTGATGTGGCACTTTGGTGTGTACCGGTAACCCTTGAGTTCAGTCAAGGAGAGTACGGGGCCTCCGCGTGCTGTCATGAAGCATCAACAGACCTTAGGAACCTTAATTGAACTATCTTGGCCTCTTTAGGGTAGTGAGATAACTGACTTTGGTGCAGTCCGAGGTTGGTTGATACTCGATACTACACTCAATTGAGGGTTGCTTTCCTGGAATATTTCGGTCGCCAGTTCAGTGGCTAAATCGAAACGATGAACAATGAAAGCAATCCGGTGATATTGGGACCCTTAGAACCCAGTTACTTCTAATAGGACAGGTTGAACCCACTAACTTCAAGAGGGTAATACCCAGACCCCATGATGGCCTAAACTCTAAGGGTTTCTCTTGTGTGACTTGTGTGCCTTCGTACTTGACTACTTGCATGCTTGTTGTCTGACACTTGAGTTTCTTGCAGGTTTTGGTTTGCAGTCCTTAAGTGGGACTCATAACAGGGTTATTCATATTACCCCATGCATCATGACATCATACCATTGCATACATCCTAACCCATTTCAAGGATCTCAAGGGCTTGTGATGCAGGTCATGATGAATCAAACATCTAGCAAGGGGCAAAGAGGATTTATTTTCCTCTAGCCAAGGTTGTCAGGGGCTATGACCCACTGGATATGGTGAGCTTTTGACCCTTGAAGAAGGACTCTCTACAACAGGAAGTTCCTTCAATCAAGCTACCGAATTCGAATTCTAACAAGTTTCTTTGTTTACCCCGCGAGATCCTTGAAAACATTACATGCATGTCATACACATCATTGCATAACAGGTATCCTCGTTGCAGGTCACTTACCGTTCTCGCTGTTTATTTCAGCAATGGCTTCCCAACAAGACCACCAAGACCTTCTTGCTCAAGAGACTCGGTTCGGGGAAATCCTCCTAAATTTATCCAAGGGGCAGGAGGAGTTGAGGACACTTCTGATGGAGACTTTGGCCAGGAACAGCGCTGAGGATGAAAGGCTGAAACACCTGCAAGATGAGGTGGATGCCTTGAAAGTCCAGATGCTGGGGCAGGCAACTGCCATTCAAGGTTTAGCTCAAAAACAAGAAGAGCTCGGTGTTCTCATCAACCAACTGCTTCAGAGTAACCAACTGGGGCAAGCGTCTAAGGGTAAAGAGCCAGTCATTGTTCAGCCACCTTTGAAACAAGGAGGTAAGGGGAGAGCTCCTCAAAGGGCTCCAGTGTCACAAATTCAGCATCAACCTCACCGGTTTCAGCCAGACAAGTCCATGAGGCAATTCACCCCGCTCAAAATGTCGCTGTTTCAAGCTTTACAACGCCTGCTGAGATTGAATTTGATCACATTAAGGGCTCATCCCCAGAATCCCAACACATCACATCCTACTTATGATCCCAATAAAAGGTGTACCTACCACTCTGCCAGTCCTGGACATGATAAAAATGAGTGTTGGGCTCTGAAGAACAAGATCCAGGACCTGATTGATGAAGGAGCATTGGAATTCACACAAGATGGTCATGCTGAGTTTTTCTACCATCCCTCCAAGGCTCACCATTCGAAGTAACAAGCCCTGAGATGAAAAGACTTTTGTTCATTCGAATGTTCAAGTTGTAATTCTTTTTGATTGTTTAAACATTTACTCATGTTAAACATTGTTATTTCATTAATGCATCGCATATGTCTGTTTTGAAGCAATATATTCGTATTCACTATATGCAAATTATTTTCATATTTTTTCTGATGTCAAGTCTCAATTAATAATTCTAAGCCTCTTGAGGGAGGATGACGAAAACGATACCACGATCTTTACAATATGCTTTTGAACAGACCCCGCTGATGAGGTACATGCATTGTTTCAATCCCTAAACACTGGAGTTATAAGGAAGATAATCCCTCGTTACCCCCTTTGAGCCAAAGAAGTAGGAGTTTTTCTTTTCGAAATTTAAAACCCTAAATCGTAACCTGGGGCAGGGTAGTTTCTCTCAGTTGATCCAAGTGCATAACGAATGGCACCAAAGAGGTCCTTACAAAACAAAGAAAGACAATGATGGTTCCGAACAATCATAAAGACAGACAGTCATTACTTCTCAAAATAAAAGCCCAATAAGGCAAAACCTATGAAGGAGACTTACGAAACTGGGGCATCCCGCTGACTGTAATCACAAAAGAAACAGTTCAAGCAAAAAATAGGGATAATCAAAAAAAAAAAAAAAAGAGGTCATACAAACCCTCAACAAAAAAGGAAATGACTGCCCATTCAGAATAAATCGTCAATATCTGAACCATCACTGGTATATCAAAGCAAAGACTCAAATAAAGTCTAATGCACGATCAACTGAGCTTAGGTTTGAAGAACATTACGAAGAGCGGGTGGGTACAAATAATTTGAGCCTTTATCCTTGTTTCTTGAACCGTGAACCAGGCCACGTTATAACCCTTAAAAGTCCTAGCTGAAGCATGGGTTAGTTCGAAAGCATACTGTTATGAAAGGTATCCTGACTCCTTAAGGCCTACGGTAAATACAGAGTTGACATCACGTTTTACAAACAATCACTTGTTTTATGAAAAAGAATGCATTTTCAAAATCTTCAAGACAGACATAAGCTTTGCATTTTTAACATAACTTTGTTTGCATATGACTTTTTGTTTGAACAACAGGAAAATTCGCACGATGAATACCTAGTGAACAAAAGCACTTCCAATCAAGGGGCACGGCATGACCATTGTCCATCATCTGGGGCAGTTAAGTCAAGATTCGGAGAATCTCTCAAATGCCAAACAACCAGGGGCAAACCTCCATCTGGATCACTTGGGGCATTGGACAATCAAACGAAGATCTTCTAGTGGCATGACAAAACACTTCTAACAGGGGCAACTCCCTACATTCTAAGAGCATGGACATAGTCGAAAAAATACTACGCATAATCAAAGACCCGCTAGGCTGACGCACCTAGGCAAAAATAAGGGTTTCCCCGACGAACCAAAAGGGTTCGGGCAAAAATAAGGGATGAAATGAAAAAAATCTGTACACCCGACAAGTTGAAAACCTGAAAAGGCGGCTTGGGCAAAAATGGGTATCCCGGTGGACTGAAAACCCGAAAGGGCGGTCCAGGAAAAAGTTAGGGATCGAAGCGTACGACTATGTTCTGTCATCTTGTCACCTGCCTACCAGAAGAAGGTTTTCCCGTCAACAACTACCAGCACCTCATAGGTCTTCCTCTCCCACCTTAGAAACATGGGCAATAAAGAGTTGTCTAAGCAACCTAATTGTTCTGTCCTCCAAGGTACCAAGGTAGGTTCAGCTAGAGAATACAACCAGTATATCTTAATTCTCCAGAGAGTGAGCCAGCCAGTCAGTGCACTCTCCCCAAGCAAAGCTATTATCAACCTTAAGGAAGTTGAGTATCCTCCAGCAGATCTCAATATTCCCCAGCAGTATATATGCACTCTTAACAAGCATCCCCGACAGTCTTGGCCTAAAGATCGTTCCCCGGCGGTATATCAAACATTCAATGGAGCTACTTCCCCAGCATATCAAAACTTCCCCAGGAGAGTCCAATCTAGTTCCCCAGGAAAGTTGGAATCCATCTCCCCAAGCAGTAAGCTTATCCCCAGTAGATTCTGGAAGCTTATCCTCGCAGAACACGAACGCGTCTCCCGACTTTATTCAAGAGTTATTTCCCTACCAGGATATAACTGGGTTATCCTCAGCCAAAAGCCACGGAAAGGTCGTCCTCGGCAAATTCTTCTTATCTCTAGCGAAGTCTATTAACACTTCCAACACAACAATGGTATCCCCAGCGAAGTTACCATCAACATTCCAGCAAAGTACCTCTCTCCCCCACAGAATATTGTTCCCCAGCAAGGTCGCTAGAATACCTTTCTCCCCGCAGAATAATCCATTCGCCAAGTTTATTCCCCAACGGAGTTATCTTCTCCTACCCGTATTCTTGCAACTATCATCCCCAGCGGAAGCAAAGATCTATTCCTCAACATCAGCCCAGGAGTGACTTCCCGGCACCCGTCAAGGATTTATTTTCCTAGACAACAACATACATTCATAAACATCGCATTTCCATACATTATAGCATGCATATACGCATCATACCTTACAATCTCATTTATGTTGAGAACATCATCGCTTGATTCATATCATGCCTTGCATATGACTGACCTTTACCTTTCAGGAAGAATTCAGTTAAGTTCTCAGCTATTTTCAAGACCTTGACCGGTTCAGTTAAATCGACCCTAAGATTTTACTGTTTCTTATCCAGTCAAAGGCCTTCTCTGGTTCAGTCAGATCGACCCTAAGATCTCCCTGTTTCTTATCCAGTTGAAGATTTCAAGACCTAGACCGGTTCAGTTAAATCGACCCTAAGATTTTTCTGTTTCTTATCCAGTCCAAGGCCTTCTCTGGTTCAGTCAGATCGACCCTAAGATCTCCCTGTTTCTTATCCAGTTGAAGATTTCAAGACCTAGACCGGTTAAGTTAAATCGACCCTAAGATTTTCTGTTTCTTATCCAGTCCAAGGCCTTCTCTAGTCTAGTTAAATCGACCCCTAACAGATTTCCCTGATAAAGACTCAGCAGAAGTTATCCAAGATTCTCTCAATGATACTGTTGAGGTTGTAGTCGCCTGTGGTTCTCTCCCTGTTACTGCAGAGGTAGTAATCGCCCCAAGATTCTCTCAGCGTTACTGTTGAAGTAGAAGATATCCAAGATTCTCTCAATGATTACTGTTGAGGTTGTAGTCGCCTGTGGTTCTCTCCCCGTTACTGCGGAGGTAGTAATCGCCCCAAATTCTCTCAGCGTTACTGTTGAAGTAGAAGTTATCCAAGATTCTCTCAATGATTACTGTTGAGGTTGTAGTCGCCTGTGGTTCTCTCCCCGTTACTGCGGAGGTAGTAATCGCCCCAAGATTCTCTCAGCGTTACTGTTGAAGTAGAAGTTATCCAAGATTCTCTCAATGATTACTGTTGAGGTTAAAATCGCCCAAGATTCTCTCAATGATTACTGTTGAGGTTGAAGTCGCCTAAGATTCTCTCAATGATTACTGTTGAGGTTGAAGTCGCCCAAGATTCTCTCAATGATTACTGTTGAGGTTGAAGTCGCCCAAGATTCTCTCAATGATTACTGTTGAGGTTGAAGGCCCAAGATTCTCTCAATGATTACTGTTGAGGTTGAAGTCGCCCAAGATTCTCTCAATGATTACTGTTGAGGTTGAAGTCGCCCAAGATTCTCTCAATGATTACTGTTGAGGTTGAAGTTGCCCAAGACTTTCTCAATGATTACTGTTGAGGTTGAAGTCGCCCAAGATTCTCTCAATGATTACTGTTGAGGTTGAAGTCGCCCAAGATTCTCTCAGCGTTCCTGTTGAGGTAGTAATCGTCCAAGATTCTCTCAGCATTCCTGTTGAGGTAGTAATCGTCCAAGGTTCTCTCACCGTTCCTGTTGAGGTAGTAACCATCCCTGGTTCATTCATCGCCGTTTGAAGCTCCAGATTCGATTCCTGTAACCAGTCAGGGCGCATCTATACAAAGAGTTTGAAGACCAGCTCCTGTAAACAGGCCAGGTAATCATTTTCTTTTTCAGGTACGCAAGTTCTCGCTAAGGAATCTCTTACGCGATCGACACCCAGATGGCATCTATAAGCCCATCCACCTACCCATCATCTCTTAGCATGGCATCTATAAGCCCATCATCCTATCCATCAATCTCTAAATGGCATCTATAAGCCCATTCCCCCGTCACACTACTATGTGAGCGCAAATTTCTGGGCACTCTAGTGTTCAATCATCTTCCACCTTCGGATTACGAAAGGCACGTCAGCCAATCTGCATCCTCAGGTCTAAGAAGATTGAACAGGGGCAACTGTTGTACCCCAAAATTTGCCCTCCCATATTTCTCAAAACATTTCAAGAAAATTCACAAGTCCAAGCCGGCGCGTTATATTCAGGTGTTCTTTCGCCAAGATATCTCTGATAACATATTCTCAAATTCAGGTTCGGCTCAAGAGTCAATTCTTTAAAGAAGGTATCCAAATGTGTGAGTTTTCTTGAAGAAATATAGTGAAAAAGTGTGCTGAAAGTGCAGTTTTTACGCGCTAAAAAATTCATAACTTGAAGATCGTGACTCGTTTTGAACCCGTTCCGGTGGCCAAAATTCCGTCTTGACATTATCTACGTTTTCATCTCTCACGGCTGGAAGCCAATTTCGATCATAAGGTCTTCAAAAATGTGGATTTATCAAGTATTTTCGTGCAGAAAATTTGTGACAGAAGTTTATTTGCGTCATGTTCAAAAAATCATAACTTGGTCGATTTTCATCGTATCGAGCTGGTTCTGGCGCCAAAATTTTACAAATTGAGTTGGCTACATTTTCACAGAAGGTATTGAGTTCAAAAGGTATTCAAAAGGCCTTCATTTTTTGCTCAGAGTGCGTGACACGCCGAAAATCCTGAATGCTGAATATTATTTCATCTGGGCCGAAACTTCGAAAATTCATAACTCGGTCAATTTTTATCGGATTGGGCTCATATTTTTACACAAGGTCCCTGACTCGTAGATCTACAACTTTGCTTCAAAAGTCGAGACCGGATTATGCTCCGATCAATACCAGTTTTTTATTGAAGAACGTGTCAGAGTCGACACTGGAGCCCAAAATAAGTTTGTCTGAGCTGAAACTTCAAAAATTCATAACTAATTCACCATTTATCCGATTGAGCCGATTTTCGGACAGGAGTTAGTTCTCGATGTAGGCTACATTTTGTTTTCACATTTCAACTTCAAAAATTGCACTTAAGTCCCTGCGATTTAACCTGAAAAGTGACGAACTCAAGTGAATATTGGAGGCCCAATTGCACATTCAAAACCCATTTTCTTTGCCCTAATTTCCATTATATAATCACCTTCTTTTCACACAAACCAGGGAGGAGAAAAAGAGAGAGGAGAAAAAGAGAGAAAAAACCTGGCCACAACACTGTCAGAATATCAAATTCTTTCAAGAACCCTAAAACCTTGAAATCCTTATTACAAATCCCTCTCTCACTACAAACAAGCCATCACAGTTACAAACCAATACCTCACTACTTCTTCAGTAAGGATAAGACTGGCTTGATCTCCATGATCCTAATTTTCCAGTAAGGCATAAAAGCATTCAGGTCACTAATTTTCCAGTAAGGGTAAGATTGATTTGATCTCCATGATCAAAAGGGTATAATCATTCATACATGCCATATTGTGCCTAAACATTAAATTTCTTCATATATTGGCTTTATTTTCATTTTATGATTTTATTTAATGTGTTCATGAGATTCAACACTGCAGATTTAGACAAGATCCCAAGCAGGTTTATTAAGGAACGTTTAGGCCAAAACACAAATGGCCAAAAGCCAAAAGCCAAATGGCCAAAGTAGAACAACTTATGCATGATGAGGCAAGAACACAAATGGCCAACAGCCAGAACACAAATGGTCAAACATCTCCAATTCACCTCCAAAAAGGGCCAGACACCCCCCATGGTTTGCATCATTTTTATTTTTTATTTGATTTTCCTTTTCATTCTTTTAATTGTTTTAATTGTTTTCTTTAAATTCATGAATTAATTTTTATAATATAAAACCAGAAAATCAAAAACTAAGAATATGTTAATTAATTTACTTATTAAATATTTTTGTAAATAAATGTTAAATAATTAATTTAGTTAAATTAGGTTTTAAAACTTAAGTCTTTTTCTTAACAAATTAAAATATGTAGAAATTAGGGTTTTTAACTTTTCATCATCTTTTTAATAAATAATTTTTTCTTATTATTATTGTTATTAATTATTAAATATTTTTGTAAATAAACATGTACATTAAATATTTAGTAAATTAGGTTAAACTTTAATATTCTCATTAAAACCATAACCCCAAAAAGCTCAAAAAAAAAAATTTCTTTTTTCTTTTTAATTTCATTAATTTAATAATCATAACTTAATTTCATTAAAAAGGGTCCAACGCCCTCGCCTGCGATTTTTTTTATTCTCTTTGCGCATTTTATTTATTTCCTTCTTGTAAATATTAATGTAATTCTCCCAAAGCCTTGTAAACTCGGACATTTTATTTCTCGCACTTCTTTATTTACTTTCTGTCAAATCGGGTCCTGGATTTATTTTGGCGATGTGGACCCGCGCCTTTGTAATAGTTTAGAACTTTATATTTCCGCAACTTTTTTAACTGTTAATAATGACATGCAAGAATGAATGATAAAATAAAAACAAACGTGTAGATCACCCATGACATGAATAAGACAAAAATAAATGAAAACGACACACGAATCACACACCACCCCTAGGGTACGCCTCACTGTTGCCTTGCCTCGAAAGGTGATCGTCGAGTAGAGGATGTCTTAGTAAGTCCTCATGATCCGGGAACCTGGCATGAGGGTAGCTTCTAAGGTATCTTCCTATTGCTCTGGTGATCACCATGTCCCAAACCTCGAATTGACCCGAACACCTCCAACGGTGGTGCTACCTACCTCCCAATGGTGGGATGACACTACTTTAAAGGACATTTACACAGACGAATTCCTTAGGGTAGGTAGACGACTCTAGATACTTGCTCTAATTTCAAAACAAATTCAAAAATACTTTTCACACTGACACCTTTTCAAAAAGCTTTCGAAAGCAATTTTTTTCAAACACTCTTGAGGACCGATACAAGAGTCGAACTGGAATTTTCAAAGAAACTTTTTAAAACCCACAATTGAAAAGCAAACAAACCATTTTTGAAAACACAGTGAGCAAGTATCTAAGAGCCCATGGATAACCATGGATAGAAAGGGTGCTAACACCTTCCCTTTCTATAACCTACCTCCCGAACCGAGAGCAATCTCTATAAGGAATTTTTCTGTGCTTTTGTCCTTTCCATTTGGAGAAAATAAAAGACGGTGGCGACTCTTGCTTACCGTGACATTTCGCGAACCAGCGTTAAACAGTCAGTTCCAGATCCACCGATCACAGAGGCGCCTGAGAGGCCAAATGTTGTAACTGCTCCTATGCCCCAGCATAGAGTAAATGCCGTCGAGGAAGATTTGTATGCTGTTTCGGTAAATGATGTTGCTACCCCTCTATTGACTGTTAAGAGGAACCTGCTACTAGCCGGTTTATTTTCGGGTTGTAGCAAGGGTTGCCTCCTGTGTGCTGTTATCCCTACCGGTTGTCCGCTGCTGAAAT
Organism: Vicia faba; assembly: GCA_948472305.1. Classification (NCBI taxonomy): domain Eukaryota; kingdom Viridiplantae; phylum Streptophyta; class Magnoliopsida; order Fabales; family Fabaceae; genus Vicia; species Vicia faba. The sequence goes on along the minus strand of CATIWC010000813.1, from coordinate 236,512 downwards.
CAGGCATCCAAAGCCTGATGGATAGCAAAGAAATTCTGTTCAAGAAAACTGCTGTTCCGTTTGTTTCCGCTGAAGAAGTATTTGTCGTCACAATTTTCAACAATCCTACCAAGGCTCCCCCGAGGAAGCCAGTCCAAATTATTTCTGTTGCACCCATTACCATTACTGTTCTGGGGCCCCTCCCCTATGAATCTGACAAGGCTGTCCCATGGCATTATGGGGCAGACGTGTATGTGCTTGGAGTGAAGCAGGAGTTCAACACCGGTACCAGTATTAGTAACATCATTGGTCCCGCCAAGATTACTCGCAGTGGCAGGCTCTTCTCGCCTGACATTGCACCACCAGTTATCCAAAAACCTCTTATCATCACACCCGCAAGTGTGCTTATTTCAAATCAAGTTCCTGTGTCTACTACTGCCGCCGAGTCCTCTGATGCTCGGGGCAAAGAAGTTGCTACCGATTTGCCTGCCCGGACGGAGGCACCAAAAAAGACTGCTGTTGAAGCCTCCCAGCAAGAGATGGAGGAAATCCTTAAAATCATTAAAAAGAGTGACTTCAATGTTGTTGAACAACTGGGGCATACCCCCTCCAAAATCTCTATGCTATCATTGATGCTGTGCTCAGAGGCCCACGCCAAGGCCCTGATTTCATTTCTGAAAACGGCCCATGTGCCGCAAGAGACCTCTGCAGATCAGTTCACTGACTATGTAGCTAATTTGACAATTGACAATGGCTTGGGGTTCTCAGATGCTGACCTTACCGCCAAGGGAAAAAATCACAATGATGCCCTGCATGTTTCCATAGAATGCAGGGGCACTACTCTCGCACACGTGTTGGTGGACACCGGTTCTTCCCTGAATGTTTTGCCCAAGAAGGCCTTAGATCGGTTGGATTGTGAGGGCCTGGAATTGAAACCTAGTAACATCATTGTTAGAGCCTTCGATGGTTCTAAGAGGATGGTGCACGGTGAGGTAGACATTCCTATCCGTGTGGGTTCCCAAGTCTTCGACTCAACGTTCTACGTAATGGATATTCGTCCATCTTATTCCTGCTTGTTGGGTCGACCCTGGATTCACAAGGCTGGGGCGGTAACATCCACTCTACACCAAAAGCTCAAATACCCTGTCAAAGGGAAGATTGTTACTGTGCAGGGTGAGGAGGAATACATGGTTAGTCACTTGAATTCATTCCGGTATATCGAGATGGACGGGGAGTTTATTGAAACACCCTTTCAACATTTTGAGGAGGTACCTCCAACGTTGGCATCAGCTGAGACGGTGGTTGAAGAAGACTTTCCTTTGAAGATGGCTTCCTTGAAGGATGCCCGGGCTGTAATCAAGAAAGGCAAGTGCGCAAACTGGGGTCAACTTCCTGACTTCACTCAAAAGACCGACAAGTTTGGGCTGGGCTTCACTGCAGAGGCTCAGAGGGCTGTTCGCAAGGAAAGGATCAGAAAGGCTCCGGTGTTCATCACCAACTCAAGGGTTAATGCTATCGAGGAAGACGTAGAAGAAGCAGAGTTTGACAGTTGGATCTATCCAACCACCAACAACGGACCAAGCAACTGGACGGCAAAAGATTTTACACCTATTACATTTGTCACACAGTAATTAACTCTTTTGTGTTCAATTTGTAACAAAACAATATGTTGAAACTTTTATTGGCTCGGTGTCCTACCCGGGGCATCGTAGCTCCATTTGTGAGGGATTTTTGTATGACATTTCCATATATCATTAATCAAAACATTGGACGTTTGTTGCATTTCAAATCTTGTGCTCTTTTTCTTTTTGTGTTATATATTGCAAAACAGCTATATTTACACACACTCACTTATACAGGTTCCAATCCACTATGGATCTCACTGGTAACAGCTCTGCTACTGCCAGTTATGACTTCGAAAATCCGATCAACTTGGCCGAAGACGAAGGTGAAGATGATTGCGAAGTACCTGGTGAACTCGCAAGACTGCTACTCCAGGAAGAAAGGGCCATTCAGCCGCATGAAGAGCCGGTGGAAACAGTGAACATGAGTACTGAGACAGATAGAAAAGAAGTCAATATTGGTGCCAATCTAGAGCTCAGCGTGAAGCAACGATTGATCCAGATGCTGCATGATTACATGGAAATATTTGCTTGGTCTTACGAAGACATGCCTGGTTTGGATGCCGACATTGTGGTTCATCACCTGCCTACCAAGGAAGACTGCCCTCCGGTAAAGCAAAAGGTCCGTCGTATGCGTCCAGAGATGTCCGAAAAGATCAAAGCTGAGGTTATGAAGCAATTTGATGCCGGGTTTCTAGCAGTGACTTCTTATCCTCAATGGGTGGCCAACGTGGTTCCAGTTCCAAAGAAAGATGGTAAAGTCAGAATGTGTGTTGACTACAGGGATCTAAACAGGGCAAGCCCCAAGGATGACTTCCCCCTACCTCACATCGATGTTCTTGTTGACAATACCGCTCAACACAAGGTATTCTCCTTCATGGATGGTTTTTCAGGGTATAATCAGATCAAGATGGATCCTGAAGATATGGAAAAGACTACCTTTGTGACTCAGTGGGGCACCTTCTGCTACAAGGTCATGCCATTCGGGTTGAAAAATGCAGGGGCAACCTACCAACGTGCCATGGTTGCTTTATTTCATGATATGATCCACCATGAGATTGAAGTGTACGTCGATGATATGATTGCAAGGTCCCAAACTGAGGAGGAACACCTTGACCATCTGCGGAAGCTGTTTGACCGACTGAAGTTGTACAAGCTAAGGTTGAACCCAAACAAATGCACCTTTGGGGTGAGGTCTGGAAAATTACTAGGTTTCATTGTAAGCGATAAAGGTATTCAGGTGGTCCCTGCCAAGGTGAAAGCCATACAAGAGATGCCGACTCCCAAGACAGAGAAAGAAGTCCGAGGCTTTCTAGGACGACTGAATTACATCGCCCGATTCATCTCACATCTAACTGCTACCTGTGAGCCAATCTTCAAATTGCTGAAGAAAGATCAAGTAGTACGTTGGAACGATGAATGTCAGGCTGATTTCGAAAAGATAAAGGAATATCTCCAAGAACCATCCATTCTTATGCCTCCGGTTGAAGGGAGACCTCTAATACTATACTTGACAGTGCTTGATAATTCAATGGGGTGTGTGCTGGGGCAGCATGACGAGTCTGGCCGAAAAGAGCATGCTATTTATTACCTGAGCAAAAAGTTTACCGACTATGAGTCTCGGTACTCACTGCTCGAGAAAACTTGCTGCGCTCTGGTATGGGCTGCTCGCCGGCTGAGACAGTATATGCTGACTCACACTACTCTGTTGATTTCAAAGATGGATCCCATCAAGTACATATTCGAAAAGCCTGCTCTGTCTGGAAGGATAGCAAGGTGGCAAATGATCTTGACAGAATATGACATCCAGTACACAACTCAAAAAGCAATCAAAGGAAGTGTATTGGTAGACCATTTGGCATACCAACCTGTGGACGATTACCAATCATTGAACTTTGAATTTCTGGACGAAGATATCATGGTAGTAACTGATTGTGAAGTACCTGGACCGGATGAAGGACCTGAGGAAGGATCCCGATGGTCTATGCATTTTGACGGAGCCTCGAACGCTTTGGGTAATGGAATCGGCGCTGTAATCATATCCCCCAAAGGAACTCATACTCCACTCACCGCCCGGCTGTGTTTCAACTGCACCAACAATATGGCAGAATATGAGGCATGTATCATGGGTCTTCAAGCTGCAATCGACTTAAGGATCAAGTTTCTGAGTGTCTTCGGAGATTCCGCTCTCGTGATCAATCAGATCAAAGGCAAGTGGGATACGAAACACCCAAATCTTATTCCTTACAAGGAGTATGTGTTGACTTTGCTTCCCCACTTTGAAGAGATAACTTTTGAGCACTTCCCAAGAGAGGAAAATCAGTTAGCGGACGCACTAGCTACGATGTCTTCAATGTTCAAAGTCAAATGGGACAATGAGGCTCCCCGGATCATCATATGGAAGTTGGACGAACCTGCATACTGCTGCGATCTTGAGGCCGAAGAGGTGACTGAAAAACCCTGGTATCATGAGGTGAAGAGATACTTGGAAGCTCAGGAATACCCCGAAGGCGCATCGGTAAATGACAAGAAGTTCATGAGGAGGTTTGCTGCAAAATTCTTCCTCAGCAACGACATTCTCTACAAACGAAATCATGATTCAACTCTACTGCGTTGTGTGGATAAAACTGAAGCAGAGAAGATCATGACAGAGCTGCATGAAGGTACATTCGGAACACATTCCAGTGGACACACCATGGCAAAGAAAATCCTTAGGGCAGGCTATTTCTGGTCCACAATGGAAGCCGACTGTTACCAACATTCTCGAACTTGTCATAAATTCCAGATCTATGCTGATAAGGTGCATATCCCTCCGGTTCCTCTGAATGTCCTGACGGCACCTTGGCCTTTTGCAATGTGGGGCATCGATATGATCGGTGAGATCCGACCAACGGCATCCAACGGGCATCGCTTCATCCTAGTAGCAATTGATTACTTCACGAAGTGGGTTGAGGCAGCTTCCTACGCCACGGTAACCAAGAGCGTTGTGGCATGTTTCATTCGGCATAACCTGATATGTCGGTACGGTGTCCCGGAAAGGATCATTACGGACAATGGTACCAATCTTAACAACAAGATGATCACTGAGCTCTGCGAGCAATTCAAGATACAGCACCACAACTCTTCTCCTTACCGGCCGGAGATGAATGGGGATGTAGAAGCAGCAAATAAGAATATCAAAAAGATTGTGCAGAAGATGACAGTGACCTACAAAGATTGGCACGAGATGTTACCATTTGCTCTTCATGGGTACCGTACCTCAGCAAGGACGTCAACCGGGGCAACTCCCTTTTCCTTGGTCTATGGCATGGAGGCAGTCTTGCGAATTGAAGTCCAGATACCCTCTCTCCGGATAATGAAGGATGCAGATTTGAGTGAAGATGACTGGATCCAGACTCGACTGGATCAATTAAACCTAATTGACGAGAAGAGACTCACTGCTATTTGTCATGGTCAAACGTACCAAAAACGGATGATCAGGGCATTTAACAAGAAGGTCAGACCACAAGAGTATCAAGTTGGGGACCTGGTAATCAAACGTATCATCCTTCCTCAAAGTGATCCCCGGGGCAAATGGACCCCTACATACGAAGGGCCATTTGTGGTTAAACATGTGTTCTCAGGAGGAGCCATGATTCTGACCACCATGGGTGGTGACGACCTTCCTCACCCCGCCAATGCAGACATAGTGAAAAGATACTACGCATGTGTTGTACCCCAAAATTTGCCCTCCCATATTCTTCAGGAAATTGCCAAGCCAAGCTGCAAAATTCCCCAAGGGTTGCACAGTGCAAGAGTCTCCTAAACAGTCAAGATTAGGGTTTTTGTTCTGATCAAGAAAATGAAGTTTCCAAAGGTCCAATCAAGTCTCATATGCCTACAAATATGGTCAAGCATCCTCATACCAAGTTTCAAGACATTCAGCTCAAAATTGCACAGTCAAAACCCTAAATTGCACTACAGTCAGCTGCAGGGGCAAAATGGTCATTTGACAGTCAAAAGTTCAAATTTTTGGTCAACATATCATTTTGAAGCCACAAACATCATTTGATCAATGCTTGATCATGATTCTTAAAGCTTGGCTAAAAAATCATCAAAATGCAAAAGTTTCCTTATTTGGACAGTTGAAAAAGTCAACTGTAAATTGACCAGGGCATAACTTTCACATGGATTATCAGAAAAATTCCATCCAAAGCTCATGTTGAAGAGAAGGACATTTCCTACAACTCATCTTCATACTTCAAGTCCAAGAAATGCTCTCACAAAAAGTTATCAATTTCAACATTATAGGTCATTTTCAAAAGTCAACAAAAAGGGACTTTAATTCAAAGGCCATAACTTGAGATTGGAAAATCAAAATGACATGGGACCAAAGGCATTGGTTAGAGGACTCAAAGAACTTTCCAAAATGTCCAAGAACATGATCAAAGCTTAAAAATTGAGCAAGTTATGCCTTGTAGAAATTGGGAAATTTTTGGGTATTTTGAAAAGTCAACATTGATTCAAATGACCTAAAATTGCTAATGGGCCCATTTTTCTTCCATAATTCATCATCCATGGCATGTGCACGACCACTTGGCCCAAAGGGAAGTATTTATTCATTATTTATTTATTTATTTGAATTTTTATTTATAATAATTCATTTAAATCAAATTAAATACATGAAAATATTTAACCTAGGTTTTACAATCTTTTTGTGCACAAAATCTACTCAATAATTCGTGTGAAATTAAATAGGGAAAGATTTGGAGAGAATTGATCTTAATTTGTACAAAAACACATGAAAAATATTTGAAAAAGATCTTGAAAATCAAATCTTTCAAAGTCATGAATGCCAAGCTTTTTGGATCAAATTTCTTAACCTAATTGTTCCACACATATATACAAAGAAAACCCTCATGCTTGGAACGACGCAGCTGCTCAGAAGTCTGAAATACAAAACTTGAAATTTGTCAAAAAACTCCATAACTGAAAATAGACTTGCAGGACAATTCAAGCCTCCAAACTTGTTCTATTAGCTTGCCAGGGTTGTCCAGAAGCGATTGCAATCAAAAACATTCATCAAAACGCCCGAAATTGGTACAATGGAGTCAAACTGTTTCAAATAAAATTCATAATCGTGCATCTCAATTCATGCGTTTTTTGCAAGTTTTAATATGTGATTTACATTCCTTATGCTATTCTGAAGCTAACCCATGTGTTTGATTGAATTTTTATGCATTATACGCGATTATGCCATGATTGTTTTCTAGGGTTTACAGGGCTTGGAATTAGGGATTTTAAATTAAAGAAAAATTGGCCTTCAAGACCTACACCATTAGAATCAGTGCGTCTGGACGATCTTAAACCCACCCTCGCGCTCAATTTATGAGCATCACAGGGCCATTCGCTATTTTCTTGTATCATACCTATGGCAACGTTTACAAAACCGTTGCTAGTTTGTTCTTGTTTCAGGGAAAAATAAAACACAACGAAGAAGAAGGGTACGTGGCCAGCCATGACTGGATGCTTTGAATCTTGGCGCGCGCTTTTCTGATTTAGGCCACTAGCGTTCGTTTTGTCTTATAATAATTCTCATGCATATAATATACAAAGTAAACAATTGGTTCAGTGGCAAGGCACATACGCTGGCAACATCCATGACCTGGGTTCGAGCCCCAGGTCTTCGTTACTTCCATATTATTTTTCAATAAAGATTCATATGCAGTTTCAATAACAAAGACCACCATACACTTCCAAGATCCAGTCGTCCACGCGTCCAATGGAATCAAATCAAAGGCTCAGATCTAAGGCACATGGTAGTCCCAGTCAACGCGCCAGCATATTCCCTGGAGAAAGTCAAACAGACCTGAAGGTCATTGGGCTCAAATGCTTGGGCTATACCTCCATGTTGGGGACTACAACCCCCCTTTGGTTTGCAAATTCTTTTAACTTTTTTTATTGTATTTTTATTTTTTATAAATTATTTTGTTTAATTAATTAATTATTTTCATAAATATAAAAAATACACATAAAAATCAGAAAAGAATTAAAATAATAAGTATTTTTATTTCTAGTATTTTCATAAATAAATGCATATAATTAAATTTAGTGTAAATTAGGTTTAATTTTAATACTTTTAATAAAAAATCTAAAACATGTAGAATTAGGGTTTAATTAATATTTTTTTCATCCTTTTTATTTTTCTTTCATAAATAATTAAATAATTAAATATTTTATTTATTTTTATAATTAAATTTGTATATAAAAATTAGGGTTAATTTAGGTTAAAATTCAATGTTTTCTTGATAAATTAAAAAAATAGAATTAGGGCTAGTATTTATTTTTAATTAATTCTTTTTTCATATTAAATCCTAAAATACTAAAAAACACCAAAAAAACAAGTTCTTTCTTTTTTTTTAATTAATTAACTCCATCATTAATTTAATTTTTGCAAAAGGGTCCAACGCCCTCGTTCTTAATTTCTTATCAATTCGCATACTTATTTCTTTTCCGTTTAAATATTTATGTATTTCTCCCAAGGACATGTAACCTTTTAATTTTCTCGCACTTTTCTTTACTCTATTTTTCTGTCAAATCGGGTTCGAGAAATTTTGGCGATGTGGACCCGCGCCTTTTGTAATAGCTTAGAATTTTTACTTTCCCGCAAATATTTTAACTGTTAAACAAAGGCATGAAAGAATGTATGGACAAAAATAAAAACAAGCGTAGAACACCAATAACATGACAAGATAAATGCAAATGAAAACGACACACAAATCGCACACACCACCCCTAGGGTACGCCTCACTGTTGCCTTGCCTCGAAAGGTGATCGTCGAGTAGAGGATGTCTTAGTAAGTCCTCATGATCCGGGAACCTGGCATGAGGGTAGCTTCTAAGGTGTCTTCCCGTTGCTCTGGTGATCACCATGTCCCGAACCTCGAATTGACCCGAACACCTCCAACGGTGGTGCTACCTACCTCTCAATGGTGGGATGGCACTACTTTAAAGGACATTTACACAGACGAATTCCTTAGGGTAGGTAGACGACTCTAGATACTTGCTCTAAATTTCAAAACAAAACAATATACTTTCACACCAACACATTTTCAAAAAGCTTTCGAAAGCAATTTTTCAAACACTCTTGAGGACTGATACAAGAGTCGAACTGGAATTTTCAAAGAAACTTTTTAAAACCCACAGTTGAAAAGCAAACAAACCATTTTTGAAAACGCAAATGAGCAAGTACCTAAGAGCCCATGGATAACCATGGATAGAAAGGGTGCTAACACCTTCCCTTTCTATAATCTACCTCCCGAACCGAGAGCAATCTCTTTAAGGAATTTTTCTGTGCTTTTGTCCTTTCCATGTTGGAGAAAATAAAAGACGGTGGCGACTCTTGCTTCCGCGACATTTCGCGAACCAGCGTTAAACAGTCAGTTCCAGATCCACCGATCACAGAACTGGCGACTCTGCTGGGGACTCTTTATAAAGTGAGGTGTACCTTAGGGCTAGTTCATAACTGTGTTTTCAATTGTTTTCCTTGCGTGCTTTAAATTATGGGTTGCTTGGGAGTTCTATAGATCCTAACCCGGATCTGGGGGATACCTTCTTAGAAAGTAGCAACAAGGCTGTGAGGGAACTGTGCGGGGTATACCGACATGGTTGAAACAGTCTGCTACGTTGATGTGGCACTTTGGTGTGTACCGGTAACCCTTGAGTTCAGTCAAGGAGAGTACGGGGCCTCCACGTGGTGTCATGAAGCATCAACAGACCTTAGGAACCTTAATTGAACTATCTTGGCCTCTTTAGGGTAGTGAGATAACTGACTTTGGTGCAGTCCGAGGTTGGTTGATACTCGATACTACACTCAATTGAGGGTTGCTTTCTTGGAATATTTCGGTCGCCAGTTCAGTGGCTAAATCGAAACGATGAACAATGAAAGCAATCCCGTGATATTGGGACCCTTAGAACCCGGTTACTTTGATAGGACAGGTTGAACCCACCAACTTCAAGAGGGTACTACCCAGACCCCATGCTGGCCTTAAACCTTAAGGGCTTGTCTTGTGTGCCTTGTGTGCCTTACATGTTTGTCTTTGTAAATATTTGTGGTGTGTTTAATCATAACATCATGACATCATCCAGCATCATATGCATTGACTAACCATTTCAGGGGTTCGAATTTTCATCTTTGTTCTTGTTTTGTAGGATATGGAAACTGCTCGTAGAAAGACAATTCAAGTGAGTCTTGTAAGGATCCCTCCTCAACTCAAGGAACTTATATCCAGGATTCCCGAGAACTCATCATTCAGTGAAAGACATGGAAGCCTCATCAGCTTGGTCAACACCAACATTGAGGAAGATATGATCAAGGTCCTGTTCCAATTCTTTGACCCTCTGCATCACTGTTTCACCTTCTTGGACTATCAGTTGGTACCTACCTTGGAGGAGTTCTCCCGGCTCCTGAAGATCCCTATCCTTGATCAGCTACCCTTCAACGGTACGGAAAAGGAACCTAAGCTTGAAGAGATTGCTAAAGCCTTGCACCTACAGTCATCTGACCTCAAGGGACATTGGGAAGTTAGAAGTGGTATCAAAGGGTTCTTAGCCAGGTTTCTGTTTGAAAAGGCCCATGAATGTTGGAACTCCCTTGACTTGCAAGCTTTTGAAGAGGTTGTGGCCCTCCTTGTCTATGGTTTGGTGTTGTTCCCTAATCCAGATCAGCTTATTGATATCAATGCTGTCCAGATCTTTATGTCCAGGAATCCTATACCTACGTTGCTGGGAGACATCCTTCACTCATGTTACACTCGAACCATGAGAAAAAGAGGTGTCCTTATGTGTTGCACTCCTCTCCTGGGAAGGTGGTTTATTTCGCACCTTCCACAATCGGTTTTGAAGAATGAGCGGGGTTTGAGATGGTCACAACGGTTGATGACTCTTACACATGCATATATACATTGGTGCCCTCGGTCCAGAGAAGATGTCACTATCATTGATCGTTGCGGGGAGTACCCTAATGTTCCTTTACTTGGAATCAGAGGAGGTATTACTTACAGTCCATGCTTGGCTTGGAGACAGTTTGGTTATGCTCGGAGGGATGGTCCTCATGACATGTTAATTCCTGACATAGTTTTTGACTTCGACAATGATACTCAAGGACTTCGCCAGAGATTTATCAGAGCCTGGAGGATGCCCAGTAGGATAGACAGCAAGACACTGGGGCACAGGAACTCCATCCCATTGGAACCTTATCTCAAGTGGATACGAGCCCGCTCCCAGAAGTTAGTGATGCCTTATCCTCATATGCTCCCTGTAATCAAAGAGCCAGTCCTGGAAGGAGAAGTGTCCTATACCATTCAACACCCTGAGATGCCCACATCCTGGGAAGAGATGCAGAAGAGCTGGATCCAGCTTAAGGAAGAACGGAATTCCCTTGAGACCAGTCTACATGCCAGTGAAAAGAAGGTCTTGGAGCTCACCCGCCTGTTGCATGAGGAGAGGAATCTCAACACTTACATAGCTCCAAAGAGGATGCGTAGCATATTTTGGGATTGATTTGATTTTTGTATTATTTCGCCCATGAGGCTTTGATGTATTAAACAACGATTTCCTTAATGATAACGTGTGTTCTTTCTTGTCTACAACAAATTTGAACTTTCGAACCCTTGAATGCATTGCATAAACACATATCATTCATCATGTGCATAACAGGTTTTTCCTCTTTTCAGGTTGCTTATGGTTCTTCGCTGTTTATTTCAGCATCATGAATCCCGACTCGTCATCAACTGAGACATCCATCAAGGCTCTTCAGGCGCAGAATGCGCAGTTTCAGGAATTAATCAAGGGTTTGGCTCAAGGCCAAGAAGAGCTGAAGGCTATGCTCCTGAAGAAGGAGAAGAAGAAGAAGAGAAGAACTGTTCTGTTCAACTCAGGCCGAAGGTTTGGCAATGCTCTGCAGCAGGAAGAGGTTGGTTCTTCTGTTGGCAAGAGTACTCCTCAGGCAGAAGCAAGGGTTCCTAGTCCGGTAGTCTCCGACAACGAGACTGATTTTGATGAAGAGCAGTACCCTCCTGCAGAAGACAGATACAAGCAACTGGAGGATAGGTTGAATGCTATGGAGATTCAACAGGCACCTGGGCTGGATTTTGGAGATCTGGGTTTGTCTACTGGTGTGATTATTCCTCGGAAGTTCAAAGCACCATCTTTCTCTAAATATGACGGGGCGTCTTTCCCCAAGCTACATCTCAGGTCCTATGTTCGAAAGATTCAACCGTACTCTGCGGATAAGAATTTGTGGATCCACTTATTCCAGGAGATTCTTTCAGGGACTCATCTCGAATGGTTCTATCAGCTGGATGGGACCAAGGTTCGTAACTGGGAGGAGTTGGCTACTGCTTTCTATAAGCAGTATCAATATAATGCCGACCTTGCCCCTACACGTACCCAACTCCAGGGTATGTCGTTAGGTTCAAGTGAAGGGTTTAAGGAGTACGCTCAGAAGTGGAGAGACCTGGCTGGCAGGGTGCAGCCACCGTTGACCGATCGGGAGTTGGTAGACATGTTCTTGGGGACCCTATCTGGGCCATTTTTCAACCATCTCATTGGGAATTCATCTGCAGGGTTCACTGATTTGATTCTGACTGGAGAGAGAATTGAAGCTGGGTTAAAGTCTGGAAAAATTCCGAAGGGTGCATCGTCCAGTTCGGAGAAGAAACCCTTCAAGAAGGAGGCTAGTGCCGTGTATGGTTCCAAGAGATCAGAGAGACCTGAGCGCCGCCAATCTGTCAGTGCGGTAATGATTGCTAAGCCTGCTGCCGCTCCTCGGCCAACTAATCCTCAAAGGGCCGAAAGACCCCGGAGAGAGTTTACCCGGTTAAGCATGACCTTATCGCAGATCTTACCACAGTTACTCTCAACCAACTTAGTGACTATCAGAGAAGCGCCGAAGTTCCCAAATACTGCATCTCCCAAGTACAACCCGAATGCTCGTTGTGCTTACCATTCAGATAGCCCGGGGCATTCTACTGATGATTGTTGGGCATTAAGGAGCAAGCTGCAGGACCTTATTGACGCCAAGGAAGTACAGTTTGAGGCATCTGAGAAGCCCAATGTAGTGACAGCTCCCCTGCCTGCTCATGGAGTAAATGCTATTGGGGACGAAGACGAAGTGGATGAAGCTGAGTTTGATAGCTGGATCTACCCGGCAACCGACAGTGGACTTAATAATTGGAGTGCAAAGGACAACCTATCTGTTTCTCTTGTTACTAAGTAATGAATTCCTATGTTTTTGGTATCTGTAATAAACAATAAATAAACTCTATGGCCCGGTGTCTTACCCGAGGCACCGTGGTTTCATTTGTGAGGGCATATAAATTGTCATTTCATATATCATGAATGAAAATCTTGGACGTTTTCTCGCATTGCAAATCTTATGCTCCTTTTCTGTCTTTCTTTCTTTTACATATATTTCAAAACAGCTGTATTTACACACACACTCACTCATACAGGTTCCAATCCACTCTGGATCTTACTGGTAACGACTCTGCTACTGCCAGTTATGACTTCGAAAATCCGATCAACTTAGCCGAAGACGAAGGTGAAGATGATTGCGAAGTGCCTGGCGAGCTTGCAAGACTGTTGCTTCAGGAAGAGAGGGCAATTCAACCCCATGAAGAGCCAGTGGAAACAATAAACTTGGGTACTGAGGCAGACAGGAAAGAGGTAAAGATTGGTGCCAACCTAGAGCTCAGCGTGAAGCAACGGTTGACTCAGATGCTGCATGATTATATGGAGATCTTTGCCTGGTCCTACGAAGACATGCCCGGGTTGGATACCGATATTGTGGTTCATCACTTGCCAACTAAGGAAGACTGCCCTCCAGTTAAGCAAAAGGCCCGTCGGATGCGTCCAGAGATGTCTGAGAAGATTAAAGCCGAGGTTATGAAACAGTTTGATGCTGGGTTCCTTGCAGTGACTTCTTACCCTCAGTGGGTTGCTAATGTGGTGCTGGTACCCAAGAAGGACGGTAAAGTCAGAATGTGCGTCGACTACAGGGATCTGAACAGGGCCAGCCCCAAAGATGACTTCCCCTTGCCTCACATTGATGTCCTTGTGGATAATACTTCTCAGCATAAGGTATTCTCTTTCATGGATGGCTTTTCAGGTTACAATCAGATCAAGATGGCACCTGAAGACATGGAGAAGACTACATTTGTTACTCAGTGGGGCACCTTCTGTTACAAGGTCATGCCATTCGGGTTGAAGAACGCTGGGGCAACCTACCAACGTGCCATGGTTGTTCTATTTCATGACATGATCCATCATGAGATAGAAGTGTATGTGGACGACATGATCGCAAGGTCCCAGACTGAGGAAGAGCACCTAGATCATCTGCAGAAGTTGTTTGACCGGTTGAAACTATACAAGCTGAGGTTGAACCCGAACAAGTGCACCTTCGGGGTAAGATCCGGAAAATTGCTAGGCTTCGTGGTAAGTGACAAAGGTATTCAAGTGGACCCTGCTAAGGTCAAAGCTATTCAAGAGATGCCAGTTCCCAGGACAGAGAAAGAGGTCAGAGGCTTTTTAGGACGCCTGAATTACATTGCTCGATTCATCTCGCACCTAACTGCTACCTGTGAACCAATCTTCAAGCTGCTGAAGAAAGATCAGGTAGTACGTTGGAACGATGAATGTCAGGCTGCTTTTGACAGAATCAAAGAGTATCTCCAAGAACCACCTATCCTTATGCCACCGGTTGAAGGGAGACCTCTGATATTATATCTGACAGTGCTCGACAACTCAATGGGGTGTGTGCTGGGGCAGCATGACGAGTCTGGCCGAAAAGAGCATGCCATTTATTACCTTAGCAAAAAGTTTACCGACTGTGAGACCCCATACTCACTACTTGAGAAAACTTGCTGCGCTTTGGTATGGGCTGCTCGCCGGCTGAGACAGTATATGCTGACTCACACTACTTTGTTGATCTCAAAGATGGATCCTATAAAGTACATATTCGAAAAGCCTGCTCTGTCTGGGAGAATTGCAAGATGGCAAATGATCTTGACGGAATACGACATTCAGTACACAACCCAAAAAGCCATCAAGGGAAGTGTACTGGCAGACCACCTGGCACATCAGGCCATAGACGATTATCAGTCAATGAACTTCGAGTTTCTGGATGAAAGCATCATGATTGTAACTGATTGTGAAGTACCTGGACCGGATGAAGGACCTGAACCAGGATCCCGATGGTCTATGCATTTTGACGGAGCCTCCAATGCTTTGGGTAACGGTATCGGCGCCATAATCATATCACCTCAAGGTACTCATACTCCACTCACTGCCCGGCTATGTTTCAACTGTACCAACAACATGGCGGAGTATGAGGCGTGCATCATGGGTCTTCAAGCTGCGATCGATCTAAGGATCAAGTTTCTGAGTGTCTTCGGAGATTCCGCTCTTGTGATCAATCAGATCAAGGGAGAGTGGGATACGAAACATCCGAATCTTATCCCTTACAGAGAATGTGTGTTGACCCTGATCCCCCACTTCACAGAGATAACCTTTGAACACTTCCCAAGAGAAGAGAATCAGTTGGCGGACGCGTTAGCTACGATGGCTTCTATGTTCAAAGTTAAATGGGATAATGAGGCTCCCCGGATCATCATCTGGAAACTGGACGAACCGGCATACTGTTGCGATCTCGAGACTGAATTGGTGACTGAGAAGCCTTGGTACCATGAGGTAAAGAGATATCTGGAAGCTCAGGAGTACCCTGAAGGTGCCTCTATCAATGATAAGAAGTTCTTGAGGAGGTTCGCAGCGAAGTTCTTCCTTAGCAACGACATCTTGTACAAGCGAAACCATGATTCAACCCTACTGCATTGTGTGGATAAAACTGAAGCAGAAAGGATCATGGAAGAACTACATGAAGGGACCTTTGGCACACATTCCAGTGGACACACTATGGCTAAGAAAATCCTTCGGGCAGGATATTACTGGTCCATAATGGAAGCTGACTGTTACCAACATTCCAGGACATGCCATAAGTGCCAGATTTATGCAGACAAGGTGCATGTTCCTCCAGTTCCCCTGAATGTTCTGACTGCGCCTTGGCCGTTTGCAATGTGGGGCATAGACATGATCGGTGAGATTAAACCTACGGCATCTAATGGGCATCGTTTCATCCTAGTGGCGATTGATTATTTTACGAAATGGGTCGAAGCAGCTTCCTATGCTACGGTAACCAAGACTGTGGTGGCACGGTTCATTCGGCATAACCTGATCTGTCGGTACGGCGTCCCAGAGAGAATCATTACAGACAACGGTACCAATCTGAATAACAAGATGATCGCTGAGCTCTGCGAGCAGTTCAAGATACAGCACCACAATTCTTCTCCTTACAGACCGAAGATGAATGGGGCTGTAGAGGCGGCAAATAAGAACATCAAGAAAATCGTGCAGAAGATGACAGTAACTTATAAGGATTGGCACGAGATGTTACCGTTCGCTCTACATGGGTACCGTACCTCAGCTAGGACGTCAACCGGGGCAACTCCTTTCTCTCTGGTTTATGGCATGGAGGCAGTCTTACCGATCAAAGTGCAAATACCTTCTCTCCGGATAATGAAGGATGCAAATCTGAACGAAGATGATTGGATCCAGACACGACTTGATCAACTCAACCTTATTGATGAAAAGAGACTTGCTGCTATCTGTCATGGTCAGACGTATCAGAAACGGATGATCAGGGCATTTAACAAAAAGGTCAGACCACAGGAATATCAAGTTGGGGATCTGGTAATCAAGCGAATCATCCTTCCTCAGAGTGATCCAAGGGGCAAATGGACCCCTACGTACGAAGGGCCATTTGTGGTTAAGCATGTGTTCTCAGGAGGAGCAATGATATTAACCAACATGGATGGTGACGACCTTCCTCACCCCGCCAATGCAGACATAGTAAAAAGATACTACGCGTAATAAAGACCCGCTAGGCTGACATGCCTAGGCAAAAATTAGGGCTTCCCGTCGAACCAAAAGGGTTCGGGCAAAATGAAGGGATGAAATGAAAAATCTGTACACCCGGCAAGTCGAAAACCTGAAAAGGCGGCTTGGGCAAAAATGGGTATCCCGGTGGACTGAAAACCCGAAAGGGCGGTCCAGGCAAAAGTTAGGGATAAAAGCGTAATACTATGTCTCATTTGATCACTTTGCATCCAGAATCCGGTATCTACATCAAGTTCAGACGGCATCGATCAATCAGCTTCACCTTCAACCAAGGTCATCAAGTGATGAGACGCTCAGAGTTATAAAGGCAATAGCAGAGTTGAAACCCAGTGGATCATTCACTTCATACAGCTGTTTTATCTTCTTTTACAAAATTTGTATAAACTCTTTTGTTCGGCGGCGTTCTCTTACTAGGACGTCAGCCTCTTGTACACAAAACGCCTATTTACAGGCCATTCAAAAATCAATACAAATATGCTTTTTAGTTAAAATGTGCCAATTGTTTTTCTTTTTCTGTTTTGTTTTGCGAAGAACGTCCAAGGTTCAATTTGTGATATATGCATTGACAATAATTTGCTAACTCATAAATATTTGCATACGAAACAAAGGATTAATTACAGGTAACATTAGAAACAGGGGCAATAAGGAGTTGTCTAAGCAATCTAATTGTTCTGTCCTCCAAGGTACCAAGGCAGGTTCAGCTAAAGAACATGACCAGTACATCTTAATTCCCCAGAGAGTAAGTCAGCAGTCAGTGCATTCTTCTCCAAGCAAAGTCATCAAATCTCAAGGAAGTTGAGTATCCTCCAGGTAGATCTCAATACTTCCCCAGCACACGTATTCATAACAAGCATCCCCAACAGTCTTGGTCTAAAGATTGTTCCCCGGCGGCATATCAACGTTCAAAGGAATCACTTCCCCAGCATATCAAAACTTCCCCAGGAAAGTCCAATCTAGTTCTCCAGGAAAGTTGGAAATCCATCTCCCCAAGCAGTAAGCTTATCCCCAGTAGATTCTGGAAGCTTATCCTCGCAGAGCACGAACGCGTCGTCCGGCTTTATTCAAAGAGTTATTTCCTTAACAGGATGTAACTGGGTTATCCTCAGCCAAAAGCCATGGAAAGAGCGTCCTCGACGCAGTCTTCTTATCCCCAGCAAAGTCTATCAACACTTCCAGTACAGCAAAGATATCCCCACAAATTATTATCCGCAATTCAGCAGAGCATCTCTATCCCCACAGAGTATCACTCCCCAGCATGGTCGCTAGAGTATTTCTCCCCCCGCAGAATCTTCCATTTGCCAAGTCTATTCCTCAACGGAGTCATCTTCTCCTACCGGTATTCTTGCAGTTATCATCCCCAGCGGAAGCAAAAGCTTATTCTTCAATATCAGCCCAGGATATGACTTCCCGGCACCCGTCAAAGATCTACTTTCCTAGACGAAAACATACATACATAAACATCACATACATCATTATAGCATGCATAGATGCATCATATCATACAAATCTCATTTATGTTGAGAACATCATTGCTTGATCCATATCATGCATTGCATATGACTGACTTTTACCTTTCAGGAAAGATTCAGTTAAGTTCTCAATCACATTTCAAGACGTCATATTTCAAGGCCTTCTATAGTCCAGCTAAATCGACTCCCAACAGATTTTTTCTGATAAAGACTCAGTAGAAGTTATTCAGGTTTTTCTCAGATGTTCGCTTTTGATATTATAATTTCCTATGGTTCCCTCCCCGACGGTGCGTGAGGTGATAATTCCATTTCAGGATATAATTTCCTATGGTTCCCTCCCCGACGGTGCGTGAGGTGATAATTCCTTTTGAGATTATAATTTCCTATGGTTCCCTCCCCGACGGTGCGTGAGGTGATAATTCCATTTCAGGATATGATTGCCTATGGTTCTCTCCCCGATGGTGCGTGAGATGTAATTCCCTTTCAGGTTATGATTTCCTATGGTTCTCTCCCCGACGGTGCGTGAGATGTAATTCCCTTTCAGATTATAATTTCCTGTGGTTCTCTCCCCGACGGTTATAATTTCCTATGGTTCTCTCCCCGACGGTGCGTGAGATGTAATTCCCTTTCAGGTTATGATTTCCTATGGTTCTCTCCCCGACGGTGCGTGAGATGTAATTCCCTTTCAGGTTATAATTTCCTATGGTTCTCTCCCCGACGGTGCGTGAGATGTAATTCCCTTTCAGATTATAATTTCCTGCGGTTCTCTCCCCGGCGGTGCGTGAGATGTAATTCCCTTTTAGATTATAATTGCCTATTGGTTCTCTTCCCGATACTACGAAGATTGTAATTCCCGCTAAGATTTTCTCAACGAGCGTTGTTGAAGTTAAAGTCACCCAAGGTTCTCTTACCATTCATGCTAAGGTAGTAACCATCCCTGGTTCATTCATCATCTTGTGAAGCTCCAGATCCAGCTCCTGTAGCCAGTCAGGACATATCTATACCAAGCATCTGAAAACCAGCTCCTACAACGTGTCAGGTACTCATTTTTCTTTTGCAGGTATGCAGGTTCTCGCTAAGGAATCTCTTACGCGATCAACATCCAGATGGCATCTATAATCCCATCATCCTATCCATCAATCTCTAAATGGCATCTGTAAGCCCATTCCATCATCACACTGCTATTATGTGAGCGCAAATTTCTGGGCACTCTAGTGTTCAATCATCTTCCACCCTCGGATTACGAAAGGCACGTCAGCCAATCTGCATCCTCGGGTCTAAGAAGATTGAACAGGGGCAACTGTTGTACCCCAAAATTTGCCCTCCCATATTCTTCAGGAAATTGCCAAGCCAAGCTGCAAAATTCCCCAAGGGTTGCACAGTGCAAGAGTCTCCTAAACAGTCAAGATTAGGGTTTTTGTTCTGATCAAGAAAATGAAGTTTCCAAAGGTCCAATCAAGTCTCATATGCCTACAAATATGGTCAAGCATCCTCATACCAAGTTTCAAGACATTCAGCTCAAAATTGCACAGTCAAAACCCTAAATTGCACTACAGTCAACTGCATGGGCAAAATGGTCATTTGACAGTCAAAAGTTCAAATTTTTGGTCAACATATCATTTTGAAGCCACAAACATCATTTGATCAATGCTTGATCATGATTCTCAAAGCTTGGCTCAAAAATCATCAAAATGCAAAAGTTTCCTTATTTGGACAGTTGAAAAAGTCAACTGTAAATTGACCAGGGCATAACTTTCACATGGATTATCAGAAAAATTCCATCCAAAGCTCATGTTGAAGAGAAAGACATTTCCTACAACTCATCTTCATACTTCAAGTCCAAGAAATGCTCTCACAAAAAGTTATCAATTTCAACATTATAGGTCATTTTCAAAAGTCAACAAAAAGGGACTTTAAGTCAAAGGCCATAACTTGAGATTGGAAAATCAAAATGACATGGGACCAAAGGCATTGGTTAGAGGACTCAAAGAACTTTCCAAAATGTCCAAGAACATGATCAAAGCTTAAAAATTGAGCAAGTTATGCCTTGTAGAAGTTGGGAAATTTTTGGGTATTTTGAAAAGTCAACATTGATTCAAATGACCTAAAATTGCTAATGGGCCCATTTTTCTTCCATAATTCATCATCCATGGCATGTGCACGACCACTTGGCCCAAAGGGAAGTATTTCTTCATTTTTTATTTATTTATTTGAATTTTTATTTATAATAATTCATTTAAATCAAATTAAATACATGAAAATATTTAACCTAGGTTTTACAATCTTTTTGTGCACAAAATCTACTCAATAATTCGTGTGAAATTAAATAGGGAAAGATTTGGAGAGAATTGATCTTAATTTGTACAAAAACACATGAAAAATATTTGAAAAAGATCTTGAAAATCAAATCTTTCAAAGTCATGAATGCCAAGCTTTTTGGATCAAATTTCTTAACCTAATTGTTCCACACATATATACAAAGCAAACCCTCATGCTTAGAACGACGCAGCTGCTCAGAAGTCTGAAATACAAAACTTGAAATTTGTCAAAAAACTCCATAACTGAAAATAGACTTGCAGGACAATTCAAGCCTCCAAACTTGTTCTATTAGCTTGCCAGGGTTGTCCAGAAGCGATTGCAATCAAAAACATTCATCAAAACGCCCGAAATTGGTACAATGGAGTCAAACTGTTTCAAATAAAATTCATAATCGTGCATCTCAATTCATGCGTTTTTTGCAAGTTTTAATATGTGATTTACATTCCTTATGCTATTCTGAAGCTAACCCATGTGTTTGATTGAATTTTTATGCATTATACGCGATTATGCCATGATTGTTTTCTAGGGTTTACAGGGCTTGGAATTAGGGATTTTAAATTAAAGAAAAATTGGCCTTCAAGACCTACACCATTAGAATCAGCGCGTCTGGACGATCTTAAACCCACCCTCGCGCTCAATTTATGAGCATCACAGGGCCATTCGCTATTTTCTTGTATCATACCTATGGCAACGTTTACAAAACCGTTGCTAGTTTGTTCTTGTTTCAGGGAAAAATAAAACACAACGAAGAAGAAGGGTACGTGGCCAGCCATGACTGGATGCTTTGAATCTTGGCGCGCGCTTTTCTGATTTAGGCCACTAGCGTTCGTTTTGTCTTATAATAATTCTCATGCATATAATATACAAAGTAAACAATTGGTTCAGTGGCAAGGCACATACGCTGGCAACATCCATGACCTGGGTTCGAGCCCCAGGTCTTCGTTACTTCCATATTATTTTTCAATAAAGATTCATATGCAGTTTCAATAACAAAGACCACCATACACTTCCAAGATCCAGTCGTCCACGCGTCCAATGGAATCAAATCAAAGGCTCAGATCTAAGGCACATGGTAGTCCCAGTCAACGCGCCAGCATATTCCCTGGAGAAAGTCAAACGGACCTGAAGGTCATTGGGCTCAAATGCTTGGGCTATACCTCTATGTTGGGGACTACAACCCCCCTTTGGTTTGCAAATTCTTTTAACTTTTTTTATTGTATTTTTATTTTTTATAAATTATTTTGTTTAATTAATTAATTATTTTCATAAATATAAAAAATACACATAAAAATCAGAAAAGAATTAAAATAATAAGTATTTTTATTTCTAGTATTTTCATAAATAAATGCATATAATTAAATTTAGTGTAAATTAGGTTTAATTTTAATACTTTTAATAAAAAATCTAAAACATGTAGAATTAGGGTTTAATTAATATTTTTTTCATCCTTTTTATTTTTCTTTCATAAATAATTAAATAATTAAATATTTTATTTATTTTTATAATTAAATTTGTATATAAAAATTAGGGTTAATTTAGGTTAAAATTCAATGTTTTCTTGATAAATTAAAAAAATAGAATTAGGGCTAGTATTTATTTGTAATTAATTCTTTTTTCATATTAAATCCTAAAATACTAAAAAACACCAAAAAAACAAGTTCTTTCTTTTTTTTTAATTAATTAACTCCATCATTAATTTAATTTTTGCAAAAGGGTCCAACGCCCTCGTTCTTAATTTCTTATCAATTCGCATACTTATTTCTTTTCCGTTTAAATATTTATGTATTTCTCCCAAGGACATGTAACCTTTTAATTTTCTCGCACTTTTCTTTACTCTATTTTTCTGTCAAATCGGGTTCGAGAAATTTTGGCGATGTGGACCCGCGCCTTTTGTAATAGCTTAGAATTTTTACTTTCCCGCAAATATTTTAACTGTTAAACAAAGGCATGAAAGAATGTATGGACAAAAATAAAAACAAGCGTAGAACACCAATAACATGACAAGATAAATGCAAATGAAAACGACACACAAATCGCACACACCACCCCTAGGGTACGCCTCACTGTTGCCTTGCCTCGAAAGGTGATCGTCGAGTAGAGGATGTCTTAGTAAGTCCTCATGATCCGGGAACCTGGCATGAGGGTAGCTTCTAAGGTGTCTTCCCGTTGCTCTGGTGATCACCATGTCCCGAACCTCGAATTGACCCGAACACCTCCAACGGTGGTGCTACCTACCTCTCAATGGTGGGATGACACTACTTTAAAGGACATTTACACAGACGAATTCCTTAGGGTAGGTAGACGACTCTAGATACTTGCTCTAAATTTCAAAACAAAACAATATACTTTCACACCAACACATTTTCAAAAAGCTTTCGAAAGCAATTTTTCAAACACTCTTGAGGACTGATACAAGAGTCGAACTGGAATTTTCAAAGAAACTTTTTAAAACCCACAGTTGAAAAGCAAACAAACCATTTTTGAAAACGCAAATGAGCAAGTACCTAAGAGCCCATGGATAACCATGGATAGAAAGGGTGCTAACACCTTCCCTTTATATAATCTACCTCCCGAACCGAGAGCAATCTCTTTAAGGAATTTTTCTGTGCTTTTGTCCTTTCCATGTTGGAGAAAATAAAAGACGGTGGCGACTCTTGCTTCCGCGACATTTCGCGAACCAGCGTTAAACAGTCAGTTCCAGATCCACCGATCACAGCATGAATAAAGGACCCGCTAGGTTGACATACCTAGGCAAAAATAAGGGCTTCCCGGCGAACCAAAAGGGTTCGGGCAAAAATAAGGGATGAAATGAAAAAAATATGTACACCCGGCAAGTCGAAAACCTGAAAAGGCGGCTTGGGCAAAAATGGGTATCCTGATGGACTGAAAACCCGAAAGCGCGGTCCAGGCAAAAGTTAGGGATAAAGCGTAATACTATGTCTCATTGGATCACCTTGCATCCTGAATTCGGCATCAACTATCTGGCTCAGACTTCGGCATCGATCAATCAGCTTCATCTTCAACTAAGCAACAAAGTGATGAGACGCTTGGAGACATAAAGGCGATAGCAGAGTTGGAACCCAGTGGGAATATTGTGCACATAGCTGTTTTATTTCCTTTTCAAAATTGTATAAACTTTATGTCATTCGGCGGCGTTCTCTTACTAGGACGTCGACCTCTTGTACAAAAAACGCCTATTTACAGGCAAATTTCAAAATCAATACAAGTTCACTTGTTCAAACAAATTGCCAATTGTTTTTCTTTTTTCTGTTTTGTCTTGCGAAGAACGTCCAATGTTCATTTTTGATATATGCATTTGACATTAAATTGCTAATTCATAAATACTTGCATA
This sequence comes from Vicia faba, assembly GCA_948472305.1. Lineage (NCBI taxonomy): Eukaryota > Viridiplantae > Streptophyta > Magnoliopsida > Fabales > Fabaceae > Vicia > Vicia faba. Next base: position 212,781 of record CATIWC010000813.1, on the reverse strand, counting down.
TGAAACAAAAGACTAATTACAGGTGACATCAGAAGTAGGGGAAATGTAGAATTGTCCAGGCAGTCTAGTTGCTTTGTCCGCCAGGGTACCAAGGTAGATTCAACTGAAGAATGTGACCAAGTTATCTCAACTCCCCATAGAGTAGGACAAGATTCAACAATACTCTCCCTAGGAAGAGTTAGTCTATCATCAGCCCTGCAATAGGCACCTTGTTCCCCTAGCAAGTCAGCAATACTCTTCTCCAGCAGAGTTAGTCTACGGTCAGTCTAAAGGAAGTTGAGTATCCCCAGAAGATATCAACGTTCCCCAGCGGAGTATAGCCATTCCTCAACAAGCATCCCTGGCAGTATTGATCTAAGATTGTTCCCCGGCGGAATACCAACACCCCAGTATAGTCTGAAAAGTTTCCCCAGGAAATTTGGAATCCATATCCCCAGCAGGTCTTGAAGCTTATCCCCAGTAGATTCTGGAAGCTTGTCCCATGTAGAGTACGGACGTCTCTCCCGAGCTTTATTCAAAGTTATTCCTCACAAGGGCTTATAACTGGGTTATCCTCAGCTAATTGCCACGGAAGATCGCCCTCGGCAAAGTTCTTCCAATCCCCAGCGGAGTCCATCATTGAAATCCTCAGCGGAGCTCTCATCGAAACTTCAGCGAAGTATCTCTTCCCACAGAATAATTCCCCTCAGAGTAATCTCTCCAACAAGTTTATTCCCCAACGGAGTCATCTTCTCCTACCGGTGTATTCTTGCAACCATCATCCCCAGCGGAAACGAAGAGCTCTACTCTTCAATGTCAGCCCAGGATTTAATTCCCCGGCCGGTCGTCAAGGATTTATTTTCCTAAGACGAAAATACATTCATAAACACTTCATATTTCATACATCTTGCTTACATACATGATAAAGTGCATACAACACTATCTCATGTTGAACATCATGACATCAGGCATCTCATACATCATGACATTGCATACAACTGATGTTTTGCCTTTTCAGGGAAAAAGACAATCCAAAAGACAACTACCTTCAACTGTCACAATTCTAGATTCGATTCCTGTATCTAGCCAGGGCACATCTGTGAGTGATCAGTTTCCAGATTCAATTCCTGTATCTAGCCAGGGCACGTCTGAAGAGTTTGAAGATTCGATTCCTGTATCTAGCCAGGGCACATCTGAAGAGTTTGAAGATTCGATTCCTGTATCCAGCCAGGGCATATCTATCAACTGTCACAATTCCGGATTCGATTCCTGTATCTAGCCAGGGCACGTCTGAAGAGTTCGAAGATTCGATTCCTGTATCCAGCCAGGGCATATCTGTTGACGACTATTTCCAGATTCGATTCCTGTATCCAGCCAGGGCATATCTGTGAGCAACCGATTGTAGACTCGACACCTGTATCTAGCCAGGGCATGTCTGCATGAACAGATTGAAGATCAATACCTGTAACAAGCCAGGAAAACATCCGTCTTTCTCAAAATACACAAGTTCTCGCTAAGGAATCTCTTATGCGATCAACACTTCCACATGGCATCTATAAGCCCATTCCCGACAAGGTTCTGTCACACCTTCAGATGGCATCTATAAGCCCATATCCCTATTCACCATCTCTCCAAATGGCATCTATAAGCCCATTCCCGACATCACATTTGCTGATACTCCAACATGCGAGTGCAAATTTCCGGGCACTCTAGTGTCCAATCTCCTTTCACCCTCGAGTCACGAAAGGCAAACTTGCCAATCTAACTCTTCAGGTTCAAGAAGATTGAACAGGGGCAACTGTTGTACCCCAAAATTTGCCCTCCCATTTTCTCAATATTTTTTCATCACAAGACCCTTGGAGCTCAAGATCCAGTTAGGGTTTCCTCTGCTCAAGACTTCTCTTTGCACTGTTGACCCAGATTAGGGTTTGTGTTTGCACAAAGATATTTTGACCTAAAATGCCTAAGATGATTTTCATGCTTCATGTTGGACTCCCAAGTTTATCCATACCAAGTTTCAAGTCTTGATTCCAAATTTTGCCCAGTCAATTAGACAGTTGACCTAGAAATCAACTGTATTGGGGAAAAAGTCAACTGTGGCCAATTGACAGTCAAATATCATGAAAATTGACCCACATCAACATTATGAACTCACATGGACCATTTGATCAATTTTGGATCACAATTCCACAAGAAATTTGATCAGATCACCAAAAGGGCAAAATGGTCATTTTTAGGGTTTTGACTGCACAAAGGTAATTTTTGACTGTTTGACCTAGCCAATGGAAAACCAAGCTCACATATGGACTCAAGGACCCCATGGAATTGTCTTGACATACTCAACAAGTTCAAAAGATCCCAAGTGCACAAGATTGACAGTTGAATTTCCCAGTCAATTGATCAATTTTGACTGTATACTGAAAAGTCAAACTTTGACTTTTTGGTCAAAATCAAGTGTCAAGATTCATTTTTCATCAAAACATGCCAAATTATGAAACTTGTTCATCAAGAAATCAAGAATTGCAAATTAGGGTTTGAAATGAAGATTTTTCATAACTTAGAATTTTTCTAAGTTATGAAAAACCCAAATTTTTTCCTAACTTTGCCCCACTTTCTCACCAAGATTCATTTGGATTCAAGCAAAAGTCAAAACATGAAAGTTGTAGTCCATTGCAAAATCTACAACTTTGATTCACAAAGTTTCCTCAAAAGAAGCTTGTAGCTCAAGTTACAATTTTTGGAACAAGGGTACCAAACCATTCTTAACTTAGAGAAATTTTGAGCCATTTTAGGCAGGATTTTTGCCTAACTTCAAGACCATTTTTCACATACTTCCACTTGGAATTTCAATTTTCATTTCAAAGATGGATTGTAGTACACATTCCAAGCTTTCCAAAATGTCCAAGAACTCATCAAACAACCTCATGGTTAGGGAGAATAGAATTTGGCAAGTTGGGAAAAACTCACTTTTGATTTGGCCAATTTACATGTTCATACATTTGTGCCATTTTGAATTCAGCTTGCTTTCCTTGATTACAGGTCCTATATCCCATTTGCACTCAATAATTTAATTCTAACTCATTGTGCCAAGACCTTATTTTGTGTGTTCAAGCATTGTATGCAAAACTAAGCCATAAATAGAAAAAGCAAATTAGCCATTCTTGAAAAGTTGGACTTTATGTCAAATGCAAATCCAAGCAAGTACAGGGCAAATCCTTTTGGCACAAGTTTATGAACAAATTACACTGATCAAGGCCAAGGTATGCAGCATAGATTGGGGGCCTGTACAGGCTAGAAACACCAAGTTGACATTTGTTGCTTAAAGTTGAAGAAAGCTAGCATAACATCTAACAACTCTCATCTCAGCCAACACAAGCTTAAGCAAACTTGTCAAACACATTCTAAACCTCCATCCTGACCTAAGATACAAGCCTATCACCTCCAATACCTCTCCATTCACAGAATCACCATTGAACTGCACAAAAACAGGGCATCCATGCAGTTTGAGTGCCATAGTTCATTTCCTTCATGCATTCTTGCTAAAACCACTTCAAACATATCCCACATCATCTCTTGAAACTATTCCAAGCCTCAAACACGACCTGTAACACTCCCAAGCAACATCACCATTTTCATTTTCTTGTTTTGCAGTTGAAGTTCCATAGCACGATTCTCTTGGTTTCCAAGCAAACTAAAGCTTGGAATAGCATCCCTGGACATCAAGGAAGCTGTACCAATCATCACCTTGCATTGAAAACACCTCCATCATCAGATATGATTCCAACTGAACAGGTAAGTTCATGAGCTCGTATCTCTCTATCCAGGCATTGTTAGCTTTAGGTTTGTGAAGAAAATATGTCACATTCATAGCCCTGAACATGCCCATGTAATTAGTTTTCATTTATGTTACATGTGCTATGAGAATTTGATGTCTGAACATGGAACAAAAACTAGGCCAGGAATTGGGGGAGAAGAAATTCTCTCTCATTTCTGAGAGTTAGATTGATTTCTTTATTAGTCTAGAATCGTGGCTTCAAGCTCTACAGGTTTCATGTTGGAAGTTTTGGCAAAAGATCAAGGAATCTGGAGATAGCAAACGCGTGTTTTGTTTGAACAGAAATGCTGGAGGTTGAAGATGACAGGGTCTTTGGGCTGGGCCTGAGTTGATTTCCTTTTTGCACCTTGTTTTTACTTTTGCACCCCCATGGCCCATTATGCTTATTTTTATGATTTTTTGACCTTTTCTTTTTTGTTATGACTTTTTTTTTTATAATATTAAAAATATAAAAAATATTTTTCACACTATTTTTGAATTTATTAGGCATTTATTTGTGTAAAATAATGTTTGTACATAAATAAATATATAGATATACTTTTATTCAAAATACTAAAAAATAATGCAAACATGTTTATTTTCTGATTTTTATTTTATATTACCTCTTGAAAACATTTTACATGAAATATATTTTTTTTTATAAATATTAAATATTATTATTTTTGTATATATTCAATATATTTAGTAAATAATACAAATACATATATATTTATTAGAATATTTAGGACAAAAATACAAAATATATACATTTTTATTTTTATTAATATTTAACATTAAAAATACCTTTTTGACAAATATACTTCATTTTTATTTTATTTTTGTACATAATTATTAAACATTGTACATATTAAATAATTAATACTTTTTATTTAATGAAATTAGGGTTTTGCCCTAAATACATAAAAAACTCCAAAAAAATAATACTTTTTATTTTGTTTATTTGACATATAAAAAACACTTTTTTCATACATATAAAGAAACATTCTTTTTACATCTTGCATATTTATTCCATTTTTATTTAATTGTTGTATAGTAAATAATTTGTATAATTCCCAATTTGATGTAATAGTCTAGGTTTAAATTCCTTGTCAAAATACCCCCCATTTGAACATTTGTACCCCCCTTCCCATATATTGTGTTGTAATAACTTAGGAACTTTATTTTTCGCACTTTAACATTTTCTAAATATGCCATGTTAGAACTAGGGTTTGTATGCAAATCAATTAACCAAAATAGTTTGACCTAATTTCAAGATAATCAAGCATGAAAATGCACAACACTAATCACACTTGCACCCCTAGGGTATTCCACTTGTTGCCTTCAATAATGTGCCATATTGCATGCTAGGTCTCTTTGGGTAAAACAAACACAATTCAAATGATCATAGTCCCTCGATGACGCTTTCGAAAGTTGCCTAAAAAATGATCAAGTCCCTCCAAGGAAAAATTGCCCAAAGATACTTGGCACCATTGCAATTATGGTCTAAACGATGACCCGCGCCTGTCCCTTTCACATCCTAACACAAGATTGTCCACCAAATGCAATGGTGGAACAAAATTGTCTCAAGGGTTAAAAACATAGAAGAAATCTTTGAGAAATTTAGGAGTAGACAACCTCTTAGTTACTTGAATCAAACTTGCAAAACAAAACACTTGCCTATTTTCAAACCACACATCACTACACTTTCAAAAACAAATGAAAACCTTTTCAAAAGACATACATCTTTGTATACATCCCAACATGGATCATTACAAAGGTTGCCACCACATTGGCCTCTTTTCAAAACATTTTCAAACCCACACACACAAAGCACCATTTCAAACAATTGAAAAACCAAGGCAAGTTGATCTAAGCAAGTAACTAAGAGCCCATGGATAACCATGGATAGAAAGGGTGCTAATACCTTCCCTTTCTATAATCTACTCCCCGAACCCAAGAAAACATCTCAAAGGTTTTTGCTGTGATTTTTAACCTTTCCTTAGGATAAAATAAAAAGTCGGTGGCGACTCTTGCTCAACCGAAACATTTGTGAAAACAAACGCAAAACCTCAAGTCAGTTCTCCCACCGTATCACACATGGTCCTCATGCTTGGCCCTTGGATTTGCACTGATGGACATTTGGCTGACTCCTGGATGAGGTGTATGATATGCTTTCTTTGGGATGCTGCATAGGAAAGCGTTAGAAAAAACAATATGGAATTATGAGGGGACCTGGGAATCGAACCCAGGTCCCAAGGGTCTATACACGTGCATTCAAGCCACTGAGCCAAGCGCGTTTGTTTGTTAGTATAATGAACAAAGAAAATTAAATATGAAAACAAGCGTTATTCTGGAAACTAACAAAAATCCGCGCGTTTATTTGAACTGGCCAACCACATGGAGGCACGTCCTTCATCTTCAATCTTTTCCTGTAAAACATAAAACACATAGCGGGGGTTTTAAACCCCCACAAAATGCAAGCGTTTGAAAATAGCGATTAGGCGCCCGTGCAATATAAATTGGGCGCGAGGTATGCTTCATGTTCGTCTCATCACGCTGAGTTTGACCATATAGGTTTGGAGTCCTGATTTTACAGTATAGCAAAAGCCCCAATTCTAAACCTTAAGAACCCTAAAGTGTTTTAATGGCAAGTCACGATTCTGTATGTTACACTGCAATTAAACCATGCCAAAAGTTCCCTGTGCATTCATACAGTACAAAACAAACAAGAAATTGGGTTAATAATGCATGGAATATGGATTTCGATTCTCAAAATAATTGAGAAACCGTGGGGGCGTGATGAGCGATTCTTTGAGGTTTTTGGCTTGTTGATGATTGCAAACGATTCCTGGGGATGTAAGGAACGTGTTTGGATCAAAAGGGAGGTTTGAACTATGCTGGAAAGTGGTTTTCAGTTTGTGACTTTTCTCTTGAAATTTTGAAATTGGTTATGCTGCCTCTGAGTTTTCTAGGTCGTGAATCAAGTGTGGGAGGCTTGCATATATGTCCTTGAATGAGAATCAATCCAAATCATGAGCCTTAAACCAATGTAATTATGTTTTGGATTTTGCCATAACCTCCATTGAAGAAACTTGCCTTTCTTGTCCAAATTTGAATTTTTATGCTTGAAATAGGATGTACACGAAATTGGTATGTGTTTCATGATGCATCAAGGCTATTCAAAACAAAAGATATCCCTTAATTAATTTTCTTGATTTTTATTTGAATTTTAAATATTTAAAATGAATTAAACCAAATAAAATTAAATAAAAATAGAAAAATTAATTTTTAATCTTGAAATAAATCATGGGACACGTGGGAGGCATGGCAAGGCTGAACCAAGTGGAAAAAGTGGGCCCTTTTTGTCAAAAATGAAGTTTCAAGGATAGTTGACTTTGGCCATTTCACAAAAATTTCCCAACTTCTCCAATGCATATCTTGCTCAATTTGGATCATATGAACATGTTCTTGGACATTTTGGAAAGGTATTGAAGTCCTCTAACCAATGCCATTAGTCCCATGTCATTTTGATTTACCAATCTCAAGTTATGGTCTTTGACTTGAAGTGCCTTTTTGTTGACTTTTGAAAATGACCTATAATGTTGAAATTGATAACTTTTTGTGAGAGCATTTCTTGGATTTGGAATGTGAATATGAGTTGTAGGGAATGTCTTCCCCTTCAAGATGAGCATTGGATGGGATTTTTCTGATGAACCATGAAAAAGTTATGCCTTGGTCAAGTTACAGTTGACTTTTCAACTGTCCAAAAATAGAAACTTTTGACACCTTGATGATTTTTGAACCATTCTTGTGAGATCATGGTCAAGATTTGACCAAATGATGATTGTGGCTTCAAAATAAGATGTTGACCAAAATTTTTGACTTTTGACTGCCAAATGACCATTTTGCCCCTACAGTTGATTGTGAGGCAATTAGGGTTTTTGACTGTGCAACTTGACCTTGTGAGCCTTGAAACTTGACATGTGGATGCTTGACAATGTATATGAGCATATGGGACTTGATTGAGCCCTTGAAAACCTCAACTTCCTTTCAAGAATCAAAACCCTAATTTGACTGGCTTAGGAGGGTGGTTGACTGTGTAGCCCTTGAGTAGACTTTGAAGCATTTGAAGAGGATGTTTGTCAAAACTTTGAAGAATATGGGAGGGCAAATTTTGGGGTACAAAAAATTGCCCCTGTTCAATCTTCTTAGACCTGAGGATGTAGATTGGCTTGTGTGCCTTTCGTGATCCGAGGGTGGAAGATGATTGAACACTAGAGTGCCCAAAAATTTGCACTCACATGGTAGAGTATCAGCAGTGTGATAGCGGGAATGGGCTTACAGATGCCATTTGGAGAGATGGTGGATAGGAGGATGGGCTTATAGATGCCATCTGGAGATGTGACAGAACCTTGTCGGGAATGGGCTTATAGATGCCATTTGGAACTGTTGGTAAGTGGATGGGCTTATAGATGCCATCTAGGTGTCGATCGCGTAAGAGATTCCTTAGCGAGAACTTGCGTACCTGAGAAAAAAGATAATTACCTGGCCTGTTACAGGGGTTGATCTTCAAACTCATTATACAGATATGCCCTGGCTGGATACAGGTGTCGAATCTACAAACTCTTCAGACATGCCCTGGCTGGATACAGGAATCGAATCTTCGAACTCTTCAGACGTGCCCTGGCTGGATACAGGAATCGAATCTGGAATTAGTCATCAACAGATATGCCCTGGCTGGATACAGGAATCGAATCTTCAAACTCTTCAGACGTGCCATGGCTGGATACAGGAATCGAATCTGGAAATAGTCATCAACAGATATGCCCTGGCTGGATACAGGAATCGAATCTTCGAACTCTTCAGACGTGCCCTGGCTGGATACAGGAATCGAATCTGGAAATAGTCGTCAACAGACATGCCCTGGCTGGATACAGGAATCGAATCTTCGAACTCTTCAGACGTGCCCTGGCTGGATACAGGAATCGAATATGGAATTAGTCGTCAATAGATATGCCCTGGCTGGATACAGGAATCGAATCTTCAAACTCTTCAGACGTGTCCTGGCTGGATACAGGAATCGAATCTGGAAATAGTCGTCAACAGATATGCCCTGGCTGGATACAGGAATCGAATCTTCGAACTCTTCAGACGTGCCCTTGCTGGATACATGAATCGAATATGGAATTAGTCGTCAACAGATATGCCCTGGCTGGATACAGGAATCGAATCTTCGAACTCTTTAGACGTGCCATGGCTGGATACAAGAATTGAATCTGGAATTAGTCGTCAACAGATATGCCCTGGATGGATACAGGAATCGAATCTTCAAACTCTTCAGACGTGCCCTGGCTGGATACAAGAATCAAATCTGGAATTAGTCGCCAACAGATATGCCCTGGATGGATACAGGAATCGAATCTTCGAACTCTTCAGACGTGCCCTGGCTGGATACAGGAATCGAATCTGGAATTAGTCGTCAACAGATATGCCCTGGCTGGATACAGGAATCGAATCTTCGAACTCTTCAGACGTGCCCTGGCTGGATACAGGAATCGAATCTGGAATTAGTCGTCAACAAATATGCCCTGGCTGGATACAGGAATCGAATCTTCAAACTCTTCAGACGTGCCCTGGCTGGATACAGGAATCGAATCTGGAAATAGTCGTCAACAGATATGCCCTGGCTGGATACAGGAATCGAATCTTCAAACTCTTCAGACGTGCCCTGGCTGGATACAGGAATCGGATCTGGAATTAGTCGTCAACAGATATGCCCTGGCTGGATACAGGAATCAAATCTGGAATTGTGACAGTTGAGAGTAGTTATCTTTGGATTGATCTTTTTCCTGAAAAGGTAAAACATCAGTTGTATGCAATGTCATAATGTATGAAGTGCATGATGTCATGATGTTCTAAAAAATAGATGAGATTGTGTGATATGATGCGTATGTGCATGCATTGTGGTGTATGATAATGTAATGTTTATGAATGCATTTTCGTCTAGGAAAATAAATCCTTGACGAATGCCGAGAAGCTGAATCCTGGGCTGATGTTGAAGAGTGAAGTTCTTCATTTCCGCTGGGGATGTGGATTGTAAGAATAAACCGGTGGGAGAAAAGGACTCCGTTGGGGAATAAACTTGTTGAAGAGGTTACTCTGCGGGGAATACTCTGTGGGAAGAGATACTTCGTTGAGGTTTTGATGAGAATTCTGCTGGGGATTCCGTTGATGAGTTTTGTTGGGGAGTTAATGAACTCCGCTGGGGGATAGAAAGAACTTCGCCGGGGACAATCTTTCCGTGGTTTTTAGCTGAGGATAACCTAGTTATAAGCTCTGGTGGAGAATAACCTTTGAATAGAGCCGGGGAGATGCGTTCGTACTCTGCAGGTGATAAGCTTCCAGAATCTACTGGGGATAAGCTTCCTACTGGGGAGATTGATTCAACTCTCCTGGGGAGACTTTTTGGACTGTACTGGGGAAGTGGCTCCACTGGGATGTCTGGTATTCCGCCGGGGAACAATCTTAGAATAAGACTGCCGGGGATGCTTGCTTAGGGATATTTGCATACTCCACTGGGGAATATTAAGATTTTCTGGGGATATCCATCTTCCTTAAGGCTGACAGTAGGCTAACTCTGCTTGGGGAGAGTGTCGCTGACTTGCTAGAGATATTGTGCCTTTTCAGGGCTTATTGGGAGACCAACTCTGCTCGGAGGAGAGTACTGTTGAATCCTGTCTTACTCTGCGGGGAGTGAAGGTATCCTGGTTACATTCTTCGGCCGAACCCACCTTGGTACCTTGGTTGACAAAGCAACTAGATCGTTTAGACAACTCATTATTGCCCCTGTTTCTAATGTCACCTGTAATTAATCCTTTATTTCGCACGCAAGTATTTGTGATTAGCAATTAGTGTCAAATGCATATATCAAAAATTTAACATTGGACGTTCATTGCAAAACAAAACAGATAAAGGAAAAACAATTGGCAATTTGTCTGGAAAAGTGAATTTGTATTGATTTTTGAATTGGCCTGTAAATAGGCGTTTATGTACAAGAGGCTGACGTCCTAGTAAGAGAACGCCGCCGAACAACATAGAGTTTACAATTTTGAAAGGAAAACAAAACAGCTGTGTGAAAAATCCCACTGGGTTCCAACTCTGCTATCGCCTTTTTGTCTTCAAGCATCTCATCACTTTGCTGCTCAGTTGAAGATGAAGCTGATTGATTGATGCCGTCTGAACCTGATAGTTGATACCAGATTCTGAATGCAAGGTGATCCCATGAGACATAGTATTACGCTTATCCCTAACTTTTGCCTGGACCGCCCTTTCGGGTTTTCAGTCCACCGGGATACCCATTTTTTCCCAAGCCGCCTTTTCAGGTTTTCGACTTGCCGGGTCTACATATTTTTTCATTTCATCCCTTATTTTTGCCCGAACCCTTTTGGTTCGCCGGGAAGCCCTTATTTTTGCCTAGGTGTGTCAACCTAGCGGGTCTTTGATCATGAGTAGTATCTTTTTACTATGTCTGCATTGGCGGGGTGAGGAAGGTCGTCACCATCCATGGTGGTTAGAATCATGGCTCCTCCTGAGAAGACATGTTTAACCACAAATGGCCCTTCGTACGTAGGGGTCCATTTTCCCCTGGGATCACTTTGAGGAAGGATGATGCGTTTGATTACTAGGTCTCCGACTTGATACTCTTGGCGTCTGACTTTCTTGTTAAATGCCTTGATCATCCGTTTTTGGTACGTCTGACCATGACAAATAGCAGTGAGTCTCTTTTCGTCGATTAGATTTAATTGATCAAGTCGAGTCTGGATCCAGTCATCTTTGCTTAGATCTGCATCCTTCATTATCCGGAGAGAGGGTATTTGGACTTCAATCGGCAAGACTGCCTCTATGCCATAGACCAAGGAAAAGGGAGTTGCCCCGGTTGACGTTCTTGCTGAGGTACGATACCCATGAAGAGCAAACGGTAACATCTCGTGCCAATCTTTGTAGGTTACTGTCATCTTCTGCACAATTTTCTTGATATTCTTATTAGCTGCTTCTACAGCCCCGTTCATCTTCGGCCGATAAGGAGAAGAGTTGTGGTGTTGTATCTTGAATTGATCGCAGAGCTCAGTGATCATCTTGTTATTAAGATTGGTACCATTGTCCGTAATGATCCTCTCTGGTACACCGTATCGACAGATCAGGTTATGCCGAATGAACCGTGCCACGATGTTCTTAGTTACGGTAGCATAGGAAGCTGCTTCAACCCACTTCGTGAAGTAATCAATTGCAACCAGGATGAAGCGATGCCCGTTGGATGCTGTAGGTCTGATCTCGCCGATCATATCAATGCCCCACATTGCAAAAGGCCAAGGTGCTGTCAAGACGTTCAGAGGTACTGGAGGAACGTGCACCTTATCATCATATATCTGGCATTTATGACACGTCCGAGAATGTTGGTAACAGTCAGCTTCCATTGTGGACCAGAAATATCCTGCCCGGAGGATTTTCTTTGCCATGGTATGTCCACTGGAATGTGTTCCGAAGGTACCTTCATGTAGCTCTGCCATGACCTTTTCTGCTTCAGTTTTATCCATACAATGCAGTAAGGTTGAATCATGGTTTCGCTTGTAAAGAATGCCGTTGCTGAGGAAGAACTTTGCTGCGAACCTTCTCAGAAACTTCTTGTCGTTAACAGATGCACCCTCGGGGTATTCTTGAGCTTCTAAGTACCTCTTCACTTCATGATACCAGGGTTTTTCAGTTACCTCTTCGGCCTTAAGGTCATAACAATGTGCAGGTTCATCCAGTTTCCAGATAATGATCCGGGGAGCTTCGTTGTCCCATTTGACTTTGAACATAGAAGACATCGTAGCCAACGCGTCCGCCAACTGATTCTCCTCTCTTGGGAAGTGTTCAAAAGTTATCTTCGTGAAATGGGGGATTAATGTCAACACTAACTCCTTGTAAGGAATAAGATTTGGGTGTTTCGTATCCCACTCGCCTTTGATCTAATTGATCACGAGAGCGGAATCCCCGAAGACACTCAGAAACTTGATCCTTAAGTCAATTGCAGCTTGAAGACCCATGATACATGCCTCATACTCCTCCATGTTGTTGGTGCAGTTGAAACATAGTCGGGCAGTGAGTGGAGTATGAGTGCCTTTTGGGAATATAATCACAGCGCCAACACCGTTACCCAAAGCGTTTGAGGCTCCGTCAAAGTGCATAGACCATCGGGATCCTTCCTCAGGTCCTTCATCCGGTCCAGGTACTTCACAATCAGTCACTACCATGATATTCTCGTCGGGAAATTCAAAGTTCATGGACTGGTAGTCATCCACAGCCTGGTGTGCCAAATGGTCTGCCAATACACTTCCCTTGATTGCTTTCTGAGTCGTGTACTGGATGTCGTATTCTGTCAAGATCATCTATCATCTTGCTATTCTTCCGGACAGAGCAGGCTTTTCAAATATGTACTTTATTGGATCCATTTTAGAAATCAACAGAGTGGTGTGAGTCAACATATACTGTCTCAGCCGGCGAGCAGCCCATACCAAAGCGCAACAAGTTTTCTCGAGCAGTGAGTATCGGGTCTCTCAGTTGGTAAACTTTTTGCTAAGGTAATAAATAGCGTGCTCTTTTCGGCCAGACTCGTCATGCTGCCCCAGCACACACCCCATTGAGTTGTCAAGTACTGTCAAGTATAAGATTAGAGGTCTCCCTTCAACCGGTGGCATAAGAATGGGTGGTTCTTGGAGATATTCTTTGATTCTGTCGAAAGCGGCCTGACATTCATCGTTCCAACGTACTACTTGATCTTTCTTCAGAAGCTTGAAGATTGGTTCACAGGTAGCAGTTAGATGTGAGATGAATCGGGCAATGTAGTTCAGCCGTCCTAGAAAGCCTCTGACTTCTTTCTCTGTCTTGGGAGCTGGCATCTCTTGTATGGCTTTCACCTTGGCAGGGTCCACTTGAATACCTTTATCACTCACGACGAAACCTAGTAGTTTTCCAGATCTCACCCCAAAGGTGCACTTGTTCGGGTTCAACCTCAGCTTGTACAACTTCAGACGGTCAAACAGCTTCCGCAGATGGTCAAGGTGTTCCTCCTCAGTTTGGGACCTTGCAATCATATCGTCGACATATACTTCAATCTCATGGTGGATCATGTCATGAAACAAAGCAACCATGGCACGTTGGTAGGTTGCCCCAGCATTTTTCAGCCCAAAAGGCATGACTTTGTAGCAAAAGGTGCCCCATTGAGTAACAAAAGTGGTCTTCTCCATGTGTTCAGGAGCCATCTTGATTTGGTTATATCCGGAGAAACCGTCCATGAAGGAGAACACCTTGTACTGAGCAGTATTGTCAACCAGAACGTCGATATGAGGCAAAGGGAAGTCATCTTTAGGGTTGGCCCTGTTCAAATCCCTATAATCAACACACATTCGGACCTTACCATCCTTCTTCGGTACTGGAACCACGTTAGCAACCCACTGTGGGTAAGAAGTCACTGCTAGAAAACTGGCGTCAAATTGTTTCATAACCTCAGCTTTGATTTTCTCGGACATCTCTGGACGCATACGGCGGACCTTCTGTTTTACCGGAGGGCAATCTTCCTTAGTAGGCAGGTGATGAACCACAATGTCGGTATCCAACCCAGGCATGTCTTTGTAAGACCAGGCAAAGATTTCTACATAGTCATGCAGCATCTGGATCAACCGTTGTTTCACACTAAGCTCCAGATTGGCACCAATCTTGACTTCCTTTCTGTCTGTCTCAGTACCCAGATTTACCGTTTCCACTGGCTCTTCATGTGGCTGAATGGCCCTCTCTTCCTGGAGTAGCAGTCTTGCAAGCTCACCAGGCACTTCGCAATCATCTTCACCTTCGTCTTCGGCTAAGTTGATCGGATTTTCGAAGTCATAACTGGCATTAGCAGAGTCGTTACCAGTGAGATCCAGAGTGGATTGAAACCTGTATAAGTGAGTGTGTGTAAATATAGCTGTTTTGCAATATATATAAAGAAAGAAAGGGAGCGCAAGATTTGAAATGTGAAAAACGTCCAATGCTTTTATTCATGATATATGAAAGTGACAATTAACAAGCCCTCACAAATGAAGCCACGGTGCCCCGGGTAAGACACCGGGCCATAAAGTTTAGTAATATTGTTCGTTACAAATTCAAAACAAAGAAGTTCATTACTGGGTGACAAAAGTAATAGGGGTAAAGTCTTTTGCAGTCCAGTTGCTAGGTCCACCGTTGGTCGTCAGGTAGATCCAACTGTCGAATTCAGATTCGTCCGCTTCGTCCTCAATAGCATTCACTCCCGAGTTGGTGATGAATACGAGAGGTCTTCCGATCCTTGCCTTACGCACAGCCTTCTGAGCTTCTGTAGTGAAACCCAAGCCAAATTTGTCAGTCTTTGGAGTGAAATCAGGAAGTCTTCCCCAGTTTGCACACTCACCCTTCTCAATCACAGCCCGAGCATCCCTCAAGGAAGCCATCTTCAAAGGAGAGTCTTCTGCAGTCACTGTCTCTGCTGCTGCCAATGTTTGGGGCACCTCTTCAAAGTGTTGAAAGGGGGTCTCAATGAACTCCCCATCCATTTCTACGTACCTGAAGGAGTTGAGGTGGCTGACCATGTATTCCTCTTCCCCTTGCACTGTTACGATCTTCCCCCTGACCGGGTATTTGAGCTTCTGATGTAAAGTTGAAGTCACAGCCCCTGCCTTGTGGATCCAAGGACGACCCAGCAAACAAGAGTAGTACGGTCGAATATCCATCACATAGAACTTTGAATCAAAGACTTGTGAACCAACCCTGATTGGGATGTCAACCTCACCATGTACCATCCTTTTGGACCCGTCAAAGGCCCGGACAACAATGTTACTTGGTTCGAGCTCTAAACCCTCATAGTCCAACCTGTCTAGAGCTTTCTTGGGTAGCACGTTTAATGAAGAACCAGTGTCAACCAGCACACGAGCAAGAGTAGTGCCCCTGCATTCAATGGAGACATGCAGGGCATCATTATGGTTCTTCCCCTTGGCCGTCAGGTCAGCGTCAGAGAAACCCAGACCATTATCAGCAGTTAAGTTGGCCACACAGTCGGTGAATTGATCAGCAGACGTTTCTTGTGGCACGTGGGCCGTCTTCAGGAAAGCAATCAGGGCCTTGGCATGAGCCTCTGAACACAACAACAGTGATAGCCTGGAGATCTTAGAGGGGGTGTGCCCCAGCTGTTCAACGACGTTGAAATCACTCTTCTTTATAATTTTGAGGATCTCTTCCATCTCTTGCTTGGAAGCCTCAACAGTGGTCTTCGGTGCCTCCATTCGGGCAGGCACATCAGCAGCAATCCCCTTGCCCCGAGCGTCAGATGACTCGGCAGCAGGGGTAGAAACTTGATCAGGGGGGGAAACAGGCACACTGGCAGGTGTGATGACAAGAGGCCTCTGAATTGCTGGAGGTGCAATGTCTGGTGAGAACAGTCTTCCACTACGAGTGACCTTAGCAGGCCCGGTGATGTTGGTGACACCGGTACCAGTATTGAACTCTTGTTTCACTCCCAGAACATAAACATCTGCCCCATAGTGCCATGGGACAGCTTTATCAGACTTGTACGGGATGGGCCCCGGAACAGTAATGGTGATGGGTGCAATCTTGTGAACAGGCATGATTTTGATAGGCTTCTTTGAAGGAGCCTTGGAAGGGTTGTTGAAAATGGTGACAATTGAAACTTCTTCAACAGGGGCAGCAGGAACGGCAATCTTCTTGAACAAGATCTCTTTACTATCCATCAGGTTTTGGACGCCTGACTTCAGCAAAGGACAACCAGTAGGTGAATCAACACATAAATGGCAACCTTTACTACATCCCGGAAATAAACCGGCTAGCAACAGGTTCCTCTTGACGGTCAGCAGCGGAGTAGCAACATCATCCACAGAAGCTACATACAGATCCTCCTCAACAGCGTTCACTCCATGCTGGGGCATGGGAGCGGTCACAACATTTGGCCTTTCGGGCACCTCGAACTGTATTTCCTTAGCGTCAATAAGGTCCTGAACCTTATTCCTTAGGGCCCAACAATCATCAGTAGCATGTCCCGGGCTATCAGAGTGATAAGCACAACGAGCGTTGGGATTGTACTACGGAGATGCTGTGTTTACCACCTTCGGAGCTTCCTTGACAGTTACCAGGCTGGTTGACAGCAGTTGTGGTAAGATCTGGGAAAGAGTCATACTGAGCCGAGTATACTGCCTTTTGGGCCTCTCAGCTCTTGGGTGGTTGTACTGCTGAGGAGTAGCAGCAGGCTTCGAAATTACTAATGCGTTGACAGCTTGACGGCGTTCTGGTTTATTCTGTCTCCTGGGACCATACACAGCACTGGCCTCCTTCTTGAAGGGCTTCTTTTCAGTATTTGAGGAGGCACCCTTCTGTATCTTTCCCGATTTTATACCAGCTTCGATCCTTTCACCAGTCAGGATCAGTTCAGTAAACCCAGTAGAGGAATTACCAATGAGATGGTTGAAGAATGGACCAGATAGGGTCCCCAAGAACATGTCTACCAGTTCACAATCCGTCAACGGTGGCTGCACCCTGCCAGCCAGGTCTCTCCATTTATGTGCGTACTCCTTAAAACGTTCTCCCGATCCTAGCGACATACCCTGGAGTTGGGTACGCGTATGAGCGAGGTCGGAATTATACTGATACTGCTTGTAAAAAGCAGTGGCCAAGTCCTCCCAGTTACGAATGTTGGTTCCATCCAGCTGATAGAACCATTCGAGGTGAGTCCCTGAAAGACTCTCCTGGAAGAAATGGATCCATAAGTTCTTGTCTGCTGTGTAAGGCTGGATCTTCCTTACATAAGAGCGGAGGTGCATTTTAGGACAGGAAGCCCCGTCGTACTTCACAAAGGCAGGCGCCTTGAACTTGTGTGGGATCACCACCCCAGAAGATAAACCCAAGTCTCCAAAATCCAACCCAGGCACCCGTTGAATCTCCATAGCATTTAACCTGTCCTCCAGCTGTTTGTACCGGTCCTCAGCAGGAGGGTACTGTTTATCGTTGAAGTCTGTCTCGGTGTCAGAGACCACAGGACTAGGAACCTCTCTCCCTTGGTGACTGCCTTCCCCCACAGATGGAGTAGTCCTCTCAGCTTCATTCTACAGTGTATTCCCGAGTCTGCGCCCAGTGTTGAACAGCACAGTCCTCTTCTTCTTCTTCTTCTTCAGGAGCAAAGCCTTCAGCTCTTGTTGTCCTTGGGCCAAGTTCATGACCATCTCCTGAAATTGGGCGTTCTGGGCCTGGAGGGACTTGATAGCTTGCTCGGTAGTTGGTTCAGGATTCATGATTACTGAGTGCTGAAATAAACAGCGAAGAAGATTAAGCAACCTGTAGAAAAAGGGTACCTGTTATGCACATGATGCATGATATGCTATTTATGCAATGCATTCAAGGGTTCGAAAGTTCAAATTCGTTGTAGCCAAAAAAGAACACACATTTTATTAGGAAATAATTTGTTCAGTACATCAGGGCCTCATGGGCAAAACATTACAAAATAATTAATCCCAAAAGACACTGCACATCCTCTTTGGAGCGATGTAAGTGTTGAGGGTCTTTTCCTTGTGCAGTAGGCGGGTGAGCTCCAAGACCTTCTTCTCACTGGCATGTAGACTGGCTTCAAGAGAATTCCGTTTTCCTTGAGTTGGATCCAGCTCTTTTACATTTCTTCCCAGGATGTAGGCATGTCAGGATGTTGAATGGTGTAGGGCACCTCTCCTTCCAAAACCGGCTCTTTGATCACGGGGAGAACATGAGGATATGGCATCACCAGCTTCTGGGAGCGGGCTCGTACCCACTTGAGATAAGGTTCCAGGGGCATGGAGTTCTTGTGCCCCAGTGTCTTGCTATCTACCCTGTTGGGCATCCTCCAAGCTCTAATAAATCTCTGGCGAAGTCCTTGTGCATCGTTGTCGAAGTCAAAAACTATGTCAGGAATCAACATATCATGAGGGCCATCCCTCCGAGCATAGCCAAACTGCCTCAAAGCCAGACAGGGGTTGTAAGTAATGCCTCCTCTGATTCCAAGTAAAGGAACATTAGGAAACTCCCCGCAACGATCAATGATAGTGACATTCTCTCTGGACCGAGAACACCAATGTATATCAGCATGTGTAAGAGTCATCAATCGTTGTGACCATCTCAAACCCCGCTCGTTCTTCAAAACTGATTATGGAAGGTGCGAAATAAACCACCTTGCTAGGAGAGGAGTGCAGCACATGAGAACACCTCTTTTTCTCATGGTTCGAGTGTAACATGAGTGAAGGATGTCCCCAAGCAACGTAGGTATAGGATTCCTGGACATGAAGATCTTGACAGCATGGATATCTATAAGCTGATCTGGATTAGGGAACAACACCAACCCATAGACGAGGAGTGCCACAACTTCTTCAAAAGCTTGTAGGTCAAGGGAGTTCCAACATTCTTGTGCTTTCTCAAACAGAAACTTGGCCAAGAACCCTTTGATACCACTTCTAACTTCCCAATGTCCCTTAATGTCAGATGGTTGTAGGCATAATGCTTTAGCAACCTCTTCAAGTTTTGGCTCCTTTTCTGTACCGTTGTAGGGTAGTTGACTAAGGATAGGAATCTTCAGAAGCTGAGAAAACTCTTCCAAAGTAGGCACCAACTGATAATCCGGGAAAGTAAAACAGTGGTGCAGAGGGTCAAAGAACTGGAACAACACTTTCACCATATCCTCTTCAATGTTGGTATTGACCAAGCTGATGAGTCTACCATGCCTTTCACTGAATGAAGAGTTCTCGGGAATCCTGGATGTAAGTTCCTTAAGCTGAGGAGGGAGCCTTACAAGGTTGACCTGAATTATCTTTCTGCGGATAGTTTCCATGTCCTACAAAACAAGAACAAAGATGAAGATTCGAACCCTTGAAGTGGTTAGTAAATGCATATGATGCTGTATGATGTTATGATGCTATGATAAAACACACCACAAGTATTCACAAAAGCAAACATGATAGGGCACACAAGTCACACCACAACCCTTAGAGTTTAGGCCAGCATGAAGTTTGGGGTACTACCCTCTTGAAGTTGGTGGGCTCAAAACCTGTCCTATCAAAAGTAACCGGGTTCTAAGGAGCTCAATATCATAGGGTTGTTTTCTATGTTCATTGTTTTGATTTAGCCACTGAACTGGCGATCAAAATATTCCAAGAAAACAACCCTCAATGAGTGTAGTATCGAGTATCAACCAACTTTGGACTGCACCAAATTCAGTTATCTCACTACCCCTAAAGAGGCCAGGATGGTTCAATTAAGGTTTCTAAGGTCAATTGATGCTTCACGACACCACGCGGCGGCCCCGTACTCTCCTTGACTTGACTCAAGGGTTACCGGTACTCACCAAAGTGCCACATCAACGTAGCAAACTGCTTCAACCATGTCGGAATACCCCGCACAGTTCCCTCACAGTTTGTTGCTACTTTCTAAGAAGGTATCCCCCAGATCCGGGTTAGGATCTATGAAACTCCCAAGACAGGCCCAACAATATTAAAGCAAACAAATCAGGCAATTGAAAACACAAGTGATCTTAGTCCTAAGGTACACCTCACTTTTATTTATCCCCAGCAGAGTCGCCAGTTCTGTGAGCGGTGGAAATAGAACTGACTGTTTTTAGCTAGTTTCGCGAAATGTCGCGGTAAGCAAGAGTCGCCACCGTCTTTTATGTTCTCCAACATGGAAAGTACAAAAGCACATCAAAATTCCTTATTCGAGAATGTTCTCGGTTCGGGAGGTATATTTATAGAAAGGGAAGGTGTTAGCACCCTTTCTATCCGTGGTTATCCACGGGCTCTTAGGTACTTGCTCTTATGTTTTCAAAATTTGTTTGCTTTTCAAGTGTGATTGTGGGTTTGAAAAAGTTTCGTTTGAAAAATTTCTGAGTAACTCTTGTATCTGTCCTCAAGAGTGTATGAAATATTTGTTTGAAAACTTTTTGAAGTGTGGGGTGCGAAAAGTATTTTTGTTTGTTTTGAGAAAGAGCAAGTACCCATGAGTCATCTACCTACCCTAAGGAATTAAGCTGTGTAAGAGTCCTTTAGATAGTGATATCCCACCATTGAGGGGTAGGTAGCACCATCGTTGGAGGTATTCGGGTCAATTCGATTATCGGGACAGTGTGGTCACCGAAGCAATGGTAGGACATCTTAGAAGTAACCCTAATGTCCTAGATCCTTTGTATCCGAGGCAACCGTTTCGAGGCAACTGGATCTTAGACATAAGGGCGACCTCTAAGACACCCTATACTTGACGACCACGTTTCGAGGCAACGAGTGAAGTGTACCCTAGGAGTGGCATGTGCTTTGTATGTTGTTTTTCAGTTAGTTGTCTTTGTACATGTTATTTATGAGCTACGAATTAATTTTATTTACATACATTCTTTCATGCATTTAACAGTTAGGGGGTACGGAAAGTAAATTGCGGAAAGATAAATTCTACGCTATTACAAGGCGCGGGTCTATACATCGCCAAAAATACAAAGACCCATTTTGGTAAATAAGTACGAGAAATTTAAATAAAGAGGTAAACCTAATTACTATTACATTCTTGGAAGCAATTACATAATAATCAGAATAAAGTAAATGCACGCGAATTAATCGGGAACGTCTTAAGGGTTTTGACCCTTTTAAGAAAAGAAATTGAATTTTTTTGTCTTTTTTGTGATTAAATGCAATTAATTAAATAAAACCTAATCTAATTAATTAATTTATTAAAAGAAAAATGTTTTTTTGTGTTTTTTATTTTTTTATGAAGTAAAATAAAAGAATTAAAATTCTAAGTTAACCTAATTCTAAATTATTTTAGTTATTAAGAAAAATTAATTAAAGTTGCCTAATTAAACCTAAATCAATTTATTAGTATTTATGTACAAAATAATTACTTAAATTAATAAAGTATTTTTTTTGGTTTTATTGAATTTTATTGTGAAAAATTAGTTATGATTTAATTAAATAATAACCGTTAATAAATATAATTAGTAAATAAAAAAAAGAAAAGAAAAGAAAAAAATGCAAGAACCATGGGGGGGTTTTGGGCCAGATTGGAGGGTGTGATTGGAATTTGAGGCCCATTTGAACCTTCAGCCACGTTGACTCTTTCTTGTTGCCTATGCCCATGTTGACTCCAGAGTACCATGGTCCTCATGCTTGGCCCTTGGATTTGCACTGATGGACATTTGGCTGACTCCTGGATGAGGTGTATGATATGCTTTCTTTGGGATGCTGCATAGGAAAGCGTTAGAAAAAACAATATGGAATTATGGGGGGACCTGGGAATCGAACCCAGGTCCCAAGGGTCTATACACGTGCATCCAAGCCACTGAGCCAAGCGCGTTTGTTTGTTAGTATAATGAACAAAGAAAATTAAATATGAAAACAAGCGTTATTCTGGAAACTAACAAAAATCCGCGTGTTTATTTGAACTGGCCAACCACATGGAGGCACGTCCTTCATCTTCAACCTTTTCCTATAAAACATAAAACACATAGCGGGGGTTTTAAACCCCCACAAAATGCAAGCGTTTGAAAATAGCGATTAGGCGCCCATGCAATATAAATTGGGCGCGAGGTATGCTTCATGTTCGTCTCATCACGCTGAGTTTGACCATATAGGTTTGGAGTCCTGATTTTACAGTATAGCAAAAGCCCCAATTCTAAACCTTAAGAACCCTAAAGTATTTTAATGGCAAGTCACGATTCTGTATGTTACACTGCAATTAAACCATGCCAAAAGTTCCCTGTGCATTCATACAGTACAAAACAAACAAGAAATTGGGCCCTTTTTGTCAAAAATGAAGTTTCATGGATAGTTGACTTTGGCCATTTCACAAAAAATTCCCAACTTCTCCAATGCATATCTTGCTCAATTTTGATCATATGAACATGTTCTTGGACATTTTGGAAAGGTCTTGAAGTACTCTAACCAATTCCTTTAGTCCCATGTCATTTTGATTTACCAATCTCAAGTTATGGTCTTTGACTTGAAGTGCCTTTTTGTTGACTTTTGAAAATGACCTATAATGTTGAAATTGATAACTTTTTGTGAGAGCATTTCTTGGATTTGGAATGTGAAGATGAGTTGTAGGAAATGTCTTCCCCTTCAATATGAGCATTGGATGGGATTTTTCTGATGAACCATGAAAAACTTATGCCTTGGTCAAGTTACAGTTGACTTTTCAACTGTCCAAAAATAGAAACTTTTGACACCTTGATGATTTTTGAACCATTCTTGTGAGATCATGGTCAAGATTTGACCAAATGATGATTGTGGCTTCAAAATAAGATGTTGACCAAATTTTTTGACTTTTGACTGCCAAATGACCATTTTGCCCCTATAGTTGATTGTGAGGCAATTAAGGTTTTTGACTATGCAACTTGACCTTGTGAGCCTTGAAACTTGACATGTGGATGCTTGACAATGTATATGAGCATATGGGACTTGATTGAGCCCTTGAAAACCTCAACTTCCTTGCAAGAATCAAAACCCTAATTTGACTGGCTTAGGAGGGTGGTTGACTGTGTAGCCCTTGAGTAGACTTTGAAGCATTTGAAGAGGATGTTTGTCAAAACTTTGAAGAATATGGGAGGGAAAATTTTGGGGTACAACAGGTAGCCATAGCCATACTCTGTAGCTGAGTACGGGTTGGAGCCAAGTCGGCGTTGTATTGATACTATTTATAGAAGGATTCTGCCAAGTCTTCCCAATTGTGAACATCTGACCTCTCCAACTGGTAGAACCAATCAAGCTGCGTTCCCGATAAACTGTCCTGGAAAAAGTGGACCCACAAATCTTTGTCAGTAGAATGCGGTTGAATTTTCTTGACATAAGATCGTAGGTGCATCCTGGGAAAAAACACCCCATCGTACTTGGCAAATAATGGCACTTTAAATTTAGGAGGGATTACAATTCCAGATACCAACCCTAGCTCCTCAAAATCCAGCCCCGGTACTCTCTGTATCTCCATGGCAGCTAGACGCTCTTCCAGGTTTTTGTATTTTTCATCGGCCGGAGGGTACTGCTGTTAAGAATAGTCCTCATCTTCCTCTTCTTCTGCTTTAGAATCAGATGGCACTGCCGTTCCGTTACCTTTTCCTTCCCCCTCTTCAGATGTTGATGGGAATTCCAAGGTCCGTCTGGCCTGTCCTTCAAACCTTCTGCCCATGATAACCACATCGGCTCGCTTCTTTTTCTTTTTCTCTTTCTCTTTCTCTAGTAGAGTCTTGAGCTCCTCCTGTCCCTTGGCTAAGGTCAAGAGTAACTGTTGAAATTGTGAATTCTGAGCTTGCAAATCTTTGACCGCTTGTTCAATATCCATCTTGCTGAAATAAACAACAGAGAGATGAGGAAACTTGGTGTGAAGACCTGTTTATGCATATGATGAGTGATATGTATTCATGTAATGTTTTCAAGGATTAAGAACTTCAAATTTGTCTTAAACAAAAAAGGAACACACGTCATATTAATAAGATAGAATTGTTAGTACATCAATGCCCCTTGGGCAAAATAATACAAAATTCTAAGGTAAAAAGACATTGCGCATCCTCTTTGGTGCAATGTAGGTGTTGAGAGTCTGCTCTTCGTGAAGTTGACAAGTGAGTTCCAAAACCTTCTTCTCGCTTGCGTAGAATTGGGCTTCGAAAGTATTGCGCTCTCTCTTGAGTTGTATCTAACTCCTTTGTAGATCTTCGAGTGATGTTGGCATGTCAGGATGTAGGATGGTGTATGGAACCTCTCCTTCCATAACAGGCTCTATAATCACAGGGAGAATGGAGGGGTAATGCATCATAAGACTTTGGGCACGGGTTCGTACCCACTTGAGGTAAGGCTCAAGAGGGATGGAATTCTTGTGTCCCAAGGTCTTACTGTCCACCTTGTTGGGCATCCTCCAAGCTCAGATGAATCTTTGATGGAGTCCTTGGTCGTTGTTGTCGAAGTCGAAAACTAATCCTTAAATCAGCATGTGATGTGGGCCATCCCTTCGGGCATAACCAAACTGTCACAGGGATAAGCAAGGGTTGTAGGTGATGCCTCCCCTAATGCCAAGTAGGGGGACATTAGGGAATTCCACACAACGGTCAATGATGATGACATTCTCTTTTGATCGAGAACACCAATGGATATCTAAATGTGTAAGGGTCATTAACCGTTGTGACCACCTCAAGCCTTGCTCATTCTTCAAGACTCATTGGGGAAGATAAGAAATAAACCATCTTGCAAGGAGAGGAGTGCAACACATGAGAACACCTCTTTTCCTCATTGTACGAGTGTGAAAAGAGTGGAGGATATCCCCAAGCAATGTAGGCATCGGGTTGCGAGTCATGAAGATTTTGACAACGCTCACATCTATAAGCTGGTCAGGATTGGGGAACAAGACCATCCCATAGATGAGAAGAGCTACAATCTCCTCAAAATCTTGCAAGTCCAAAGAATTCCAGCAGCTTTGGGCCTTCTCAAACAAATTTTTTGACAAGAAGCCTTTGACACCACTTCTAGTTTCCCAATAGGTTGTGACATCAGATGAGTGCAAGTGCAAGGCTTGAGTAATCTCTTCTGGATTTGGATCTCTTTCCATACCGTTGAAGGGTAGTTGATTGAGAACAGGAATCCTCAAGAGTTGAGAAAATTCCTCTAAAGTAGGCACAAGTTGGTAGTCAGGAAATGTGAAGCAATGATGCAAAGGGTCAAAGAACTGGACGAGAACTTTCAGCATATCCTCCTCTGTGTTGGCAGTGACCAAGTTGAGTAGACGACCATGTCTCTCGGTGAATGGAGAATTTTCAGGAATCCTTGAAGCTAGATCCTTGAGTTGTGAAGGAATTCTTACAAGGTTGACTTGGACATTTTTCCTGCGAAGTGAATCCATAACCTACAAAACAAGAACAAAGATGAATCTCCAAAATCCTTAAAATGGTTAGTGGATGCATATGATGCCTCATGATGTCCATGATGTTATGCACAAGTATATATGTACAAGCAAGTCACACAAGTTCCTAGTTTAGGCTTGCATGGGGTTTCATAGGTAAGTACCCTCTTGAAGTTTAGTTGGCTCAACCTGTCCTAGAAATAGTAACCGGGTTCTAAGGAGCTCAACATCACTGGATTGTTTCCTTGTTCATTGTTTCAATTCAGCCTCTTTACTGGCGACCAAAATATTCCAAGGAACCAACCCTCAATGAGTGTAGTATCGAGTATCTACCAACTTCGGACTGCACTAAATCCGGTCATCTCACTACATCCTAAAGTGGCCAAGTTGGTCAAGTAAAGGTTCTAAAAGTCCATTAGTGCTTCATGACATCAATCAGTGGCCCCGTATTCTCTTTGATTGACTCAAAGGCTACCGGTACCCACAAATATGTCACACTAATATAGCTATAGCTTAGACCATGTCGGTATACCCCACACATTTTCAACAACGTATTGCTATTTACCTATGAATGTTTCCCAAATCCGGGTAGAGGATTCAAACCCAAACAATAGAACCAAAATGTAAAGCATACAAGTCAAGCAAGATAAGCATGTAAAGGTGATATAAAACCCTAAGGTAACCCCACTTTTAGAATATTTCCCCAGCAGAGTTGCCAGTTCTGTGATGCGGTGAGAGAACTGACTTGAGGTTTTGCGTTTGTGTTCGCAAATGTCGCGGTTAGCAAGAGTCGCCACCGACTTTTCTTTTATCCAAAAGGAAAGGTAAAAAAGCATAGGAAAGACCTTTAAGATGTTTTCTTGAGTTCGGGGGGTAGATTATGAAAAGGGAAGGTACTAGCACCCTTTTCATCCATGGTTTTCCATGGGCTCTTAGTTACTTGTTTAGATCACTTTCTTTGCTTTTGCAATTGTTTGAAATGGTGCTTTGTGTGGTTTTTGAAAGTATTTTGAAAAGAGGCCTTTGTTTAGGCAATCTTTGTAATGATTCTCGTTCGTAAGAATGTATACAAAGATGTTTGTCTTTTGAAAAATGTTTCAATGTTTTGAAAGTTGTTTGGAAATGTTTTGAAATGTGTGTGTTTTTATTTTTGAAAATAGCAAGGATTGTTTGCAAATTGATAACTAGAAGCATTCTACCTACTCAAAAGTCTTTCTTGTACATTTTTATTCCTTTAACATTGTTGATTTACCATTGATTTGGTAAACAACCCTATCTTTGGATGTTAAACGGGACGGGCGTGGGTCATCGTATGACCATGATAGCAATGGTGCCAAGTATCTTAGCAAGTTTTGAGGGACCAAGATCATTTGTTTTAGGCAACCTTTTGATAGCGTCATCGAGGGACTATGATCTTATTTTGATTGATTTTGCCAAGATACCTTGCATGCATACCATGGCCATTTGTTAGGAAACAAAGTGGGTGAAACCCTAGAGGTGCTTGTGTGCAATGTGTTGTCATCTTACATGCATTTGTCTTGTATTATGTCTTTGCTATTTGTTTGATTTTTGTCTTTATCATACAAACCCTAATTTTACTAAACATGTATAATGCGATAAATTGCGTAAAGTAAATCAAAGCTATTACAACAATATTATGGGAGGGGGGATACAAGTTTTGAATGGGGATATTTGCACAAAATAAAACCCTAAAATACTATTACAACCCAATTGAATATTTGCAAATTAAATAAATGTACAAATATTTAAATATGCAAATAAAATGTATTTATGCAAAAAAATGTTTTGTATTTATTTTATGTATGAAAAAATAAAATTATTTAAGTCCTAAAAATAAGAAAAATAATATTGTTATTTTTGAAAGGGGTAAAACCCTAGTTTTTTTATTAAAAGAAAATTATGTTTTCTATTATTTATTTTATCCATTTATGTACAAGAAATAATAAATAATATTATTAACAAATATTAAAAATTAAAATATGTATGAAAATAATTATTTTAATGTATAAAATAATAAAATAAAAATGTATAGTATTTTTTAAATTGTATTTGCAAATTGTTTAAGAAAATAAAGTTCTATATATTAAAATAAAACTATTTCATATGTGAAAAAAATAATTAAAAAAAAATTGCAAAAAATTAAGAAAATTATTTTTGTGATTTTTAATGTTCAGAAAAATAAATGCAAGTCAAAAATATAAAATATGCAAGAAAATATGCAAAAATAAAAAAATATGAAGCAAGGGGGTGCAAAAGTAAACTGGAGGGTGTGGAAAGTCAGAACAGAAGCCCAAAGGCGCCAAGGCCCAGAACATCATCTACATCCCTGTCCTTGGCTTCCTGCGCGCACGTTTCTGAGTTCAAACTTGTATCTTGCTCTAGCTTGCATAAAATCAAAAACTCATAACATAAAACATGTAGCTTGTGATCTCACGATTTCAGTGATATAAAGTTTATGACCTAACTCTAAAAGACCAGGGAGAATTTCAGTGGTCCTAATTCCTAACCTAATTTTTTCATGAACTTCAAGCTTCAAATTCTCACTACTCAGTTAATATAAATGACAACTATGCATATGTACAACTTCAGCAAGTTAAGGACTACATTTTGCTTCACAAATTGTGACTTAAGGATGCCTAAATAAAGAGATAGAGATTTGAAAAATACCTTGTTCAGCTGAGTTTGGATATGGCAATGTGGGGGCTTTGAGTGAGGCCTGAAGATCGTGTGAGCTTCGTTGAAGTTCCCTCAAGCTATTCCAATGCTTAGCTGGCCTTGTGGATGGCTGAAACTTCCTGCACGATTCAACCTGCAACCTTCCAAAATGAAAATGGTGATGTCTGAAATAGGTCTTACAGAACCAGGACAAGGACTTGGATAGTTTAGGTAGGGTGTATGGAAGATGTTTGATGTGTTACAAAGCAAAACGCACGAGCAAATATTGAGATGGCTAGTGTTTTGCAAAAACTGCCCTGTTTTGGGCAGAAATGTGGTTTTTCTGTTTGGGAGAGTTTTGAATGTTGTGTATTCGTGTTTTCTGCTTGCAATAAGTTTGTGAAGTTCTTTAGAATGAAGCCAAGTTCACCCTTTATCAGATGTACAAGTTCTCTTCATTTTTGCCACTTTTCTTGCTTTTGAAGAAAAGTTGAAGTGACTATGCAAAAGGCTTGTACTTGCTTGCTTATAGGATGCAGAGAGTTGGTGAAAAAATCTTGATATCTGTGGACAATGCTTGCACAAAAGAAACAGGTCCATGGCTCAAGAATTGCAAAGTTGCAAAAAGCATGCTTTATGAAAATGGCAATGTGCCCTTTATGCCATTTATGGATTAAACTCTTGTACAATGCTCTAAAGGTCAAAATAAAGCCATTAACCACTGAGCTAGCATTTAATTATGGAGTGTAGAAGGGATTAGGACCTGTAATACAAGGTACAAACATGCTAGGATCTGATTTGCAACTTGAAGCATTGTGAAAATGGCTTGAACGAAAGTGACAAATTGCCATTTTCTCTTCTTCGATTCTCCCTAACCATAAATGATCTTGGAGAGTTCTTGGACATTTTGGAAAGCTTGCAACATGCTATACAATCCATCTTTGAAATGCATTTTGAGATACCTCTTGGAACTAGGTAAAAATGCCCATGAAGTTGGGTCAAAAACCTGTCTAAATTAGGGCAAATTTTCACTAAGTTAAAAAGTTTATAGACCCCTATTCACAAATTCATAACTTGAGATCCAAGCATTTTTTGGGAAAACTTTGTGAATAAAATTTGTAGATTTTATGGAGGAATACAACTTTCATGTTGGAAGTTTTATTTGAATCCAATTGCATCATGGTGAAAAAGTTTTTGAAAGTTGGGAAAAAAATAAGAAATTTTCCATACTTAGAAAAATTCTAAGTTATGAAAAATTTCAAATTAAAACCCTAATTAGCAATTTTAGGTTTCTTGGTCAACAAGTTTCACATTTTGACATATCTTGATGAATTATGACCCTTGGCACTTGTTTTTGACCAAAAAGTCAAAGTTTGACTTTTCAGTACAGAGTTGACTTTTGATCAGTTGACTGCAAAATTCATCTGTCAATCCTATGCATTTGAGATCTTTTGAAATATGTGATTAGGTCAAGATGATGCTATTGAGTCCTTGAAATCATGCTTGAACCCAATTGGCCACTGGCTAGGTTAAAAATCAGAAATTTCCATTTCTCAGTCAAAACCCTAATTTTGACCATTTTGCCCTTTTGATGATTTGATCAAATTTCTTGAGGAGTTGTGATCTAAACTTGATCAAATGGTAAATAGGAGCCTAGAATGTTGTTGTGGATCAAAAATTATGAAGTTTGACTATAAATTGGCCATGGTTGACTTTTTCCCCAATACAACTGATTTTCAGATCAACTGTCCAATTGACTGGGCAAAAATGTGATTCAAGGCTTGAAACTTGTCATGAGCAATCTTAGGGGTCCAAGATGGTGTATGAAAGTCAAATGAAGCATTTATGGTCCAAAATTCCTTGTGCAAACTCAAACCCTAATTTCAGGTCATCAGTACAAGGTGAGGTCTTGAGCTGAGCAAACCCTAATCCTGTCTGGAGTCCAAGAAGTCTTGTGAGGAAAATCTTGATAAAATGAGAGGGCAAATTTTGGGGTACAACAATTAGTAATTAGGTTTTCTTTTATTTATTAAATTAAAACTTTGCTTTTCTCAAAAACAAAAACAACAAAAAAATGATCTTAAGTTTAATTAGGTTTAGACGGGGTCAAAACCCTAATTTCTCTCGTTCTCGATTCATCGCGCGCATTTATTATTTTTGCGATATTAATGTAACTGCTCATGGTATGTAATAGTTTAACTAGGATTTTCTTTATTTATCGTTTTACGGGTTTTTGGCTATGTAATTAATCCCTCCCCCGAAGCCTTGTAATAGTGTAGCGTAGTTTTATTTCTCGCATTTTAATTTTCGCAAATATTAACTGTTAGATGTATGTTAATAGGATTGTATGACAAGATTACATGACAATTTAAAATGGATAGCAAACCCTAATATGCAAAGATAATAACTTGAAATCAAATCACTCGCACATGCGCACTCTTAGGGTATACTCTCACTTCGGTTGCCTTCGGTAAACGATCATTAAGTATAGGGTGTTTTAGTGGTTGCCCTCTTGTCTAACAAAGATCAAATGTCCCATTCAGAAATGTTACCTCAGAAATGTTGCCTCGAATATGATCTTAAGACATTAGGGTTATTACTAAGACGTCCTAACATTGCTTTAGTGATTGTATGTTCCTTTCGAATTGACCCTTACAACTCCAACGACGGTGCTAGCTACTTCTCAATAGTAGGATAGCATTGTCTAAAGGAAACAAGAACATAAACAATTCTTTTTCGAGTAGGTAGATATTGTTAGGTACTTGCTCAAAATAAAATTTTCCACACTTACACTCTTTTCAAACAAAGTTTTCAAAAACACTTCGTAACACTCTTGAGGACTAATACAAGGGTTAAAACGAAGCAAAACAAAAAATTTTCAAAACAAACACACACAAGCAATTTTTAAAAGATGAGCAAGTACCTAAGAGCCCATGGAAAACCATGGATAGAAAGGGTACTAATACCTTCCCTTTCTATAATCTACCCCCATACTCAAAATCTCGAAAAAGGATTTTTTTCTGTGCTTTTGTCCTTTCCAGTTGGATAAAATAAAAGTCGGTGGCGACTCTTGCTTACCGTGACATTTTGCGAATACAAACGCAAAATGCAAACCAACATTTTCCAAAACAGTCGGTTCTGCCACCGTATCACACATGGTGTCTTTGATTGGCATTGAAACAATGCGTCTTCGACTGGCATTAAAAAAAGGTGTCTTCGATTAGCATTGAAGCAAGGTGTCTTTAATTAGCATTGAAACAAGGTATCTTCGATTGGAATTGGGACAAGGTGTCTTCGTTTGGCATTGTGACAAGGTGTCTTCGATTGGTTTTGGGACAAGGTGTCTTCGATGGACATCTGAGCAGGTTGTCCTTCGATTGGCATCTGGACAAGGAGCTTCAATCGGATGTCGAAAATCCTTCGACACATGCTGGGTTCACAAGACTTCGACTGAGCATGGGTTGCTTCATGCCTAATTCGACTGACAAGGAAATGACTTTCCCTGTGCGTGCCTTCAGCATACAAGGCCAAGACTTCTTCAGATTTTCCTTCAATCCACTAGGCAAAAAGCTTCCTTCGACCCACAAGGCAAATACCTCCTTCGTGCTTGATTCAATTCACTAGGGAATGGCCTCTTTTATGCTTGCTTTGGCCTCCCTCATGCTAGCATTTACAAGGCATTGGCATCCTTTGTGCTAGCTTAGACTGGGCAATGGTCCCCTTTGAAACAGTTTCGATTCCTCATCTAAAATCCTTAACACATAGTTCTTCACCTTTTGACACCTAGTAAGGCCTATTCAAAGGACACACAAGTGATGCCTTCGAAGGACATGCATTTGGTCCAGTCAAATAACACACAATGGTTTGAAACAATTTTTTCTTGCTGGTTAAAGTCTTACATACTGCCAGGCCCAAGTCTCATGCACAAGCACATTCATGCCAAAGGAAGCTTCGAATGGCCAGAATGAGGTCTTTCGATTGGGCTAGTTGGGTAGTGTCAGAGCCAATCGAAGGACAAGGCAACTCAGAGCCATGAGGAGCAATTCAGGCTCAATCGAAGGAGCTATAAGAATGAAACCAGAGCTATTCGAAGGAGGCAACTCAAGGCCAATCGAAGGGCATGGCTTGAAGGTATTAGAAAGAATGAAACATGTCCAGGTTCACTCAAGATTTCAAAAAGGCAAGAATTATCCAAATATGGTCAACTTTCAATGTGTTGGATTCTTGTCTCATGGCCTTCAAAGCCTAATTAATGGCTCTCCCTTACCATTTCCATGCACATCACATCCCTATAAATACAGTCCTAAAGCACATTGCAAAGGGGGAGAAAAAAATCATAGAAAAGAAAGAAACACTCCTGCCACACTCACACCACTGGGGGGATACCACATACATACACACACACACACACACACACACACACACACACACACACACACACACACACACACACACACACACACACTAGAGACATAAGCCCAGGAACCACACACATATATTGCCTTACACGCACACCTTGCTTCATAAGCCACACCAAAGTTATCAAAAATCTCCTGAGGCCTCCAGAAGTCATCTCTACACCTTGCGCTAGCCAATTCACGCCCATAAGTGCCAAATCGAAGCCTCCCATTGTTGGTAAATTTTCAAATTCATATCTATGATTTCATGATGTATTAGTGTTTGCTCAGTGTTTGATTCATGCTCAGGGTATCATGTAGCTCTGTAAAATTTGTACTCAAAGCTAAGGGCCTAGGTTCGACACCAGGTCCACATTTCTTTTTTTCTATCTCTAACGCCTATACTGTAGATCTATCCTAAACAAACCAACACGCACATGATCGAAGGACCTGTGTTCGACACCTAAGTCATGTTTTTTTTTTGCTAACATTTATCTTGCAGGTTTAGATCGAAAACCACCTCCTTCCCTGGATCAAAGTGAATAGCTTTTTTCCCTGGATCGAAGAAGACAATTTCTTTCCCTGGGTCGAAAGAACCATATCATTCCCAGGATCGAAGGATCATTTCCTTCCCTGGATCGAAGGACCTCTGGTCATTTTCTTATTTTTGGTTTTGTTTATTTATTTTATTTTTGCTTTTTTTATCAACATTAAAACAAAAATCACAAAAAATTAGGTCTAGTCTTTTACAATTAAAATTAATTTCTTTAAACTAATTAATTGCTTTAATATTTTCCTTTTTTTTTCTTCTAAAAATAAAAAACTAAATAGTCTTAGGATTTTAATTAAATCATTTTTATGAAAATAAAACAAAAAACAACAAAAAGATTTTCTTTTACTTGGAAATTTTTCAGGGTTTTAGACGCCTCTTTCCATTTCGCATGCATTGTTTACATTCACATTTTTTTATATACTAATGTATCTACTGACAGTATGTAATAGCTTAAACTAGGGCGTTACTTTATCGCTTTCTTTATTTTCCCCTATTTTTATACATGTAAATACCCCCACCCTGAAGCCTTGTAATAGCGTTGGATTTAGGATTCCCACACTTTAAATTTTCTGCAAAATATTAACTGTTAGTAACTAGGCTTGTATGGAAAGACTGAAAACAAAGCGCTAGCAAAACTAATAACAAAGACTAAAATAACTGAATACAATCCACTTGCACATATACACCTCTAGGGTACTCCAACTTTGGTTGCCTTTGGAAATAAAATAGTCATGTCCCTCGAAGGTAGGGTCGGTTTAGAAAAGACCCTCAAATCAAAAGATCATAGTCCCTCGATGACCCTACAGTGTTGCCTTTCGGTAAATGATCTAGTCCCTTAAATAAAATTGCTAAAGCGTATTCATATGTTGCCTTTATGACTGTACGTCCCTTCGAATGTCCCTCAAACATCCAAGGATAGGGCTACCTACTCACTAATAGTAGGATAGCATTGTCTAAAGGATAAAAGGAAAAGAACGAACCTTTTCGAGTATAAGTAGATAGTTCCTAGATGCTTGTTCAAAACAAATTTTCACACTTACACAAAAACATTTCAAAACACTTTAAAAAAATGCTTTATCAACACTCTTGAGGACTGATACAAGAGTTATCATAAAGAGAACCATCATACTAAGGCATTTTCAAATACTTTTAAAACACACAAAAGCATAAGGTATTTTTCAAATGAGCTAAGCATCTAAGAGCCCGTAGAAGACTACGGATGGAAAGGGTACTAACACCTTCCCTTTCCATAATCTACCCCCTTTACTTAGAAAATTCTCGAAAAGGTCTTTTTCTGTTCTTTTCACCCTTTCCTTTGTTGGATAAAAGAAAATCCGGTGGCGACTCTTGCTTACGGCGGCATTTGCAAACACAAACGCAAAACCACTATAAATAGTCTGTTCTGCCACCGTATCACAGAACTGGCGACTCTGCTGGGGAATTATAAAAAGTGGGGTTACCTTAGAGCTTAGGTCATATTTAACTTGCTTTCCTTGTATGCTTTGTTTGCTTTATCTTTAAGGGTTTTGCTTGGGTTTACTTGTAATGATCCTACACCCGGATCTGGGGCACCTTTTAGGTAAGTAGCAATAGATCATGGGGATTGTGTGGGGTATAACGACACGGTTGAAACGATAGCTATGTTGATGTGACACATTTGTTGGTACCGGTAGCCCTGTAGTAGTCAAGGAGAATACGAGGCCGCTGTGTGGTGTCATGAAGCATCAACTGACCTTAGAACCTTTAATTGAACCAACTTGGCCATTAGGAAGTAGTGAGATAGCCGGCTTTGGTGCAGTATGAAGTTGGTTGATACTCGATACTACACTCATTGAGATCTGACTTCTGGGATATTTCGGTCGCTAATAAAGAGGCTTGCGCTGAAACAATGCCCGATGAAGAAATATCAGTGATATTGAGATTCCCTAGAACCCGATTACTATTACTAGGACAGGTTGAGCCAACTAAACTTCAAGAGGGTACTTACCTATGGAATCCATGCAAGCCTAAACCTAAGGATGCTTGTGTGACTTGTTTTCTTTCATTCCTTGCAGAGTTTTATTTGTTATCTGATGCTATGAGTCATTGTCCAATAACCTGGATTTCTAGCAGGACTCACTTGTCTTCATCACCCTATATTTTTTGCTTGACGCATAACATACACATCATAGCATCATGCCATAACATTTCCTTAACCATTTCAAGGATGTCAAAGGACCTGTGATGAAGGTTATGATGAACCAGATATCTAGCAAGGGGAAATGGGATTTATTTTCCTCTAGCCAATACCGTCAAAAGATCAAAACACGATGGCTTGAGTCAGAGACTATGACCCAATCGACATGGTAATCTTGATTCTCGTGGAAGGACCTTCAACGATACGAAGTTCTTCAAGCAAAGCTGCAGTCAACTCCTAACATCTTCTTGTGTTTACCCCGTGAGATGCTTAAAAACATCGCATAAGCATATCATACATGTCATTGCATAGAAGCTATTTCAAGACAGGTTTCTTATCTTTTCGCTGTTTATTTTAACAAAAGAAATGGCTCTTGAACAGACAGTAAAAGACCTTCAAGCCCAAAACACCCAGTTCCAACAAATGTTCCTAGATCTTGCTAAGGGTCAAGAAGAACTGAAAGCTCTCGTCATCAAAGAGAATAAGAAGAAAGCAAAGAAACCGGATGACGTCTTGAATATGGGAAGAAGACTTAGAGGACCAGCCAAGAGAGCTCTAGATCTTTCAACTCCATCAAATGAGGGGGACAATCATGAAAAAGATAACAACCCGGGGAATGATAAAGATGAAGCTGACTACTCTGAGGAACAATATCCTCCCGCCGATGATAAATACAAACAACTGGAGGATCGCCTCAATGCTATGGAGATTCAGCAAATACCCAGCTTGGACGTTGAAGAGTTAGGATTGGTTTATGGAGTGGTTATCCCACCAAAATTCAAGGTCCTCGCGTTCTCTAAATATGACGGGGTCTCTTGTCCTAAACTTCACTTAAGATCATACGTCAGAAAGATCCAGCCTCACACTACTGACTGGAAGTTATGGGTCCATTTCTTCCTAGAATGTTTGGTCGACACTCAGCTGGAGTGGTTCTACCAGTTAGAAGGAACTGACATTCATACCTGGGAAGACTTGGATGATGCTTTCTATAGGCAGTACCAATATAATGTTGACCTTGCTCCAACTCGTACACAATTGCAAAGTATGTTTATGGGTTATGGAGAGGGTTTCAAAGATTATGCCCAGAAGTGGAGGGATTTTGAAGGGAGAGTTCAGCCTCCTCTGTCTGATAGGGAGCTGGTAGACATGTTCTTGGGCACTATCTGGTCCATTCTTCAACCACTTGATTGGAAGTTCTTCAGCTGGGTTCACCGAGCTGATACTGACAGGTGAAAGAGTCGAAAGCGGTATTAAGAATGGGAAGATTTCAACGGTTGCACCTTCTAATGCTGAGAAGAAGTCATTCGGTGGAAAGAAGGAAGATAATGCTGTATATCTCCAGGATGGATGTGCTAGAGGTAACCACAACCCATCTGTGGGGGCAGTACTGGTCTCTAATCCTACGCCTGTGCAACGACATAATCAAGGGAATCCGCGTAAGGAGGTCGAACCTAAGAGAGAATTCACCAAAATAAATTGTCACTAGCTCAAGCATTACAACACATGTTGAAAGCAGGATTGGTTACGTTAAAGGCTCCTCTACGGAATCCCAATACCTCTGCTCCTAGCTACCACCCCAATGAAAGGTGTGCATACCATTCTGATAGTCCTGGACATGATACGAATGGCTGCTGGGTTCTGAAGAATAAAATTCAGGATATGATTGACGCCAAGGAGATTGAATTCGACCCTCCAGAGACTCACCACGTGATCACTGCTCCTAGGCCAAATCGTTGAGAGCGTCTAGTTCATTTGTGTTTTTTCAATTGTAATTTCCTTTGCTCGTTCAAACAATTACTGTCATGTCAAACTTTGGTTTTCCCATGAATGCATTACATATGTTTGTCTTGAATTATGTCATTTCCATATTTCATTATATTTAAACTGCTTTCTTGCTTCCTTTTTGTGATATTCAACTCTCAGTTAAAAGCTGTAAGCCATTAGAGGGAGGATGACGAAAATAATGCCATGATCTCTACAATATGCTTTTTAACAGACCCCAATGACATTGTATAGGCGTTGTTTCAAATGCTAAATAGTGGAGTTATAAGGAAGATAATCCCTAGTCAACCCCTTTGAGCCTAAGAAGTAAGGGTTTTTCTTTTCACACAAATTAAAACCCTTAATCATAACCTGGGGCAGGGTAGTTTTCTCAGTTAATTCAGATATGCATTCAGTCGCAAGCTCTACCTTCATACACGACAAGTGGTGTAGAAGGTGCTCTCCAAAAGATGGTGATGGTTCCATATAATCATCAAGACAGGTAGTCATTATCTCTCACAGTAAAGGCCTGTGAAATCAAAAAAACCTATGAAGAAGACTTAAGAAAAATGGGGGCATCCCGCTGACTGCAATCATAAAAAGCAGTTCAGGAAAAATTAGGGATAACAAAATAAAAAAAAGAGGTCCTACAAATCCTCAACAAAAAAGGGTTACTAAAGTGATTGCCTTGTCAAACAAACGTTCAATTTCTGAACCATCACCAAGTGTTAGAGCATAGATTCCAGACTCAATTGGAATCTAAGCGCACAATTAGCTGAGCCTAGGATTAAAGAAAATCACGAAGAACAGGTTGGGTACAAGTAAAATTTGAGCCTTTATCCTTTGTTTCTTAAACCACGAACCAGGCCACGTTACAACCCTTAAAAGTCCTAACTGAAGCATGAGTTAGTTCAAAAGCATACTGTTACAAAAGGTATCCTGACTCCTATAAGGTTTGCTATTAAATCCTGAGTTGATATCACAGTCCTACAAAATTTGTTTGTTTTACTAGAAAATGAATTTTCAAACTTCAAGACAGACATAAGCTTTGCATTTTTAAAGATATCATCGCTTGCATATGACTATTTATTCAACAACAGAGAAAGTCGCAGACGGATATTCAATGAACGAAAATCCTCTCGATGAACAGAATCACCTTAGATGGAAAAACATTTCCAGAAACAGTCCTTCTATAATTAGGGGGCATGACATGGTTCCTAACACATCTGGGGAAATCAAGTCAAAATTCCAAGAAAATCTCATAAGGTCCTGAATAGCCGGGGCAGGTCTCCATCACTTGGGGCATCGAATGTGATTCCCATATGTGATACGGTGGCAGAACCAATAGTGTAATACTGGTTTGCGTTTTTTGTTCGCAAATGTCGTGGTAAGCAAGAGTCGCCACCGATTTTTCTTTTATCCAACAAAGGAAAGGGTGAAAAGAACAGAAAAAGACCTTTTCGAGAATTTTCTGAGTAAGGGGGATAGATTATGGAAAGGGAAGGTGTTAGCACCCTTTCCATCCGTAGTTTTCTACAAGCTCTTAGAGGTTTGCTCATTTTTCAAGATGCTTTTGTGCTTTGTGTTTGAAAATGTTTTGAAGACGCCTTAGTACGGAGAACTTTGTAATGTTTCTCGGAATAATGGAGAAAGTATACAAAGTGTTTGAAAATGTCTTTTGAAAATAATAGTATTTATGTGTAAGTGCAAAAATAGTTTGAGAAAACTTCTAACAGCTATATACTTTTGTACTCGAAAAGGTTTTTCTTTTCCTCTTTTCCTTTAGGCAATGATATCCTACTATTAGTGAGTAGGTAGCCTTGTCATTGGATATTTTGAGGGACAATTGGAGGGACGTCACAGTCACGAAGGCAACTTATGAAGACGCTTTAGCAATTCTATTTTAGGGACTAGATCATTTACCAAGAAGGCAATTGTAGGGTCATCGAGGGACTATGATCTTTTGATTTATGGGTATTTGCTAAAGCATTCCTGTCCCATGACTATTTTTTAAAGGCAACCAAAGTGGGATATCCTAGAGGTGCTTGTGTGCAATTGTGTTCAATTCAATTATTTATCTTTTTATCAAGTTTTGCTAGTGTTTGATTTCAGTTTTGTCATACAAACCTAGTTACTAACAGTTAATATATTGCATAATATTAAAGTACAAGAATTTAAATCTACGCTATTACAATGCTTCGGGGAGGGGATTTACATTATACAAGGATAAAGAGGGATAAAGTAGTAAATATCCTAATTTTTATCTATTACACCCAATAAACAGATACAATAATAGTAAAAATATGAAATTAAATAAACGCGCGCAAAGTTGAAAACACGTCTGAAAATGTAAAAAGAAAATCTTTTTTTTGTTTTTAGTATAAAAGAAAATAAAGCCTAAGTCTATTTAATTTTAATTTTAAGAAAAAGATGTTAAAATAATTAATTAATTTATTCATAAATTAATTTGATTAATAAAACACTAACCTAATATTTTTTGTGATTTTTGATTTTAAGATTGATTCAAATGATAAAGTAAAAAAAAAACAAAGAATAGGAACATAAAAGGCCTCCTTCGATTGCAGGGAGGAGTGGGCCTTTCGATTGAAGTGAAAAATGGGGTTTCGATCCAAGGCATGTTGTCTTTCGATTGAAGGGTGTCATCCTCCGATCCAGGGAGAGGTTTCTTTTTGATTGAAGGGTGCCACCCTTCGATCCAGGGAGATGCTGCCTAGAAGTCCTTGTTGGAAACTATTTGATGGGTCCCTTGTGAGGACGCTATACCCGCAAACATGCTAGCAAATGAAAAACATAACCTGGGTGCCAAACCCAATCCCTTTGATTCTGTCTAGAATGACAAATCAAATGAAACAACAAATATGGATGTGTTATGTAAATATAAAGTTTGACATTTTACCCTTTCTTACCAGTAGTTGGAACCTTCGATTTGACACTTTCTGGTTGTGGGTACCTTCGATTTGGCTTGGATTACTTATGAAAATTTTGACAACCTTTGGTGGGTTTGTGGGCAGCGTATCTCTAATCTCCTTTCCGTCCCCCCTGGCACTGTGTCCCTGGCCTTGTATTTATAGGAGTATGATGGTGCATAGTAACAGCAAGAGACATCCATTTAACTAGGCTTTAAAAGCTATGAGACAAGAATCATACATATTAAAATATTTCCTTTTTGAAATATTCATGCCCCTTTTGAAATCTTGGATGAACCTGTACATTTGACTCCTTCGAACGTCCTCCAGCGTTGCTCTTTGACTGGCCTATTGTTACTTCCTTCGAATGGTTTTCAAACCAATCGAAACATCATCTCTCCCTTTTAACTGGTTGAAGGTTGCTTCAGCTCTCTATCAATCAAAGGCTTTGAACTTGATTCGAATGGCTCATATTCTCAGCATCAGAGTTTCTACGATTAGCCCCTAAACATTATTCCTTTTGATGGCGCTGAGTCCTGATTCGAATTGCTCAAGGCTCCCCTCAACAGAGCTTCTTCGCTTGAGTCATGGTTTGTATGGATTCGAATGGCCCATCATCAGAATTTCTGGAAACCTCTCAGTTCTTTCTCTTTTTGATCTCCTTTTCTCTAACTTGGACAATCAGAACATTACCCTGTTGATATGCCAATCGAAGCATCACTTGGTTAACATGCCTGTCGATAGGCACATTGTACGCTCCAACGAAAAATAACCTTATTTAAAATTCCCGTCGAAGTTGCCTTGTCTGAGATGCCCATTGAAAGGCCCTATACCAATCGAAACACCTTTTACAGATGCTAATCGAAGGACCTTTTGCAGATGCCAATCGAAATACCTTTTGCATATGCCAATCGAAGGACCTTTTGTATATGCCAATTGAAGGGCACTTTGTAGATGCCAATTAAAGGACCTTTTGTAGATGCCAATCAAAGGATACTTAACCATCATTCAAAAAATTTCCTTTTCTTTAGGCAAAGGTTTGTAACCACCTATGCAAGAGGAAATCTTGGAAAAACATGAGAGGACAAATTTTGGGGTACAACACCATCAAAAGAGCACGTACAATCAAACAAGATCAATGTTCCCCAACAGGTTTCTTCTCAAAACAACAAAACAGGAATTCCCAGCGGAAACATTCTAAATAAAGTAGACTCTCTTCTAGAAACGGTTCAGGTA
Source organism: Vicia faba (assembly GCA_948472305.1). Taxonomy (NCBI): domain Eukaryota; kingdom Viridiplantae; phylum Streptophyta; class Magnoliopsida; order Fabales; family Fabaceae; genus Vicia; species Vicia faba. The sequence goes on along the minus strand of CATIWC010000813.1, from coordinate 171,326 downwards.
CGATCCAGAGACGGATGTTATCCTGGCACTTATTCCAGATTCTCCTCTAGAAACGGTGCAGATACGGTCCAGAGACGGATGTCATTCTGGAACTTATTCCAAATTATCTTCTAGAAACGGTTCGGGTATGATCCAGAGAGGGATGTCATCGTGACACTTATTCCAGATTCTCCTCTAGAAACGGTGCAGATACGATCCAGAGACGGATGTCATTCTGGCACTTATTCCAGATTAGCTTATGGAAATGGTTCAGGTACAATCTAGAGATGAATGTCATCTTGATACTTATTCCAGATTCTCCTCTAGAAACGGTGCAGATACGATCCAGAGACGGATGTCATTCTGACACTTATTCCAAATTTTTCTTCTAGAAACAGTTTAGGTACGATCCAGAGACATATGTCATCCTGATACTTATTCCAGATTCTCCTCTAGAAACGGTGCAGATACGATCCAGAGACGGATGCCATTCTGATACTTATTCTAGATTCTCCTCTAGAAACAGTTCAGATGCGATCCAGAGACAGGTGTCATTCTGACACTTATTTCAACATATCTTCAAGTACAGTCACGACATAGTTTCATCCACAAAATCTCCGCAGATATTTCCTCCAGCAGATACCTTCTCCAGTAGTTACAGAGGTAGAGACATCCTATACAAGGTCACTTCCATATTCTCAGTATGCAGCCTAATGATGCCAGGTATCCTCATATCCCCGACAGAGCAAGAATATCCAAATTACTGCTCCAACAAAAAGATTCCCCAGTGAAGTCACCAAGCTTCTCAGGATTCTTCAGCGGGATTCTAACAAAAACCCCAAGCAGATTACGAAGTTTCCCTTTCCCCAACAAAGTTTATTTCTCTAACAACGGAAATCCATCTCCCAGTATTTCAATTTCAACAAAATTTGAAGACCTACATTCTTCACCCCTAGCTACGATCATGGATTTATTTTTCCTAACTCAAGAACACTGCAATAGAATAGCTGATACATTCACACATTGCATTCATACATCATTTCTACAAACATCATATAATATGCAACACAAATGCATATATCGCAATCTCATTTATTTTAAGAGCATCGTGCAATTCATACATCATGACATCACATGAAATTGATTTTACCTTTTTAGGTTAAAATTAGCAGAAAGACAAACACAATCAGTTAATGCCCGAAACCAGACGGGGAAATTATCTACATGACCAAGTGGTATGAACTCCCGAAGCAAGGCGGATTTACCAACAAATATAGTAGGCCACGGATTAATGCCCGAAACCATACGGGGAACTATCTATGTGACTAATTTTGCCAAGTTCCAGATTAATACCTATAACAAGCTAGGACAACTATCTGTGGACGACCGATTATAGATTAATACCTGTAACAAGCCAAGAAAACTATCTACATGAGGAGATTGAAGATTAATACATGTAACAAGCCAGGAAAACTATCTTTCTTTCTCAAGCCAGAGATTAATACCTGAAACCAGACATGACAACTATCTCAACGACCAATAAAAACAAGTTCCAGATTAATACCTGTAACAAGCCAGGACAATTATCTGTGGACGATCGATTGTAGATTAATACCTGTAACAAGACAGGAAAACTATCTACATGAGGAGATTGAAAATTAATACCTGTAACAAGCCAGGAAAACTATCTTTCTTTCTCTGGTAAAATTAATACCTGTAACAAGCCAGGACAACTATCTCAACGACCGACAATTTTTAATTTCCAGATTAATACTTGAAACCAGACAGGACAACTATCTATGAACAACTGATTTGTAGATTAACACCTGAAACCAGACACGAAAACTATCTACATGAGGAGATTGAAAATTAATACCTGTAACAAGCCAGGAAAACTATATTTCTTTCTCGGGTTAGAGATTAACACCTGAAACCAGACAGGAAAACTATCGACATGATCAGATGAAGCAATCTTACACGGGTTTCTTCTCATGATCTCCAGATGCAGTCTAACACGGACTCATCCTGAAGTAATCTTACACAGGTTCCTTCTCATCATCCAGATGCAGTCTAACACGGACTCATCCTGAAGCAGCCCCACACAGGCTCCTTCTCATATATCTCCGGATGCAGACTAACACGGACTCATCCTGAAATAGCCTTACACGGGCTCTTTCTAATACATTTTCAGGTAACAGTTAATTCCATTATCCCCGAAAAGTTATTGTGAAGCCTTAATTTCAACCATAAAGCAGCAAACTCTCATCTCTCCAGTACAGAGATAACTCCTCAGTAGAGTCTTGGACAGTTGAAGTTCCTAGACTCTATTCCCCACAGAGTTTTCCTCAAGCATGAGAACAACAGAAACCCACATTTCCCAGCGGAGTCCTCCTCAGATAGCAGGAGCAAGAAATCCCCAGAAAGGGACCATTTATGAAATCAGCATCTACTCTGGATGGCATCTTTAAGCCTATCTCTGACGATTCTCAGTTATCTTCTCCAAATGGCATCTATAAGTCCATTCTCGCCATCATCAACCATCGGTGTTACTTCATGCGAGTGAAAATTTCTGGGCACTCTATTGTTCAATCATCTTCAACCTTCAGATCACGAAAGGAAGACAAGTCAATCTAAATCCTCAGGTTTAAGAAGATTAAACATGGGCAGCTGTTGTACCCTAAAATTTTGCCTCTCATGTTTTCCAAGATTTTCTCTTATATGGGTGATTACAAACATTTGCTTAAAGAAAATAAGAATTTTGAAGATAAATAAGGTGTCTTCGATTGGAATTGAAACAAAGTGTCTTCAATTGGCATTGAAACAAGGTGTCTTCAATTGGCATTGAAACAAGGTGTCTTCGATTTGCATTGAAGCAAAGTGTCTTCGATTGGCATTGAAACAAGGTATCTTCCATTGGCATTGGGACAAGGTGTCTTCGATTGGCATTGGGACAAGGTGTCTTCGATTGGTCTTGGGACAAGGTATCTTCGATTAACATATGAGCAGGATTTTCTTCGATTTACATTTGGATAAGGAACTTCAATCGGATGTCCAAAATCCTTCGACACAAGCTGGGTTCACAAGAATTCGAATGAGCACGGGCTACTTCATGCCTGATTCGATTGACAAGGAAATGGCTTTCCCTGTGCGTGCCTTCAGCATACAAGGCCAAGACTTCTTCATATTTACCTTCAATCCATTAGGCAAAAAGATTCCTTCGACCCACAAGGCAAATACCTCCTTCGTGCCTGATTCGATTCACTAGAGAATGACGTCTTTTATGCTTGCTTTGGCCTCCCTCACGCTAGCATTTACAAGGCATTAGCTTCCTTTGTGCCAGCTTCGACTGGGCAATGGTCCCCTTTGAAACAGCTTCGATTCCATATCTAAAATCCTTAACACACAGTTCTTCACCTTTTGACACCTAGTAAGGCCTATTCAAAGGACACACAAGTAATGCCTTTGAAGGATATGCATTTGGTCCAGTCAAAAGACACACACTGGTTGGAAACAATTTTTGCTTGCTGACCAAAGTCTTACATACTTCCAGGCCCAAGCCTCATGCACAAGCACAATCATGCCAAAGGAAGCTTCGAATGTCCATAATGAGGTCTTTAGATTGGGCTAGTTGGGTAGTGTCAGAGCCAATCGAAGGACAAGGCAACTCAGAGCCATGAGGAGAAATTTAGGCTCAATCGAAGGAGCTATAAGAATGAAACCAGAGTCATTCAAAGGAGGCAACTCAAGGCCAATCGAAGGGCATGGCTTAAAGGTATTCGGAAGAATGAAACATGTCCAGGTTCACTCAAGATTTCAAAAAGGCAAGAATTATCCAAATATGGTCAACTTTCAATGTGTTGGATTCTTGTCTCATGGCCTTCAAAGCCTAGTTAGTGGTTGTCCCTTACCATTTCCATGCATATCACATCCCTATAAATACAGGCCTAAAGCACATTGCAAAGGGGGAGAAAAAATCATAGAAAAGAAAGAAACACTTCTTCCACACTCACACCACCGGGGGGATACCACATACATATACACACACTGGAGACATAAGCCCACGAACCACACACATATATTGTCTTACACGCACACGCTGCTTCATAAGCCACACCAAAGTTATCAAAAATCTCCTGAGGCCTCCAGGAGTCATCTCCACACCTTGCACTAGCCAATTTACGCCCAGAAGTGCCAAATCGAAGCCTCCTATCGTTGGTAAATTTTCAAATTCATATCTATGATTTCATGATGTATTAATGTTTGTTCAGTGTTTAGTTCATGTTCAGGGTATCATGTAGCTCTGTTCGATTTGTACTAAAAGCTAAGGGTCTGGGTTCGACACCAAGTCCACATTTGTTTTTTTTCTATCTCTAACGCATATACTGCAGATCTAGCCTAAACAAACTAACATGCACAGGATCGGAGGACGCATATAGTATTGAGGAGGTACAGCTGGATTATTTGGATTGTATGGTGGAATATGAAGATGAGAGTATAGGTACGAGAATTGTTGATTCACATCCGTTCGGAAGTCATTAATCCGGGTTGAGGTGGAATCATTGATCGCACTCCATTGATTGTTGATGTTGGTGTTCATGGAAGAAAACTGTTGAGTCATGTAATCCATAAGCTCTTGATTGCTTAGACCATAGGGAGCAGTAGGAGGAGGAGGCACAACTTCACCGCCTTCGACTTCTTGGTCATTTCCTTCATCGCCAACAACATCTTCACCAATGTAGGTGATGGTCTTTGTCTCCGGATTGTAATGCACTCCCATTCTGGAGTCAACATTCTTAATGAAAATTTTGTTTAGATTAGGATCCATATTCACCTTTTCAAACCCAACAAAAACCAAACCAAATTCCTCCATAATCAAAGTGACAAAATAAGCATATGGAAGAAATTTAGATTTTGCATCCGCTCTCATCATATGCACCATGATAAGCCTTGCCCAGTTTACACTTATCCCTTTCTTTCTTGCATAAATTAGCTGCATTTCCAAGTCGGTAACAGTGCAGTGGTTTCCAGCTCTTGGAAACATAATATAAACCAGAAAATAATGATATAAACGATCGTCTATATGGAGGTTACCTGCACTCCAGGAGTCTTTGGATGGAATTACTCTGCCAAGACCACAAATCTGTTTGGCGCGAAATTCAGCTTCACTTAACCGCCCAATGCTGTAAAAGAACTCCTTTTTCCGGTAGTCATCCCATATCTCGTTTTCAAGATCATATAGGGAACTTCTAGTGAAAGGAATATGAAGGATCTCACCAACAACCTGAGGAGTTAGAGAGATACGAGTGCCCAGCACATATGTGACCAATTTGCCTTTTTGGGGTGTTAGATTGCTGAAAAACATTCTTACCAAATCCGGGTAATATGGACCGAACAAAAAAATTAAGGTTTCTAGACCATAAGCAGTTAGATCATTTTGAAAGGAAAAACATTCTTGAGGAAAGGAGGATAGTATACCATATTTGGGGTTGGATACTATTTTCCTTTGAAAGTCTTGGATAAATCTGGCTTCTTGCTCTTTGGTGAGAGTTGAAAGCAATGGATTGGATGTTGAATCAACCTTCTTCTTCCCTTTTTCTGAAACTGAAGCCTTTCTCTTTTGTTTTGAAGCCATGGATATGGAGTTTTTAGGGTTTTGGGGTTTTTTAGGTTTTGTGAGAGAGAAAGGTGTTTGTGAGCTGAGATTTCGAAATGATTTGGATAGGTAGGGAATGAGTGATTTAAAATAAAGTATATTTGGCTTGGGAATATGAGAGAGGAATTCTGACCAACATAAATTTTCTGTCATAAAAGCAAGTTGCAGTACGTGCAATCGATTGGCGTACCAGGTGCAATCGATTTGCATACAAACAAAATGAAAATAAAACATAAACGCACAGAGTGGAATTGATTGGCATTGAAGGTGCAATCGATTTGCACATACACAGAATGGACATAATTGAATACCAATTCTTGGTCAACCTTGAGCAATTGAGGACCTTAATGAGAATGCCTTGAATAAAATGGGAGGGAAAATTTTGGGGTGCAACAGCCACTCTGAACCATTTTTCCTCTTTTCTTCTTCTTTCCATTAGTTTCAGACGCTTACCCCTACAACTTCTGGAAATCTTGAAAAAAAATTACTCCCCCTCTTTTACAATGGCTGCTTCTTCTCTCACTCCCTTCAACACCGAGAATGTTCCCGTAGCCTTTTCTCTTCCGAGGAAGAGATTTTAGACTTCATTCCTCATCCCCCACATAATAAAAACAAGAACACAACATGGCAGCAACTATAAGTACGAAGTGCGCCTAAGAGGGGGGGGGGTGAATTAGGTACTTTAAAAATTCTGGTTTTTAGTGATGATGGTTCTTATTTTTCTGGTTAAAAGTGAGTTTATGAAAACTTAAAAATGCAGAAAAATAAAGAGACACAGGCGATATATCCTGGTTCCCCTCACAGTCTGAGAGTACTCCAGTCCCCTTTCAACATGAAAGAGATTTCCTTATTGTGGTAAACTTAAACAAGAACTACCAAACAACCAAGAACAATCCTCTTGGACCAAGAACAATCCTCTTGGATTTTCACTAATTTATCTATGAGAACAATCCTCTCAATGTAACTGCACTTGTATCCAACAACTTTGGAAAGACAAGATTTCAAAAAACACTTAAACTTATTTCCAACAATCCTGAAAAAATAAGTAAGTAAATATCAATTTTTGAGTTTGAGTGAGTAGAGTAATATTGATCACATAGAGTGATTTAACAATGTATGATCTTCTCTTCCAATAATATTATTTTACAATGAATCAAGATATATTTTCTCAAAGTTTTCTGTTTGTTAATGTATGAAAATGTGCAGAAAACTTATGCATGAAAGTGAAGGAATGCTTGAGTTTGTATTTTGAAATTTCAGAAAATATTTATGGAAGAGGTGTTGAAATAGATTTTGAAATTGAATGTTTATATGTTCATAACACCCTTTTGAAACAACATGAAGATCTGAAAATGTATCATGAACAAATGCCAAGTTTGAGTGAAAAGTTTCAATGAAAAGGCATGATGAACAGGCATGTACAAAGCTGCTGTTTTTAAAAATCGTGCAGTATGCAATCGATTGCACAAGGTTTTAACAACTATTTTTTCAAAAAATTTAAGAGTGCAATCGATCGCACTATCAATGCAAATCGATTGCATGCAAAGTCAGTAACAAAAAGTAAGTGAGTGCAATCGATTGCACTAGCAATGTAAATCGATTGCACTGAGAAACAGAAGCAAATGTTTTGAAAAATTAAGTATGCAATCGATTACACAAGCAATGTAAATTGATTGCACAGAGAAACATAAGCAAAAGATCTGAAAGTTTAAGTATGAAATCAATTGCTCAAGCAATGTAAATCGATTGCACAGAGAAATAGAAGCAAAAGATCTGAAAGTTTGAAGAGTGCAATCGATTGCACTAAAATGTAAATCGATTGCATGCAAGAGAAAAATGAAATTTTAACTTTGAAAAACTTGAGTAATGATTTTTTAAACATTTCTTTTTCATTTTTGAGCATCTATATCTTAAGATCAAAGTAGATAATATTATTATACCTTTAAAGTTGTTGAGAGCTTTGAATGAAGATATTATCCTTTGATGCTTTGAGCTTGATCAAAAGTCTTTGCCTTCTTTGTCAGCCATGGTTTGTCTTCATCAAAACAAAAGCTCATTTGTGAAGCTTGATTTTACAGCAACAAATGCTTATCCCATTTACTATTTCAGGGAAGCTCATTGCCTTCCACGGGCCCTATCCTACTAAGGAAAAACACCCAAAAATGGTCAGTCAATATTTCCCTTGTTTTGATCCTACTATCCCCTCTGCATTTACTCTTAACGAACCTATTTCGGTTAGATTCATGGCCTCTGGTGCTAACATATTTTGCTCGATCCCCACACCTGACAACACGACATATTTTGCTTGGCTCGACAAGGTCCAAGAACAACGAGTAACTCAATGGGAACAATTGGGTATTTTCTATGTTATTCAACTTTTGATGAGAACCCATAGGATCGACCTTAACTTTATCATGTCTTCACTCATCTTCTGGGAAGGTTCGACCAACACTTTCCAACTTCCATGTGGGATGATGACGCCTACTTTGTTCGACGTGGCTGCTATACATCGACTAAACACTCCTTTCATTTAGACCATGTAGAATTCACACAATACATCGTTGATCTTCATGTCAAAGGTACTAAGACTATTTCTGATAGCGAGCACATCATTTTTCTAACCCTCTGGCTTTCTCAATTTTTGTTCTGCTCAGGGTCCTCTTACGTAGCCAAAACATTTATACCTTTAGATATTCAACTTTATGAGGTCCGAAAACATTCCCTCAACAAACTCTTGATGGCATATCTTTACCAAACTTTTAGCAATGCTTCTTGTCAACTAAAGTCTCTCCCTGGTTATGACAAGGAGTTGGCTCTCCCAGGGCCTATCTGGATATTGTAGTACTGGCTAACCGCCATATTTAAATACCAACTAGGCCATCCTGTTTCTGAATATGTTTGATGTTTGCTCGAATCCAACAATATCAAAGGCTTGTGGTTGTCCTTTTCCATTTTCCCGTAAAATCTGGACTAATTTGCACTCATGAAATTTATTAATATGTTTGTCGAAACCACTACCTTTATCTCAGCTATGATCCCTTTCATAGAGAGACAAGTTGGTCCAGATTGGTTCAAGGCCCCTTTCCTTAGCGTTTCTCGAAACATTGGTTATATTAATGCCATTTTGAGGGCCTTTTTAACCCCCACATTACTCCCTTGTTGACCCAAACCTGGGCCGCAGAGATATGGCTTCATGAGCTATCAACCAAACTTGGTAGCTCGACAATTCGGCCTCATCCAGATGTTACCTTTAACCTTGTTTTCCCATCATGTCAACATCATATGGGTTGGTAGGCGACTGACTACTGAAGATCATCAGACATGCCTCAGGTTTCACAGGGCTTCTCAAACTCTTGATCTTCCTATATTTACGTTCGACCACTCTTCTTTTACCACTGACCTATTCGACCAATAGTGGTCACAAGTCCAACAAAGATATTTCGCTACACCCAGCTTCCTCCAAAGGCTTATTGGCGCCTTTCAGGTTCTAGAGACCCAACAACCTACTCCAACGCCAAACCCGTCTGTGGTCACTAACAATGTCCTTCGACCTCCTCATTCTCATACTGACGAAGCTTAAATAGCTACGACACATCTTACGGTACATTATCCATACCTTGTTGCCTTTGATCGCTTCTATCTTTTCTGATATCATTTCCATCCTTCAGAAGCAAAAATGTCGTTCGATGGTTGAACAAAGATAAAAGTCTCCCTGCAATGAGCCAAAAAGAGAAAAACCCTCTTTCCTTTAAGACCCAGTTTCAGAGGGAAGGCATGTTGAGCAACCCCTCTTTGAGGTATTTTCCTTTTCTCTTGTTATCTCACGTCCTTAAGTTACCATGCTAATCCAGAGATTTTCTCAAGAGCCACATGTACCTCATCAAACAACTATGGAAATCCCTGTTGGACACAATACTATAAGGTCGAAGCATCTAGCTTCAGTCGAAGTTGATTCTCAAACCAGACAGGACCCAACCTCTATCAATTCCTTGGTTCAAATTGAGATTATGACCCTCAAAAGGCAAAATCCAATGGAGGCCTTCAAAAAACTCTAGACACTTCGAGACGTATCCACCCCCTATAACCCTCTGGTTCGACCTCTCTACCCATTTCTGAGCTAGATGCCAAAGTCATTCAGTCACTTCATCAGCTCAGAACATATTTGTTTGAGAAGGATTTTCCAGCTATTGTAGCAGAAGAGGATGCTATGGCGACAAAAAAATTTAAATTGCTTGACTCCATCTAGCACCATAACATTCTTGACTCTTTAACTCAATACTTGGTCGACATTGAAGCTTTCTTCATCCAATTTGAAAAAGATCTCGTATCTTTCCGGCATGTTAATCGCCAGCTTAAAACCAAAGCAAATGAAATAAGGGTCGAACAAGACTTAAGTGATATGTGTGGTCTACGAATAACCGGCTTTGGAGATAAGAGACAAAAGCATATTGATCAGAATTCTGCTCTTGACCAACAAATTTCAAATTACCAGACCCAAATTGACAACCTTAATTAGAAGATTTCGACTCTCGAAGAACAAAAAGCCTCGTTAGACTCGCCTAGCGGCCTTTCAACTCATGATGAGATCCAACAAACTACTCTTGAGGGAATTTCTCATGGTGAACGGGCCCTAGAAATCAAGAATCAGATCAATCACCCGAAGCTTAAAAAGACTCGCATCGACTGTAAGGTGGCCTATGACCAAACTCGCTTTGACGGTCTTAAAGCTCGATTTCCCTTGTAATTCTCTTTTACTTCGATTCTTCCAAGCCTGGTTTTGTCAAGCCTTTGTATTACCATACTTGGGGATTTATGGTAGCCATTTTGGAATCTTCTATTTTGGATATGTAACCCATTTTTGTGAACTTTTGGTAGCCATTTTGGCATTCTCCATTTTGGCCACCAATTATGACATGCTTTTATTATCATTTTGTCGTAATTCTAATCTCCTGAAGCATAAGTTTATATTTTGTCAAATATTTCGCATTTACTCTTAATATTCTTTGATCGAAGCCTAACTCTTCGATCTCATATGCATTATTGGTGAAAGTTTACAACACTTGGAAGGGTCTCTCCCAATTTGGTGACTATTTCCCCAGTGCTCTATCTTTTCGATCCATGGGAAGAATAACTTTCCACATGTAGTCACCTATTGCAAATGTTTCTATTTTGGCCTTTTTATTATAGGACCTTGTAATCCGCTCTTTCTATCGAATGAGCACATCTAGCACATCCAATCTTTCTTCATTTAAATCTATTGTTTCATCAAGCATCATGTTCTAATATTACTCTGATTAAATTTCATTTTGGCGTTGCACTTTTACTAATTGCAAGTGTATTTCGGCTGGCAGTACCATATTGTGCCCAAACGCTAGTCGAAAAAGTGTTGACCCAGTCGCTTCTTTAGGTGACGTTCGACAAGCCCATAGAACCTGATCCAACGTCTTATGCCAATTCTTATGTTTCTTATAAACATGTTTCTTAATTAACCCAATTATCACCTTGTTGGCAGCCTCAACTTTACCATTAGCCTGAGCATAATAGGGTGTGGACGTGACCAGCTTGAACCCTATTTCAGATGCAAATTCTTGCATCTTACGTCCAATGAAAAATTACCCTTGGTCTATAGTGATTGTTTCAGGAGTTCCAAATCTATAGATGATGTGCTTTTGAAGGAATTCAATCACTATTTCTTGGTCGATGCTGACCAATGGTATTGCTTCTATCCATTTGCTGAAGTAATCTATCCCCACCAAGATGAACTTTTGTTGTTTCAACGAGGCTGGTCGAATTTCTCCTATAATACCCAATGCCCGTCCTCGAAACGGCCATGGCTTAATAATTGTGTGCAATTCACTTGCTGGCACGTGTTGAACACCTGCATGCTTTTATCATTCTTAGCATCCTTTAGCAAACTCAATACAGTCTTTTAGCATACTTGTCCAATATACACCTTATCAAAATAACAACCACTTCATTTTATGGCCAGCTTGGTGGGCGCCATTGGCTCCACTTTGGAGTTCGACAACTGATAAGTATGCCTTAGTATTTCCCAGGAACTTAAGTAAAACACCTTCAGAGGTTTTCTAGAACAACTCATTTCCCATGCACACATAGCTTAAAGCCTTGTATTTTATTTTCCTGTCGGTGTCTCCAACTGGATTTTCTAAATACTTTACGATTGGCTTTCGCCAATCTGTATTTGAAAAATTATCAATGGTAAAAACTTCCAAATTTTCAAATTTCCTGCTAAATCATCTGCCCCCAGCTTTTGGGATTGACAAATTGGATGATGGTGTCCTTGTCGAGACTACCTTCTCTCGTACTTAGACGAAATTCTTCAACTTGCTTGTTGATACCTTGTATCCAGAGGCAATTTGTGCCAGGTCGTTAACCCCTTGATTCTCTATTCTAGGAACATGCATAATTCTTACAACCTCGAAGTATTCCAACAGTTGATTAACCATTGCAAAATACATAAATAAGTGTTCCTTAATACACTTATATTCACGAGTAATTTGCTTAATCACCAATTTTGAGTCACCTTTATTTCAACTATCTTGGTGCCTAAGTCTTTCAACAGTTTAAGCCCCGTGATTAAAGCCTCATACTCGGCTTCATTGTTGGAACATTTTCCATCCACTTTATGTTTGAATTTTATCAGTATCCCTTTTGGAGAAATTATCAAGATGTCGACACCGGTCCCACTCTTATGGCTTGACCCGCCGAAATACAATTTCTAAGGGTTGGTGTCTACCATATTTACTAATGGTTCGACTATCGTGTGGTCGACTATAAAGTCTGCCACAATTTGACCTTTCATGGCCTTTAAAGGCATGTAAGACAAAGAAACTCAATTAATGCTAACGCCCATTTCCCAATTCGACTATGCAAAATTGGTTTGGACAACATATGTTTAATAATATCACAATGAGATGAAACATAAACATCAACTGGCTTAATATAATGCTTAAGTTTAATACATGAGAAATACAAATTAGACACAATTTTTCTATCATACTATACCTAGTTTTTGCATCTATCAATACTCGACTAAGGAAATATATGGTTCTTTCGGCACCATTATCATCTTCTTGGGCTAACATACTTCCTATTGTTAAGTCAGGTGCAACTATGTACATTCTCATGTTCTTATTTCTACTAGGAGGCAGTAAAACAAGAGGCCTTGTTAAATATTCTTTAATTGCATCAAAAACCTCTTGTTGCTCTCTTCCCCAATGAAAGTCAATTTCCTTCTTGATCTTTAGCAATGGCGAGAAAACCTTCGTCTTGCCACTTAGATTTGAAATAAACCTTCTCAAGAAGTTGATTTTCCCCAACAAATATTGAAATTGTTTCCTTGTCGAAGGAGGCTTGAGATCTAATATTGCCTTTGTTTTGCTTTGATTGATCTCAATGCCTTTTTTGCATACTACGAAACCTAAAAAGTCTCCTGCATGTACACAAAAGGCACACTTTTGTGGATTCATTTTTAATCCATATTTTCTCATTCTATCAAAGGATCATCGAAGATGGTCTAAATGACCACTCTCAGATGACGATTTGATTACAATATCGTTAATATATATTTGCATAAAATGTTCTATGAAATCATGGAACATGGCATTCATAGCCCTTTGATAGGTTGCTTTAAAAAATTTCAAACCGAAAGGCATTACGACCCATTCATATGTTCCTAATGTCCCTAGCCATCTAAATGCTGTTTTGGGCATATCCTCATCTGTTACAAAAATCTGGTTATAGCTAGAATATCTGTCGAGCATACTAAGGTATTCATATCCTGCAGCTGAATCGACTAGCGTTTCTGCTACATGCATTGAATACTCATCCTTATGGATAGCATTATTTAAATCGCTAAAGTCTATACAAACTCTAATAGTTCCATTATTTTTAATAACAGGGACAATGTTTGCTAACTATTTGACGTACCTTGCAGTTTTGATGAACTTGCTTTTGAGAAGCCTTTCGATCTCCTGTTTGATCTTCAAGGTGATTTCTAGGGCGAACCTCCTAGGATGTTGCTTCACTGGCCTCTTGTCTGATTGAATAGGAAAACTGTGCTCCACCATACTTCGACTTATCTCAGGCATCTCACTAAAGTCCCAAGTGAAGCAATCTTTGTATTCCTTCAACAACTTGATTAACCCGACTTTCATCCTCGACTCAACTTTAGTGCTGATGTAAGTTGGCCTCTTTGTCACGCTATCCCCTAGATAAATTTCCTCTAGAGGATCTTCAGCTTGCATCTTCTGCACATGACTTGAGGGGTCTTTTTCGAACCCCAAAGGCTCATTGTCATAGATATAATCTAGCCTCCGACTTTCTAAAGCTATTATTTGGCCATATTGGCTTGCTTCTTGATTTTTTGTTTTGGCTTTGACAACCATGTTTTGTAGTTTCTCAGCCTCTAAAGTTGATTTTCTTTTGTTTTCAGCCGCATAGGCCGAAATTCGAGCCAAACTTTCTGACTCACTGGTTATTATCTTCGACCTTAGACCACCATGTGGGTGGTATCGACCCCCTAGGCGCCACTACGTTGTTTGTGTCCCATGTGAACCTTTGATCAGGATCCAAACTTAAAAAATTGTTTGCATTTTCCTTAGGGGAAATTTCATCTTCGTCACAAGGTGCTACGTTTGCCAAGTGTTGGTCTAACGATTTCTTTCCACCTTTACTACCATCAACCCTGTAATAGCTCTGATCCGCCTCTATGTTCTCCACGATGCCGCCATCTTTCCTCCAGATAGATATCCTTCGGTTTAGTGTCGAGGATACTTCTTCTATTACATGAATCCACTCACGACCAAGTAGTAAATTGAAATTCTCTTTAGAGTATATTACCATAAATAATGTCAATCAGATAGTGGTTCCGATAGCAAGCTCCACCTGAATCACTCTTAATATGTTGCTAGTTTTCCCTTCATAGTTGGACAAAACCATATTGTATGGTTGAAGCTTTGACCTACTTTTTCTTATTTTCTTGAATACCACATGGTGCATCAAGTTCACAACTGCTCCTGCATCGACGAACACATTATTGACTGGTACACAATTTATCTTTGCCCTTATGAACAAAGGTTTGAGATGATACATCATTCCAGGACTTGGTTTCTCAAACACAACTTTCTGCTCTTAGACTATGCCATTATTCATTACATAGTGGCACAAAGGTTTTTCATCAGTAGCTTCGCTTGGTATGTAGTCTTCCTCTTTTTTGAATCTTCTGACACTCTGTCAAACTCAACAGGTAATATTGATACAATTCCATAGCTGGTAATGAAATCTTCGCCAAAATCGTCATCCACCATCTTCTGGTAAAGGTTCATAATCAAGTTCTTCTTCCTCTTCACCTTCATATGTCAGAGTATACTCAGGTGTAGGAGTATATCTAATATTTTATGTTACTACAAGATCTTTATTTCCCAAAGGAGCTACCCTCATGGCCAACCTTTGATTATCTATGATCTTTTCTTTTTCAGTGAACCTTGACTTAGGATAGAGCCTTTTCTGAATTGCGGCTTCACCAGGTTTCATAACCTCTTCTGGTTTGATGCCTTCGACTTGCCTGAAAACTTTGACGAGTTTCAACTGAGATGTTGAGGCCTCTCTAGCAGCTTTCTTATTCCTATGATGACGACTCCACTGAGTCCTTGTCATCGAATTTTCCCCTTATAATTAGGAGAAACTTGATATCCCTTCAACTCCACCTTTTTCTCTTTAACCTCAACTTCGTGAACAATCACCTTCCACTTTGGCCTCTTACCCCCTTCTGGTTTATTGGCTCTAACCATTTTTCATGTGGTATGTCCGATGGAGGACGAAAAGTGTTTTGGCGGGGTTGCTGGAACTGCTTTTGATACTCCTCACTGCATCGAGGGGTACCTGTGATATGGTGGATCTGGAACTGACTGTTTAACGCTGGTTCGCGAAATGTCGCGGTAAGCAAGAGTCGCCACCGTCTTTTATTTTCTCCAAATGGAAAGGACAAAAGCACAGAAAAATTCCTTAAAGAGATTGCTCTCGGTTCGGGAGGTAGGTTATAGAAAGGGAAGGTGTTAGCACCCTTTCTATCCATGGTTATCCATGGGCTCTTAGATACTTGCTCAATGTGTTTTCAAAATTGTTTGTTTGCTTTTCAATGTGGGTTTAAAAAAGTTTCCTTGAAAAATTTCAGTTCGACTCATACGTCAGAGTGTTTGAAAAAATTTGCTTTGAAAGCTTTTGAAAAGTGTTGGTGTGAAAAGATTTTGATTTGTTTTGAGATTAGAGCAAGTATCCTTGAGAACCTACCTACCCTAAGGAATTCGTCTGTGTAAATGTCCTTTAAAGTAGTGCCATCCCACCATTGAGAGGTAGGTAGCACCACCGTTGGAGGTGTTCGGGTCAATTCGAGTTTATAGGGACATGGTGATCACCAGAGCAATGGGAAGACACCTTAGAAGCTACCCTCATGCCAGGTTCCCGGATCATGAGGACTTACTAAGACGTCCTCTACTCGACGACCACCTTTCGAGGCAAGGCAACAGTGAGGCGTACCCTAGGGGTGGTGTGTGCGATTCGTGTGTTGTTTTCATTGATATTTGTCTTGTCATGTTTGTTGTGTTCTACGCTTGATTTTAATTAGGGCCATTCATTCTTGCATGCTTTTTAACAGTTAATATTTGCGAAGAAAATAAATCTAAACTATTACAAATGGCGCGGGTCCACATCGCCAAAATTAAACCGGACCCGATTTAGCGGAAAGTAAAGCGAATAAAAAGTGCGAGAAATAAAATCGTTACAAGGCTTTGGGACATGTACATAATTATAATAAGCGACAAAGTAAAATGCGCGAAACAAAATAATTAAAACAATGGGCGTTGGACCCTTTCATAAGAAATTAAAGTTGGTGAATTAATTAGAATTAAAGATTAAAAGAGCAGGTTTTTGGTATTTTATGTTTTTTATGAAAAAGAAAAAATAATTAATTAAAATTAAAAAGGAAGCGTCAAACCCTAATTCTAATGTTTTTTTAAGTTATTAAGAAAAAGATTGAATTTTTAACCTAATTTAAATCTAAGTTATTTATATACATTTAATTATAAAAATAAAATAAATAAATAAATAATGTTGTGATAAAAAGAAAATTTAAAAGGAATAGAAATTGTTAATTGACCTAATTCTATATTTTTTGGATTTTTATTAAAAGGAATTAAAGTTAAAAACCTAATTAAACTAAATAATTTACATACTAATTTATAAGAAAATAACTATTATTAATTATATTTTTCTTGTCTTTTCTGAGTTTTTCTGTATTTTTTATGTATTGTAAAAAATATTTAATTAAATTAAAGCAATAAAATAAATAACATAATGATTAACAATAAAATAAAAATAAGTAAAAAATTGAAAGAAGTTGCAAACCAGAGTGGGGTGTAGTCCCAGTATTGGAGGTAAGGCCTTAGCAAATCAGGCCCATTAAGCTTGAGTCCATTGACTTTTCCAGGTTGTGTGCTAGTGCGTTGACCCCTGTGCACGTGTTCTTCAGATCTAGGCCATTGATTTGGAACAACTAGACGCGTGTATGATGGGATGATGATGGAACATGGTGAACCATAGCATTGTGCCTGCATAGGAATGAGTATAGAAAAATAACATGAGAAATATGTGAGACCTGGGGTTTGAACCCAGGTCATGAGAGTCACAAGCGTGTATCCCTGCCAGCTGAGCTATTTGAACTATTTGATATATTAATAACACACAACCAACAAAAAGAAAGAACAAGCGCACTAGTAATTAAACGCGCGAAATTTAAAACACCCAACCACTGCCTGCCAACACATCATCGTCCTCGCCCAGTTTTTTTTCTGAAACATAAAAGCTATAGGCAACGGTTTTAGAAGTGTGGTTTTAGGCAGCTTTCAAGAAAATAGCGATTAGGCTATTCTTGAACATAAATTCATCGCGACTATTGGGATCTCTTCGTCCAGTTGAGCTGAGTTTGATAGTGGTGATTTTGAGTCCTAATTTCACTTGGTTATGAAAGCCCCAATCTGGAAAACCTGTAACCCTAATATTCAAACATGGTAAAATCGCATATGTGGCACAAAAACACAATTGAATACGTTGGTTAGCTTAGAAACATCATTATGAGCATGAATCAATAAAGAAAAATGCAAAAAGATGCTTGAATTATGCTATACGATTTCAAGAATTTTGAGATACGGTCCGAGCTCTTGATACCGATTCTTGGAGCTTTACTTGTTGTTTATGATTGGAATATGATCAGGAGTCCACGAGCAAGCTTTTGGTATAAGAATTAGGGCTTAAAACCACCTCTTGAATGCTTTTCAGTTCTTGAGTTTATGGACAATTTTTCAAGTTTGTATAGTATTCTTATGCGCAGCTGAGAGTGTTATGGCCATTAGGGTTGATTCCTGATCATATAGTGAAGGCATTAGGTCAATAAAATTGAACAAAATCTCATGAATTCAATGATTTGCATATTTGATTTTGTAAGATCTTTTCATATCTTTTTTCATGTGAAATTTTGTGTCAATTAGCTCCAATCAACCAAATCTTGCCATATTTAATTGTACACGAAATCTTGAGCCTAGAATGTGTACAAAAAGATTTTTTTAGGTCAAGTTTATATTTTCTACATATTTAAATGATTTAAATGAATTAATATTAATATAAATTCAAATAAATAATTAAAAAATGAGAAAATACTTCCCCTTGGGCTTAATGGTCGTGCATAGGCTTGGAATGATGGATCATGGAAGAAAAATGGGCCCATTTGCATTTTTAGGTCATTTGAACCATTGTTGACTTTTCAAAATTCCCAAAAATTTCCCAACTTCTACAAGGCATAACTTGCTCAATTTTTAAGCTTTTCACATGTTCTTGGACAGTTTGGAAAGGTCTTTGAGTCCTCTAACCAATGCCTTTGGTCCCATGTCATTTTGATTTACCAATCTCAAGTTATGGCCTTTGACTTAAAGTCCCTTTTTGTTGACTTTTGAAAATGACCTATAATGTTGAAATTGATAACTTTTTGTGAGAGCATTTCTTGGACTTGAAGTATGAAGATGAGTTGTAGGAAATGTCTTTCTCTTCAAAATGAGCTTTGGATGAATTTTTTCTGATAATCCATGTGAAAGTTATGCCCTGGTCAATTTCAGTTGACTTTTTCAACTGTCCAAATATAGTAACTTTTGCATCTTTGATGATTTCTGAGCCAAATTTTGAGAATCATGATCAAGCATTGATCAAATGATGTTTGTGGCTTAAAAATTATATATTGACCAAAAATTTGAACTTTTGACTGCCAAATGACCATTTTGCCCCTACAGTTGACTGTAGTGCAATCTAGGGTTTTGACTGTGCAATTTTGAGCTGAATGCCTTGAAACTTGATATGAAGATACTTGACCATCTTTGTAGGCATATGAGACTTGATTGGGCCTTTGAAAACTTCATTTCTTGATCAGAACACAAACCCTAGTTTTGACTGTATAGGAGACAGTTGAACTGCATAACCCTTGGGGAATTTTGTGACCTTGACTTGACAAATCTTGGAGAATATGGGAGGGAAAATTTTGGGGTGCAACAGTTGCCCCTGTTCAATCTTCTTAGACCTGAGGATGCAGATTGGCTGACGTGCCTTTCGTAATCCGAGGGTAGAAGATGATTGGACACTAGAGTGCCCAGAAATTTGCGCTCACATAGTAGCAGTGATGATGGGGGAATGGGCTTATAGATGCCATTTAGAGATTGCTGGATAGGGTGATGGGCTTATGGATGCCATCTGGATGTTGATCGCGTAGGAGGTTCCTTAGCGAGAACCTGTATACCTACAAAACAGAAAAATGAGTACCTGACACGTTGCAGGAGCTGATTTTGGATGCTTGGTATAGATATGTCCTGACTGGTTACAGGAGCTGAGTCTGGAGCTTCAAACGCTGATGAATGAACCAGGGATGGTTACTGCCTTAGCATGAATGGTAAGAGAACCTTGGGCGACTTTAGCTTCAACAACGCTCGTTGAGAAAAATCTTGGCGGGAATCACCATCTTTGCAGTATCGGGAAGAAAACCATAAGCTATTATAATCTGAAAGGAATGATCACCTCACACTCATCGTCGGAGAGGGAAACATCTGGAAAGGACTTGTCACCTCACACACCGTCGGAGAGAGAACATAAGAGACTATTACCTCACACTCATCGTCGGAGAGGGAATCATCTGAAAAGGACTTACTACCTCACACACCGTCGGAGAGGGAAACATGGGGAGAATATCACCTCACACTCATCGTCAGAGAGGGAAACATCTTAAAAGGGATTACTACCTCACACACCGTCGGAGAGGGAAACATCTGAAAAGGACTTGTCACCTCACACCGTTGGAGAGGGAACCATAACTTTTATTGAGTCTTTATCAGAAAAATTTGTTGGGAGTCGATTTAGCTGGACTAGAGAAGGCTTTTTTGTTTGATAAGAATGTGATGAAGGAATCTGAGACGATTGCTACTCCAAATCTATGATGAAGGAATCTGGGACGATTACTACCTCAGCAGAATGATAAAGGAATCTGGGACGATTACTACCTCAGCGGGATGATGAAGGAATCTGGGACGATTGCTACTCCAAATATATGATGAAGGAATCTGGGACGATTACTACCTCAGCGGGATGATGAAGGAATCTGGGACGATTACTACCTCAGCGGGATGATGAAGGAATCTGGGACGATTACTACCTCAGCGGGATGATGAAGGAATCTGGGACGATTGCTACTCCAAATATATGATGAAGGAATCTGGGACGATTACTACCTCAGCGGGATGATGAAGGAATCTGGGACGATTACTACCTCAGCGGGATGATGAAGGAATCTGGGACGATTGCTACTCCAAATATATGATGAAGGAATCTGGGACGATTACTACCTCAGCGGGATGATGAAGGAATCTGGGACGATTACTACCTCAACGGGTAACGACTTTTATCTGTTGATCGTTCTTTCCTGAAAAAGTAACTAATTAGTTGTATGCAATGTCATAATGCATGAATTGCCTGATTTTAAGATGTTCTCAAAAATAAATGAGATTGGGATGATATGATGCGTCTATGCATGCTATAATGATGTATGCGACGTTTTATGAATGTGTTTTTCGTCTAGGAAAGTAAATCCTTGACGAGTGCCGGGAAGTCGTATCCTGGGCTGATGTTGAAGAATAGATTTTGCTTCCGCTGGGGATGATAACTGCAAGAATACCGGTAGGAGAAGATGACTCCGTTGCGGAATAAACTTGGCAAATGGGAGATTCTGCGGGGAGAAAAATGCTCTAGCGACCATGCTGGGGAGTGATACTCTGTGGGGATAGAGATGGTTTGCTGAATGTTGACAGTAGTTTGCTGAGGATACCCTTGTTGTATAGGAAGCAGGTGATGAACTTCGCTGGGGTAAGGAGACTTCGGCGACGACGCTCTTTCCGTGGCTTTTGGCTGAGGATAACCCAGTTATATCCGGTTAAGGAAACAACTCTTTAAATCAAGCCGTACGACGCGTTCGTGCTCTGTGAGGATAAGCTTCCAGAATCTACTGGGGATACGCTTATTGCTTGGGGATATGAATTCCAACTTTCCTGGGGAAACGGGGTTGGACTCTTCTGGGGAAGTATTGAACTGTATTGGTCGAGTTCTTCAACAGAACTTACCCTGATGCCTTGGAGGGTAGAACAATCAGACTGCTTAGACCACTCTTCATTGCCCCTGTTTCTGAGGTGGGAGAGGAAGACCTGTGAGGTGCTGATAGCTGTTGATGGACAAACTCTCTTCTGGTAGGCAGCTGACAAGATAACAGGACATAGTCGTACGCGTTAATCCCTAACTTTTGCCTGGACCGCCCTTTCGGGTTTTCAGTCCACCGAGATACCCATTTTTGCCCAAGCCGCCTTTTCAGGTTTTCGACTTGCCGGGTGTACAGATTTTTTTATTTCATCCCTTCATTTTTCCCGAACCCTTTTGGTTCACCGGGAAGCCCTTATTTTTTGCCTAAGTGTGTCAACCTAGCGGGTCTTTGATTTTGCGTAGTATTTTCCGACTATGTCCATGCTCTTAGGATGCAGGTGGGTGCCCCTGGCTGCTTGTGTTGCCATATTACCAGAAGGTGTCTGATCGTGCAAGACTCGTTGCTGGAGTGCCCCAAGTGACTCAGGCAGAGATTTGCCCCAGGCTTTTTGGCCTTTTTGAAAGATTCTCTGGATCTTGACTTAACTGCCCCAGATGGTGGACACTGGCCATGTCTGCCCCTTGATTGGAGGTGCTTTTGTTCACTAGGTATTCATCGTGCGAATTTCCCTGCTGTTCAAACAAAAATTCATATGCAAACAAAGTTATGTTAAAAATGCAAAGCTTATGTCTGTCTTGAAGATTTTGAAAATGCATTCTTTTCATAAAACAAGTGAATGTTTGTAAAACGTGATGTCAACTCCGTATTTTATCGCAAGCCTTAAGGAGTCAGGATACCTTTGTAACAGTATGCTTTCAAACTAACCCATGCTTCAGCTAGGACTTTTAAGGGTTATAACGTGGCCTGGTTCACGGTTTAAGAAACAAAGGATAAAGGCTCAAATTATTTGTACCCACCCGCTCTTCGTGATGTTCTCCAAACCTAAACTCAGTTGATCATACGTTAGACCTTGTTTGAGTCTTTGTTTTGATGTTCCAATAATGGTTCAGATGTTGATGATTTATTTTGAACAAGCAGTCATTTTTTGCTTTGGTTGAGGGTTTGTGAGACCTCTTTCTTGATTTTTGTTATCCCTTTCCTTTTTTGCCTGAACTGTTTCCTTTTTTGGAATTACAGTCAGCGGGATGCCCCAGTTTCATAAGTCCCCTTTGTAGGTTTAGACTTTTTGGGCTTTTCATTTATGAATTTTGATGATGACTGCCTGTCCTTTTGATTGTTCTGAACCATCACTGTCTTTGTTTTTTGGAAAAACTCATTTGGTGCCATTCATTGTGCACTTGGATCAACTGAGAAGCCTACCCTGCCCCAGGTTATGATTAAGGGTTTCAATTTTCGAAAATAAAACTCCTACTTCTTTGGCTCAGATGGGTTGACGAGGGATTATCTTCCTTATAACTCCAGTGTTTAGGATTTGAAACAATGCATGTACCTCATCAGCGGGGTCTGTTCAAAAGCATACTGTAAAGATTGCGGTATCGTTTTCGTCATCCTCCCTCAAGAGGCTTAGAATTATTTAAGATCAAGAGTTGACATCAGAAAAAATATGAAAACAGTTTGCGTATAGTGAATGCGAATATATTGATTCAAAAATAGACATAAGCGATGCATTAATGGAATAACAATGTTTTAACATGAATAAACGTTTAAACAAAAGAAAATTGCAACTTGCACATTCGAATGAACAAAATTTCTCAATCCTAGCCATGATTTGGCAAGGGAGCAGTGATTATGTTCAGAGTCTCAGGTACTTCAAACTGAATCTCTCCAGCGTCGATCATGTCTTGAATCTTGTTTTTGAGAGGCCAGCAGTTGTCCGTGGTATGCCCCGGGCTATCAGAATGGTATGCGCACCTATCATTGGGATGATAGTTAGGAGCAGAAGTGTTTGGATTCCGAAGAGGAGCCTTTAAGGTGATCAGCCCTGCCTTCAACATTTGTTGCAGTGCTTGATCCAGCGACATGTTGATTTTGGTGTACTGCCTTTTAGGCTTGTCTGGTTTGCTCTGATCAGCCCGTTGTTCTGGGCGAGGTCGTTGTTGGACCTGTGAAGTAATAGCAGCTTGGAGAGGCCCAACCCTTTGACTTCTTGGAAGTTGATTAATGATAGGGTCCCTGACTTGGGCTGGTCGCTTTATGTCTTGATGAAGCTGACTGATCATGGCCCTCAGCTCTCCTTGATCCTGAGCTAAACCTTGAATGAGGGCCCTTTGCCCTAGCATCTGGGTTTTCAATGTGTCCACCTCAGCTTGTAGACGTTTCAGCCTTTCATCCTCAGCACTGTTCCTGACAAAGGTCCCCATGAGAAGTGTCCTTAGTTCCTCCTGCCCCTTGGATAGATTCAGAAGAATTTCCCCGAACCGAGTCTCTTGAGCCAGAAGATCCCGGTTGTCTGGTTGGAAGGCCATTGCTGAAATAAACAGCGAGAAGGGTAAGTGACCTGCAACAAGGATACCTGTTATGCAATGATGAGTATGACATGCATGCAATGTTTTCAAGGACCTCGCGGGGTAAACAGGGAAATTTGTTAGCATTGGAATCTATGGCTTGATTGAAGGACACCCATGTTGTTGAGAATTCTTCGTCAAGGGTCAAAGGCTCACCATATCCAGTGGGTCATAGCCTCTGACTTTAGTCATCAGGTCTAATTTTGATTTCCCAGCAACCTTGGTTAAGGGAACCTTCTTCAGGAGTCAGAGCTCACCATATCAAGTGGGTCATAGCCCCTGACAAACCTTGGCTAGAGGAAAATAAATCCTCTTTGCCCCTTGCTGGGATAATTGATTCACCATGACCTGCATCACAAGCCCTTGAGATCCTTGAAATGGATTAGTCCTTATGCAGGATGTATGCAATGGTATGATGTCATGCTATGCATGGGGTAATGTAGGTAAACCCTGTTACGAGTCCCAATTAAGGACTATAAGCCGAAACCTGCAAGAAACTTGATAAACTTGTTATGAGTCCTGATTAAGGACTATAAACAGGACCTGCAAGTAGTTAGTACACCCTGTTATAAGTCCCAATTAAGGACTATGAACAAAACATGCAAGAAACCTAAGTAAAACCTGTCCTGAGTCCCAATTAAGGACTATAAACAGAACCTGCAAGTGGTTAGTACACCCTGTTATAAGTCCCAATTAAGGACTATGAACAAAACCTGCAAGACATCAAGGGTCAGATAACAAGCATGCAAGTAGTCAGGTACGAAGGCACGCAAGTCACACAAGAGAAGCCCTTAGGGTTTAGGCCAGCATGAGGTCTGGGTAGTACCCTCTTGAAGTTGGTTGGTTCATACCTGTCCTAATCAAAAGTAACCGGGTTCTTAGAGGATCCCAATATCATTGACTACCCTCAATCGGTCATAACTCCAGCATCGCAATCTTTTCTTGCGGCCAGAACCATCACGAGAGTTTAGCCTCAATGGGCGTAGCATACTGCTACTGTTCTAATGGCCAAGTTGGGTCATTTAAGGTTCTAAGGTCTGCTGGTGCTTAATGACTCCTTGGAAGACCCATATTCTCCCCGTTTCAACACGAGGGATATCGGTACAGACCAAGGCGCCACACCAACGTAGCCACTGCTTCACCCATGTCGGTATACGCCGGACAGGTCCCTCACAGCTTATGCTACCTAAACAGGGTATCCCCAGATCCGGGTTAGGATCTATGTAACTCCGATGCAACCCACAATAGTAAAGCAAGCAAAGAAGACAATTGAAAACACAATGATCTTAATCCTAAGGTACACCTCACTTTATAAGATGGTTCCCCAGCAGAGTCGCCAGTTCTGTGATATGGTGGATCTGGAACTGACTGTTTAACGCTGGTTCGCGAAATGTCGCGGTAAGCAAGAGTCGCCACCGTCTTTTATTTTCTCCAAATGGAAAGGACAAAAGCACAGAAAAATTCCTTAAAGAGATTGCTCTCGGTTCGGGAGGTAGGTTATAGAAAGGGAAGGTGTTAGCACCCTTTCTATCCATGGTTATCCATGGGCTCTTAGATACTTGCTCAATGTGTTTTCAAAATTGTTTGTTTGCTTTTCAATGTGGGTTTAAAAAAGTTTCCTTGAAAAATTTCAGTTCGACTCATACGTCAGAGTGTTTGAAAAAATTTGCTTTGAAAGCTTTTGAAAAGTGTTGGTGTGAAAAGATTTTGATTTGTTTTGAGATTAGAGCAAGTATCCTTGAGAACCTACCTACCCTAAGGAATTCGTCTGTGTAAATGTCCTTTAAAGTAGTGCCATCCCACCATTGAGAGGTAGGTAGCACCACCGTTGGAGGTGTTCGGGTCAATTCGAGTTTATAGGGACATGGTGATCACCAGAGCAATGGGAAGACACCTTAGAAGCTACCCTCATGCCAGGTTCCCGGATCATGAGGACTTACTAAGACATCCTCTACTCGACGACCACCTTTCGAGGCAAGGCAACAGTGAGGCGTACCCTAGGGGTGGTGTGTGCGATTCGTGTGTTGTTTTCATTGATATTTGTCTTGTCATGTTTGTTGTGTTCTACGCTTGATTTTAATTAGGGCCATTCATTCTTGCATGCTTTTTAACAGTTAATATTTGCGAAGAAAATAAATCTAAACTATTACAAATGGCGCGGGTCCACATCGCCAAAATTAAACCGGACCCGATTTAGCGGAAAGTAAAGCGAATAAAAAGTGCGAGAAATAAAATCGTTACAAGGCTTTGGGACATGTACATAATTATAATAAGCGACAAAGTAAAATGCGCGAAACAAAATAATTAAAACAATGGGCGTTGGACCCTTTCATAAGAAATTAAAGTTGGTGAATTAATTAGAATTAAAGATTAAAAGAGCAGGTTTTTGGTATTTTATGTTTTTTATGAAAAAGAAAAAATAATTAATTAAAATTAAAAAGGAAGCGTCAAACCCTAATTCTAATGTTTTTTTAAGTTATTAAGAAAAAGATTGAATTTTTAACCTAATTTAAATCTAAGTTATTTATATACATTTAATTATAAAAATAAAATAAATAAATAAATAATGTTGTGATAAAAAGAAAATTTAAAAGGAATAGAAATTGTTAATTGACCTAATTCTATATTTTTTGGATTTTTATTAAAAGGAATTAAAGTTAAAAACCTAATTAAACTAAATAATTTACATACTAATTTATAAGAAAATAACTATTATTAATTATATTTTTCTTGTCTTTTCTGAGTTTTTCTGTATTTTTTATGTATTGTAAAAAATATTTAATTAAATTAAAGCAATAAAATAAATAACATAATGATTAACAATAAAATAAAAATAAGTAAAAAATTGAAAGAAGTTGCAAACCAGAGTGGGGTGTAGTCCCAGTATTGGAGGTAAGGCCTTAGCAAATCAGGCCCATTAAGCTTGAGTCCATTGACTTTTCCAGGTTGTGTGCTAGTGCGTTGACCCCTGTGCACGTGTTCTTCAGATCTAGGCCATTGATTTGGAACAACTAGACGCGTGTATGATGGGATGATGATGGAACATGGTGAACCATAGCATTGTGCCTGCATAGGAATGAGTATAGAAAAATAACATGAGAAATATGTGAGACATGGGGTTTGAACCCAGGTCATGAGAGTCACAAGCGTGTATCCCTGCCAGCTGAGCTATTTGAACTATTTGATATATTAATAACACACAACCAACAAAAAGAAAGAACAAGCGCACTAGTAATTAAACGCGCGAAATTTAAAACACCCAACCACTGCCTGCCAACACATCATCGTCCTCGCCCAGTTTTTTTTCTGAAACATAAAAGCTATAGGCAACGGTTTTAGAAGTGTGGTTTTAGGCAGCTTTCAAGAAAATAGAGATTAGGCTATTCTTGAACATAAATTCATCGCGACTATTGGGATCTCTTCGTCCAGTTGAGCTGAGTTTGATAGTGGTGATTTTGAGTCCTAATTTCACTTGGTTATGAAAGCCCCAATCTGGAAAACCTGTAACCCTAATATTCAAACATGGTAAAATCGCATATGTGGCACAAAAACACAATTGAATACGTTGGTTAGCTTAGAAACATCATTATGAGCATGAATCAATAAAGAAAAATGCAAAAAGATGCTTGAATTATGCTATACGATTTCAAGAATTTTGAGATACGGTCCGAGCTCTTGATACCGATTCTTGGAGCTTTACTTGTTGTTTGTGATTGGAATATGATCAGGAGTCCACGAGCAAGCTTTTGGTATAAGAATTAGGGCTTAAAACCACCTCTTGAATGCTTTTCAGTTCTTGAGTTTATGGACAATTTTTCAAGTTTGTATAGTATTCTTATGCGCAGCTGAGAGTGTTATGGCCATTAGGGTTGATTCCTGATCATATAGTGAAGGCATTAGGTCAATAAAATTGAACAAAATCTCATGAATTCAATGATTTGCATATTTGATTTTGTAAGATCTTTTCATATCTTTTTTCATGTGAAATTTTGTGTCAATTAGCTCCAATCAACCAAATCTTGCCATATTTAATTGTACACGAAATCTTGAGCCTAGAATGTGTACAAAAAGATTTTTTTAGGTCAAGTTTATATTTTCTACATATTTAAATGATTTAAATGAATTAATATTAATATAAATTCAAATAAATAATTAAAAAATGAGAAAATACTTCCCCTTGGGCTTAATGGTCGTGCATAGGCTTGGAATGATGGATCATGGAAGAAAAATGGGCCCATTTGCATTTTTAGGTCATTTGAACCATTGTTGACTTTTCAAAATTCCCAAACATTTCCCAACTTCTACAAGGCATAACTTGCTCAATTTTTAAGCTTTTCACATGTTCTTGGACAGTTTGGAAAGGTCTTTGAGTCCTCTAACCAATGCCTTTGGTCCCATGTCATTTTGAATTACCAATCTCAAGTTATGGCCTTTGACTTAAAGTCCCTTTTTGTTGACTTTTGAAAATGACCTATAATGTTGAAATTGATAACTTTTTGTGAGAGCATTTCTTGGACTTGAAGTATGAAGATGAGTTGTAGGAAATGTCTTTCTCTTCAAAATGAGCTTTGGATGAATTTTTTCTGATAATCCATGTGAAAGTTATGCCCTGGTCAATTTCAGTTGACTTTTTCAGCTGTCCAAATATAGTAACTTTTGCATCTTTGATGATTTCTGAGCCAAATTTTGAGAATCATGATCAAGCATTGATCAAATGATGTTTGTGGCTTAAAAATGATATATTGACCAAAAATTTGAACTTTTGACTGCCAAATGACCATTTTGCCCCTACAGTTGACTGTAGTGCAATCTAGGGTTTTGACTGTGCAATTTTGAGCTGAATGCCTTGAAACTTGATATGAAGATACTTGACCATCTTTGTAGGCATATGAGACTTGATTGGGCCTTTGAAAACTTCATTTCTTGATCAGAACACAAACCCTAGTTTTGACTGTATAGGAGACAGTTGAACTGCATAACCCTTGGGGAATTTTGTGACCTTGACTTGACAAATCTTGGAGAATATGGGAGGGCAAATTTTGGGGTGCAACAGTACCCTTTGTCAAAAACAAACCTTGGAACTAGAGGCTTATCTTGCTTGAGAGCCTCTTTCTTGGTAGCTTCATATTATTCTGATGCCTCTTCATCATACATAGAGTTGCATCTCGGGCTTAGATTAGCCTTTGGTCCATTCACTCTGCATTTTTCTGGAAAATTAACCAAGCTCTCCCCAGGTTGAGGATACACTACATGTAGCTCATTTTCCATCTTCACGTTGAAACCTTCAGTAGTTTTAACCATCATGACTTCCATGTCGAAGCCATCAGTAACTTCAACCATCATACAACCCAGAGACTCTTTATATAAATCCTCTTTAACCTTCAAAGGGTCTTCATCAACCTGCACTTTTGGCTTTTCGCCAAATTGGAGTTTGCCTTCTTTCAAAGCTTTCTGCACCAAATCCCTGAAAAGTACACATTGAGATGTTTTATGACTAAGAAAATTATGAAATTTGCAGAATCCCCTTTTCTTATTTTGTTCAAATGGGGGATTATTTAGGCCCTGAGGGACCATAATATGACCATCAGTTACTAACAAATCAAATATTTCATCACACTTGGTTATATCAAACATGTAAGTTTTGGTGATGGCTTTACCATTCTTCTTAGTTTTGACATGGTTTTTTTTCCATTAGAAGGTTTTAATAGCTTACACGCATAGGGAGGCCCAGGATGGAGTTCAACCATATTAACCTCTCTTTCTTCCTATGACTCCTCTTCGTCGGAAGTACATTCATTAGTGATTGCGTAAGCAACCTTTCCTTTCTTGTGGTGTTTATTTGGATTGGTTTTTTCAGCTTTCAAATGCTCGATCAGTCAAACTTTGATAGCTAATTGAGCCATATCCTTCAAGGAATGAGTATCTATCAATTTCTTTCTAATAGAATACTCTAATCCATTTGCAGCCATTTTGAATAACTCTTGCTTAGGGACTTGTGTAAAGCATAGTTAGGGATGTCAATTTGGACTTGTTAGTGGGGATCCCCGCGGGGATTCCCCTTTTGAGGCCCCAAAGATGGGGAATTTTTCCTCGTGAGGACGGGGATAGGGAATAAAGTTCCCCCGAAGGAACTTTGGGAATGGGGATGGAAAACATATCTCCCGCCCCGTGGAGTCCCCGCCCCGCACTAGAATTCCATAATATCGTTAATTAATATATAATTTAATATTTTTGTGTAGGTTTATTTATCATTTTAAATAATTTTTTTATAAACAAATGTAAAACACATATGTAATTTTAGTAAAAGAGAGAGATCTAAATTACTATTTTAATTTTTTAAAGTTTGAAAATTTTGTGTTCAAGAATCTCAAGATTAAATAATGTTAAAACAATACATTTATCGTAGAAGATTAGTTTATTAATTTCTTGTGGTTAGTTTTTGAATTTTTTCTATTAATTTAGTTAAAAGTAATAAATAAAAATTTATGTTTATGATATCCGTAGAAATCGTGGGGATGGGGACGAGGGACAAAATCCCCCGATGGCGTGGACCCGATACAAGAATGGGGATTAAATTCGAGGGCGGGGATTGAGATAGGAATGTATCCCCCGGTCCAGCCCTACCCTATTGACATCTCTAAGCATCGTGCTTTTAAAAGTATGAACCTGTTGAGATATTGGTCTATTGTCTCAGTGCTTTTACGTTTGACTCCGGACAATTCTATCAGGTTTATTTTGGACTGCCCATGTGAAATTGCTCATGGAATAATTTCTCCAACTGAATCCATGTTTGGATCGACTGTGGAGGGAGCATTGTAAACCAAGTAAATGCATTCTTTATAAGGGATTTGAGGAAATATTTCATCCTTAAGTCCTCATTAACCACCAAGTCACCCAATTCAGTTTGGTACCTAGCAACGTGTTTGACGGTGGACTCTTCGACGTCCCCTGAGAACTTGGTGAACTTTGGGAGTTTCCAACCCCTTGGTAACTCCATTTGCAAAATAAAATATGGCAGTGGAAAGGCATATGTGGTCCTCTGACAACCAGTGTTCATTTCATTCCTAACCATAATTCATTCGACAATGGCTTCTAGGTTTTGTTCCCTAACTACTGCCTCATGTCAAACTCGCCTAACCACTTAGTCAGAGTTTTGCTTTTGATTCACTATTACCGCCGGAGGTGTTTAGATAGCTCTTGGTATCTATTCGACACCATGGGAATTTCTTGTTCATGGCCAATGGTTTCATCGACCATTTCCTCATATTGCACATGCACCTCTAGAAGTGGTGGTGGTGCAGCATGTCGAACTAGCACTCTAGGAGCACCAAGGAAATCATCAATACGAGTCATTTTAGTTGCCAACATTTGGTAACTCTGAGTCAAACTTTGTATTAAGGGTCGTAATATGGTTCCCATTTGCTGTGTGAGAAGATGGACCATTTTATGGTTACTTTCATCCATCTGCTGCCTCATAACTGCAACAGAACTTGTAGTGAAAGTTGGTATCGCCTGGGATGAAAATCCCAACCCCATCAGATGACCAAACTGGCCTCCAAAAGGGATTGTTGCATGATAAGGGGTGGTAAATGCGGACACTGAATTTTCAGCAAATGTCGAATAACTATTATCTAATCATGCCATCATCGTTGTTGGAATTCCATATTGTCGAGTAGTACTAGCCATGTTTGGCCTAGGAGTCACCAATTGACTCGTTGTTATCGATGCACTTTGGGTTGATGAAGAAGCAGCCACCGAAGTTATAATAGCATCAGATGTTTGTGAAGCACCAGTATTTCTTCTAGGGGGTGGTTCCCCATTTGGATTCGAATTTCTGGGATCAACCAATTTTCTCCCACTTCTCAATTTCATGCACAAAATGAGAAAGACTCAAACACAATGTGTCCCATTGGGCATGCCAATTTGTTTCTCCCAAACAATCTCTAGCCACTTATTAAAGGTTACTTGCAGGATCGACTACAGGAATCCTAGACTTAGTGTTTTGAGTTTTGTATGAAACTGGTTGGCCTGACATGCGTAAAAAAGAGCAAAAGAACAAGGCGATTACTGAAATAAAGAGTAAAAAACAAGACAAGAATTTTAAAGTAAAAACTGGAAATTTCTTTGGATTGAAATGTGGAAGCACTCATACATTTTCAAGTGTGAACTCATTTCTTTCTTAGATGTGAGTACTTTGAGTGTAATGCTCTTAATGCTAAGAAATGCCCCCTCTAGAATGAATACAATTATTTTCTTAAATAGGAAAATCTAGAGACATAACCGTCAACGATTACAGTATCCTACATTGGGATTTCATGTGGAAAAGCTTCATAACTTCCCCCATGTTCTTACTAGCGTGCGAACTCATAACTTCTTTTGGCTCCATTTTTGCATGCTTGTCGACAGCCTCGCCATGTTGTTCAATAGGCCCGTCGAGCCATTCTTCTCTAAGTGACAACTTCGTCGACTAGACCCCGTTGACACCCCTTCAGAAGCATTTAATGGGTCTTCCCATTTAGAAGATACCTTCTCATTTCGGTCTTGTTTCCTTGTCGAAAATGCTTTATCATCAAATTCATATTTGGCAATTTAGCATAATGATTAAGATATTGAGCCATCTTGCAAGGCATTGATAAGTGAATTTTGATGCACACTCTTTCACTATTGCACTATGAGAATTCTATAGGTTATCTTGTTAATTTTGTTGCTTTAGTATGTTTTCTAAGTTTAGTTTAATCTGACCTTATTTTGCTTCTGTTCTTTATTTTTTGAATAAATAATAACTTGACACTCTCCCACTCTACATATTATAACTTGAGCTACGAGATGTCATTGACACGTTTTAATATGTATTAGAAATTCGAAAGGAGATGCTACAAGTTTCATGTTGAATTCAGAAGCAAATTAGGAGTGTAGAAGATTCAAAGAATTCATTTTCATTTAAGACTAAAGAAAATAATTAGTTTTGGGCCTATTTTTATGTTTTACGGGTCAGTTTCTATTAGGGTCTGATTTCCCTTGTTCTATTTAAACAAACTTCAACATTAGGATTCATTATTTAGTTTTTACGAAATTAGAAGAAAGAATATGAATTATATGGAGAACTAACCACCTAAGGTTGATCTGCTGTAATCGTGTCTCCACCAAACTTTGAGGTTTTTTTTATAATTTTCAATTCATTTACTAACGTGTTCATCATATTTGCTTTTAATTCATTTACCTGCAATTTAAGTCAGAACCTTAAAAAACCCCTATTTCAGTCGTTCGATTAAACTTTTCAAGAGTTCTTGTGATACGACTCGAGTGTCACTTCTGTTATACTACGTTTTTGTAACTCATTTTGACCTGTGTGCAACATCAGATCAAATTGGCGATGTTGTCGGGGACTCTCTATTGATTTTAGCCAATTATATAATCCTAGTTTATAATCTTGTTAGCATTTTTTGATTTTGTCTTTTTTTTATTTGTTTGTTGATTTAAAGGGTTGCAGTATAGTGGTAAGTATCTCAGCCTCTCAGATGACTCTACAAGATACTAATTTAAATTGCTCTGAATTTATTCCAGTAAATCCGAAAAATATCATAAACAATACTCCTGTTAAAGAGTTTCTAAAGAACATTGACCATCAAAATTGCAAATTCCTCTTTTTTTTTCTATTTTATTTGATTTTATTTATATTTTCGTATTTTAAAAAAAAAAGTCCAATTTTTTTTTAGATTTTTAGTCATATTTTCATAATTTTTAGATTTTATCTAATCATTTTTTTATTATATTTTATTTGATTTTATTAGATTTTAATTATTTTATTAGATTTGCAGTCATACTTTATTTTGATAATTTATTTTAGTGAATAGAGATATTGTTAGAATTATTGTGTTTGTTTATTGATGACTATATCCTAATATGGCTGAAACTCAGCGAACTCTAAGAGAACTTGTTGTACTTAATTCACTTTTTGTTGATTTCCCTTCTTAGTCTGATTTTGATGACACTTATACTTATGTTATTTGTACTGATACTCACTAATGTTCAGTTTATGAAGAAATTAAAGTTGCCTTATAGGTTGATATTTCTTATGAGATTTCTACTGACAAAGTTTATGTTGCAAATTTAAATGTAGTTCCTTCTGCCAAAATTTTGCCAACCATTGAACAACCATCTGCTTTAGAGCTTAAGCCACTCCCTTCAAATTTTAAATATGCACTTTTAGAATCGTAAGAAAAGTTGTCTATAATAGTTTTATCTAAACTTGAATCTGAGCAGGAACAAAAAGTGTTGCATGTATTAACTAATCATAAGAAGGCAATTGGATAGTCCTTGTGTATCATTCCTAGTATTATCCCTCCCATGTTTATGCATAGGATCTTACTTGAAGGTGAAGCAAAAGTAGTGAGGCAGCCCCAAAGGCGGCTTCACCCTTTGATTTTGAATGACGTGAAAAATGATATTTATATTGCACTAGAAGACAAAAAGAATACCACTTTCACTTGTCCATTAGACACTTTTACCTATAGAAGAATGTTCTTTGATCCTGGAATAAAAATCGAAGGCACTGATAAAAATTTCAAAGTCAATGGACACTGCCTCAAGCTATTCCATTGGAGCCTTACATTGGAAGAGGAAATTGTAGAAGAGCTCTCGTTAGGACATGCTACTTACTCAGTTATCTATCCACCTTGACTCATCGGGTGTATTCTTTCCTCTCTTTATCTCTTATTTATATTTGTTTCTTTCATTGAGGACAATGTGTGTTTTACGTGCGAGAGAGGGATGCCATTTACTTTTGTTGTTTTGTTTTCTCGTTTTGATTTTTTAATACAAAATATATTTTTTTTTCTTTGGTTTTTGGGTTGCAAGTATGAGTATTTTCTTTGTTCTCTTGACTAAAGACTTGTAGTGTGATGTGTGTGATTTGATGTGCATTCTTAGTATGATAAATATGACTAAATTCTGAATTGTGCATCATTATCTAGTTTTTACGAAATTAGAAGAGAGAATATGAATTCTATCGAGAACTAACCACCTAAGGTTGATCTGCTGTAATCATGTCTCCACCAAACTTTGAGGTTT
Organism: Vicia faba; assembly: GCA_948472305.1. Classification (NCBI taxonomy): domain Eukaryota; kingdom Viridiplantae; phylum Streptophyta; class Magnoliopsida; order Fabales; family Fabaceae; genus Vicia; species Vicia faba. Next base: position 136,423 of record CATIWC010000813.1, on the reverse strand, counting down.
TTTATAATTTTCAATTCTTTTCTTTTCAATCATGTCTATGAATTCGATTGCTTAATTTGATTGCTAATGTTTGCTTAATTTTATTGCTGCTTATAAAATATAATTGATTTATTTTGATTTATTTATGCTTCTTACCATAACCGTGTTAGCGTAGCTTTTTTTTAATCTACGTTTGATTGATCCGCAATTGCTTAATTCACGTCTGATTTATCGGTTTTCTTAATTCGGAAATTAGGAACATATATCACATTGTATCATATGCGTTTGTTGATTTTTATTGTAATTGAAAAGGGACTTAAATCTTCTTATGGCTTTGGAATTATAATAATTGATGACAAGTCGGAGACCAAACAATAGATTAACGTATTCATCATATTTGCTTTCAATTCATTTACCTGCGATTTATGTTTGAACCTTAAAACCCCCTGTTTCAGTTGATCGGTTAAAATTATCAAGAGTCCTTGTGATATGACTCGAGTGTCGCTTTTGTTTTGCTACATTTTTGTAACTCATTTTGACTCGTGTCAATGTATGCGACAACAAATCAAACATCTGAGATTTATTCTCTACTTGACACTCTTGGTTAATACTAATATTTAGATGTTGATTACACAGTATACTCTTGTTGATCAAGATAATAGATAATCCTTCTACCACCAACACATCATGAGGCCATAGAACACTTGGACTCACTAGTTTTCTTATGCCCTTGATTCTTCCTTTTGTTCCATCATAACTATCATCTATTGAAGATGTATAAGAAGCTTTGGTCTTCTACTTCTTATTTCCTTGAACCTTCTTGCCATTATTTCTCTTCAGTCTTGGTTTGCTATACGATTAAGGATAGCCATATAGTTTGTAAAAATAAGGCTTCATATGCCTATATCTATCACGGTGAGTACATATCCAAACAAGTTCTTGTGACTTATGTGATGAGGTAACACATGTTGATCTCGATAATGGGACATATGGTCCATAATAAAAACCTCAGTATTTTTTTTAAGAGGAACAAACTTCTCAGAGGGGTTTGTGTTTTTCTTGATCATACTGGATTTAAAACCCCTATTATTTCATCTAGCATATTTGAACCATTGTTCAACATATTAACATACTTAGTCATATTTTCAAATTTGGAGTTTAGTAATACCATTTCTTCTTTCGGACTTGAGATGGTTGAAGTCATCATCTCCTTTTTCTTCCGAAGCATAACTTTGGTTCTCTTATTATTCTCCTCATTCAAGCAAATTTCCTTCCACCATTAATTTTTGGTTTTTAGTTTTTAATTTTGAAAATTAAGAGAGGAAAAAAATAAAGAAAAGTGATACACTTTCATTAATTACGCATATTAATATTATATAAATTTAAAATAAATTTTAAAAGTAAGATTACCAAACTTTTTTTATTTTATTTTAAAATTGTTCCTTAAAATTGATTAATAAAATAGTTTTTAAAAATTAAAAATTAAAGCTGTTTCAAACTGCTTGAAGAGGAAAATCCACTTTGAGGATGAGTGTGACTATAGCCACACCAATATTTTTTGTATCATATATGTTATTTATAAAAATATGTTACTTACAACAGTTAATTTAATAAAATTATGATGGCTTTAGCGGTCATAATTAACGAAAACTGTATTTTTAATCACGCCATAAATTTGGTTGCCTCTGGGAAAATTGTTGCATGTTCTAACTTACAAAGATGTTAGTGGTTTTTTTCGTAAGGTCAATATGCTTATTAATTTCATGTGATCTTCTAACAAGAGACACAAATTGCTTCGAGACAAATAAGTAATTCAGTTTGGAGAGTGGTAGTGGATTAAATCAAGAATCATTTGTTGCTATAACGGGTGAAACTCACTTGGGTTCCCACTTTAGGACTCTCACTAGTTTGACGACTTTGTATGGTGTCATTATTTGAGTATTTGAAGAAGACAGGAAGGATGCATCATTTGAAAAATATGGTGAAATTAAGCTTTTGCTAGATGATTTTCAATCCTTTGATTTATTTTCATATGATCTTTTAAATGCTTTCTCACTTGTCAATGCTACCAAACAAGAATTACAAGAAATGAGGAATGATGGATGGGAAGAACTTATATCTAAAATTATAGAAATTAGCAATAAGTATGATATTAATGTGTCTGATATTAATGCACTATACATGAAAGGGAAGAAACCTAGGCGACATGTTACGAGTTCTAGTGTTTCTAATTTGCATTATTATAAGCATGATTATTTGTTTAGTATTTTAGATTTGCAATTGCATGAGCTCAATGCTAGGTTTGATGAAGAGAATACTGAACTTTTACAATGTGTTTTATGTTTGAGTCTCTCATTATAATTTGCAGATTTTGATGTGTAAAAGTTATTGAGGATAGTTGAACTTTATCTAAATGATTTTTTGGATGTGTCAAATGTGGTGGTGCAACACCAGCTTGAGAATTATATTAGTAATGTTTGATGTGACCTAAATTTTGCTAAGTTAAAATGATTTTCAAATCTTTATACAAAACTTATGGAAACAAATAAGTGTAAAATATTTGATATGATTTATAAGCTTCTGAAGTTGGCTATAGTATTGACGATTGTAATTGCAAGTATGAAACATGTTTTTTCAACTATGAAGTTATTGAACAGTCAACTATGTAAAAAAAGAGTGATCAATGGTTAAATGAATATCTTATAACTTTTATAGAAAGAGATTTTCTCAGAACAATTAACAATAATGTATTTTAGCTCATTTAAAAAAAAGATGGTAGACCATTTTCTTTGTAAATGTATTGTATTAACCAATATTATTTCTTATTTTTAATATAACCTAATTCATAGTTTTTTCCATGTTTAGCCACACCAATATGCAATATCCGGGTCCACCCCTGGCTGCTTGTAGTCTCCTTGTCCTCTCTAATTACACACACAAAAACTTACAAGAAAAAGTTTGTCATTTATTAGATATTTAAATTTATTCTCATTCATATAATACTTTTCATTTTTATACTTATTTAAACGTTAGATAGTTAACTGAAACAACCGGCTGAAAATCATCAAACAATGAAGTCGCCGTCGAACGGATTTTATCCCACATGAAGGGAAAGGTAATCATCGAGAAAATATGAGAAGGGTGAAATCACAGTCTTGCGATTGTAGATCGAGTAAGGGAGTCTGTTACGCGAGGGGAAGATATTAGCACCCCACACGCGTGTAGTACTCTACGGTATCCACTCTTGTTATTCTAATCAAAGGGTGTATAAAATATATGTCTAAGGCTTAAAGCTGAAAAGGGAATGTATGCAAAGAAAAAGGAAAAGAGAGTGTGGATAAAATAAAGAAATATTTACAAAGATATGCTCGATTAGGCCCTACAAAAGCCTCCGCTTACGTATCCCTTTTAAGGAATCATAGCAGCCGTAGTTCAGCTCATATATTTTAGTTGGTTTGTGTTTTTTGTTAAAAAGACAAAAGCAACAGTTGAGATGGCAAAATATCAAATAAAACGACAAAACATCAACGACGGTGATAACACAACAAAAGGTAACGACAATGCATCACATGGAAGCACAAACTCAGATAAGATAATAAAATGTCAGCATGATAACAAAATATCAGACAAGACGATAAAACATTACACCTAATAATGATATCGGAAATCAAATTAGGATAACAAACACATGCGATGGCGAACCATCGACAACAAACATATGCGATGGCGAAACATCGGCTAAAAGATAGCAAAATAACATGGAAAATATGGAGAAACATCAACAATTCGAATGATAAAACATCACACCTAACAATGATATTAAGAATCAAAGTAGGATAAAAAACATATGAGATGATGAAACATCGACAATGTTTAAAATAAAGCCAAAAGGTGCACAAACAATTAAGATTGGTTTGTATTTTTTTACCTTGAAGAAGAATTTAAGTATTATTAGGTATTTTGGAGTTTAATAAAGAAAGGGTTTTTGTTTTAATGCACATGTAAAAGGGGAAGAAAAAGTCTAAGGGAGACTATCATATTTTCTAAGCTTAATGTTATCATATAATGGTGGTCCTATGTCAAGGATTATCAAAGAGGGAAATTTATTCCTAATATTAGCATGTATGGTTTGCAATCCTAATATATATCTCGAACACTAACCTAAAAGAGTCGAGGAAAATCCTAAAGGAACATGGTAGCAGAAAGCAAAAACACAAATAAGTGCTTCGGAGAAAGCACGCAAACAATGCAATGCGAAATCATATGCAAGGGTGAAAGGGAGATGCCATAACCAAGGGGAGCGGATCACCCGAGTACAAGCACTCTCAATTGTGGGACAAGATAGCTATATCGGGCATTGAATTACCGGGCAAGCAGAAGATATGCATAAAGTGACATTCAAAGCGTCTAAGCATCTGACTGAGATATAGAGGATCAAAGTAGACGATAGAAGATAGTATGAACAATCATTGAGTATCAGTATTGGCCAATGCGAACTCCTGACAAAATGCGGGGGACTAGAATGTGAATCCCTTTTCCACTGAAGGACTCGATACACATGATCTTGGGCATAACCGTAATAGCGTCTGTGATACGGTGGGAGAACTGACTTGAGGTTTTGCATTTTGTGTTCGCAAATGTTTCGGTTTAGCAAGAGTCGCCACCGACTTTTTATTTTATCCTAAGGAAAGGTCAAAAAGCACAGGAAAGACCTTTGAGATGTTTTCTTGAGTTCGGGGAGTAGATTATGAAAAGGGAAGGTGCAAGCACCCTTTTCATCCATGGTTATCCATGGGCTCTTAGTTACTTGTTTAGATCACTTGCTTTTGCTTTTCAATTGTTTGAAATGGTGCTTTGTGTGTGGTTTTGAAAGATGTTTTGAAAAGAGGCCATCATTGTGGCAACCTTTGTAATGATTCTTGTTTGAATGTACACAAAGGTGTTTTATCTTTTGAAAAGATTTCAATGTTTGAAAGATTGTTTTGGGAAATGTTTTGAAATTATGTTGTGAAGTGTGTTTGAAAATAGCAAGGATGTTTTACAAGCTTTTGATCAAGTAACTAAGAGCTATCTACCCTAATTTACTCAAAGATCTTTCCTAATGTTTTTAACCCTTTTGACAGTGTTGTTTTACCATTGCATTTGGTAGACAACCTTGTATTAGGATGTTAAACGGGACAGGCGTGGGTCATCGTACAGACCATGATAGAAATTGTGTTAGGTATTTTTGGCAAATTTTTTGAGGGACTTGATCATTTTTGTTCAGGCAACTAAAATAGCGTCATCGAGGGACTATGATCTTTTTTTTTGTTTTTGTTTTGTCAAAGTACCCAACATGCATAACATGGCCCATTTTTAAGGCAACAAGTGGATTGTAACCCTAGGGATGCAAGTGTGCATTGTCTATTGATTTTCATGCATTTTTTTCTTTGATTAGGTCAAGCTACTTGTTGACTTTGGATTTTTGCATACAAACCCTAATCTCTAATCATGGCATAATTGAAAGCATAAAGTGCGAGAATTAAAAGTCTAAGCTATTACAACATGATTATGGGGATGGGGGTATAATCTTTGAATGGGGGTGTATTTGACAAGAAATATAAATCCTAATTTACTATTACGTCCAAATTAAATTCAAACGCATAAATAAATGGACAACATTTAAATAAACAAAATAAACAAATATATCAAATAATATGAATTATGCAAAAAGTTTATGTTTATTTTCTAAGTATGTAAAAATATTTAATGTAAAAATAAAGAAATAAATAAAAGATTAATTTTATTAGGTTAAGGGTGAAACCCTAATTTCTTTAAGAAAGTAAATATATTAATTATTTTATCTATATACAAATAAAAATAAAATAGTATGTGTAAAAAATAAAATATATTTAGAAAAAAAAATATTTTTAAGTATAAATAATAATAAAAGTAAAAACGTAATATTTTATTTTTACTCTAAAGTATTTAATAACATAAAAGCGTATATATATATATATATATATATATATATATATATATATATATATATATATATATATATATATATATATATATATATATATATATATATATATATATATATATATATATATATATATATATATATATATATATATATATATATATATATATATATATATATATATATATATATATATATATATATATATATATATATATATATATATATATATATATATATATATGTATATCATATTAAATATGTATAATAAATAAAATACATACAAAAATAAAAATATATTTAGAGAAATATTTTTAGTGTGAATAAAAATAAAGAATAAAAATAAAAGTATGATTTATATATTATTTCCAAGTTTTTTTTAATAAATAAGACAAAAGTAATTAATTGCTTTTTATGTTAGAAAAATAAAAATAAAATGCAAAATAAATGTGAAAAAATTATAAAAATATTTTTTGAGTATTTTTTATATTTGGGAATAAAAAAATATAATCAGAAATGAAAATAAAAATACAAAAATATAAAATATCAAGAAATTGGGTCAGGGAGTGCAAAAAGGAAAAGGGAGGTGTCAAAAGTAGCCAGGACCAAGCCCAGCCCAAACCAACTTCATCTTCAACCTTCTGATTTTGAAAACGTGCGCGCCCTGTACAATTGCCAGATCCTGTATACGAGCTCTATTGCAAAAACACATAACATCAAACTTGTAGAGCATTTCAAGACGAATCCAACCATATAAACAACTTGTCCTAACTCTTAAAAACCAGAGAGAATTTCTCTGTCCCTAAAATCTAACCTAGTTTTTTCAGTATGTTCATGGCTGAAATTCTCTTAGCATGCTTAATATAAATGAAAACTGGGCATATGTACAGCTTCATGGTAATGAATACTACATTTCTTATTCACAAACCTAAGGCTAAATGTTCCTAAATAGAGAGAGATAGGAAGTGGACAAAAACCAGTTTTAGCTGACTTCGTGTAGGGCAATGTAGAGCTTTTAACAAGGCTTGAGATGTCTAGGAGTTTGCTTGAACTTCACTTGACCTTCTCCAATACCCTGCTTACCTTGAATATGCTTGAATCAGCCTACAGAACTCAACCTGTACAAGCTCAAAATGAAAATGGCAAACTCTGTAAATGGAGTTACAGTTGGTGTTTGAGGTTTGGGATAGCTTGGATGAGTTGAATAGAAGGTGTTTGAACCAACTTGGGGCAAAACGCATGAGCCAATTGAGCTATGGAAGTCAAGTTGCAGGTCCTGCCCTGTTTTGCCAATGGAAGGTGATTTCTGGCTAGGGGATGTTTAGAGGCTCAAGCAATCGTGTTTCTGGCTCAAAGAGGTGTGAGAAATATGTTCAAAATGCTTGCACAAGTTTTTTATGTTTTGGACAAGTTTCTTGTTTTTGAAGCAAAATGTGGGAAGTGATTGAAACAGGCCTGTACAGGCTATCCTTATGCTTGCATACTTTGCCCTTGGCCCACCAACTTGTAGATTTGATTAGCTGCATAAGATATGGATCAATGCTCAAGAAATCAGTTTTGACATAAAGCATGATTTTAAACAAAAATGGAAAGTTTGCTTTTTCTACTTAGGGATTAGTTTTATGTACAATGCCCTAATAACCAAAACAATGTCTTAGACCAATGGGTTTGCATTAAATTATTGAGTGTGAAGTGGTTTAGAGACCTGTAATCTAGTGCAAAGCATGCTGACTTGAAATTGCAACTTGTATGAACATGAATATGCCATGGATGAAAAGTGAGTTTTTGCCAACTTTAAGCCTTCGATTCTCTCTAACCACAAATGTGTTTGAGGAGTTCTTGGACATTTTGGAAAGCTTGAAACATGATATACAATCCATCTTTGAAATGAAACTTGAGATTCCAAGTGAAACTATGTGAAAAATGGCCATGAAGATAGGTCAAAATCCTGCCTAAACTAGGGCAAAATTTCACTAAGTTAAAAGTTTTAGGGACCCTTGTTCCAAAAATCATAACTTGAGATCCAAGATTCTTTTGAGAAATCTTTGTGAATAAACGTTGTAGACTTTGTGGAGGACTAGAACTTTCATGTTGGAGGTTTTATTTGAATCCAAATGCATCATAGTGAAAATGTTGGGCAAAGTTAGGAAAAATTAAGAAAATTTCATAACTTAGAAAAATTCTAAGTTATGAAATTTTTCAACTTTAAATCCTAATTTGCAAAAATGGGTTTCTTGATGAAAAAGTTTCATGTTTTGACACATCTTGATGAAAGATGACCCTTGGAACTTGATTTTGACCAAAAAGTCAAAGTTTGACTTTTCAGTGTACAGTAAAATTTTGATCAGTTGACTGAAAAATTCACTTGTCAATCCACTGCAATTGAGATCTTTTGAACTTGTTGAATAGGTCAAGATGATGCCATTGAGTCCTTGAGACCATGGTTGAACCCAATTTGCCATTGGCTAAGTCAAAAATCAGAAATTGCCTTTGTACAATCAAAACCTTAAAAATGACCATTTTGCCCTTTTGGTGATCTGATCAAATTTCTTGTGGAGTTGTGGTCCAAACTTGATCAAATGGTTCATATGAGTTCATAATTTTGATGTGGGTCAAAATTCATGAGGTTTGACTGTAAATTGGCCATAGTTGACTTTTTCCCCAATACAGCTGATTTCTAGGTCAACTGTCCAATTGACTGGGCCAAAATTTGATTCAAGGCTTGAAACTTGGTATGGTCAAACTTATGAGTCCATCATGAAGTATGAAAGTCATTTTGAGCATTAGAAATCCAAAATTCTCTGTGCAAACTCAAACCCTAATTTAGGTTAATAGTGCAAGGAGATGTCTTGAGCAGAGCAAATCCTAGCTTGATCTTAAGTTCAAAGAGCCTTGTGATGAGAAATGTTGATAAAATGAGAGGGAAAATTTTAGGGTACAATAATTTCCCCTGTTCAATCTTCTTGAACCTGAAGAGTTAGATTGGCAAGTTTGCCTTTCGTGACTCGAAGGTAAAAGAGGATTGGACACTAGAGTGCCCGTAAATTTGCACTCGTCAAAATATTGCTGAGGGAATGGGCTTAATGATGCCATTTGGAGATGATAGAATCTTACTGGAGATGGGCTTAGAGATGCCATCAAAAATGTTTGTTGAATATCAGTAGAATGAACATCAGAATGGTATTCGTATCTGGAACGTATCTGAGTTGTTTCTGGAGATTGGATTCGTATGAGCAAGGGAATAGCGTCCGTGTCTGGAGCGTATCCGTACTGCAACTTGTATTTGATTCTTGAATGAATATCAGAATGACTACCATGTTTGGAGTGTATCTGTATTGTATCCGAAATCTAAAGTCTGAATAAGTGACAGAAATACATCCGTGTCTGGAGTACTTCTGGGTTGGGGAATGAATGGCAGAATGGTAACCGTGCCTGGCGCGTATCTGGACTGTATCTGAAATTGAGATCTGTATGAGTAGCAGAATGACTTCCATGTATGGAGGGTATCCGTACTGTAACTGGGATCTGGAGAAGTGACATAATGACTTCCATGTTTGGAGTGTATCTAAACTTGAAGTTGATAGTTGAATTTGAATGAGAAATAAAAAGGCTTCCGTGTCTGGAGCGTATCTAGTCTGTATCTGATTGTTGAAGTCTGAATAAGTAATAGAATAACCGCCATGCCTGGGGTGTAGCCATATTGTATCTGAGATCTTTGAATATTTAAGTATAGCTTTTAATCTTATCCTGAAAAGGGTAAAATGTTAGCTAAAACATAAAGTTATGTTGTATGACATGTATGATGCAATAAAATGTGTTCTATCAATGTTTATGATATATGAATGTAATGTGTGCGTATGTAAGCTGATTAGCCGTCTTGCTGAGGAAAATAAATCTTTGATAACTGGAGACAATGAATCTCTTTGACTGCTGTTGGGGAAAATAAACCCTTGACTGCTGCTGGAGATTCAGAACCTTTGTGGCTAAGACTCAAGAATCCTTTGGATTTACTGTTGGGGATTGAAAATCCTTGGCGACTTGTGGGGATATGAGGACGACTCCGACAAATTCTACTGGAGAATTAAAACCTGGGAGGCTTCAATCGGAGAAATGGGAACAAGAATCTTCATTTTGTTGGGAAATAACTCTGTGGAGAGAAATTTCATCCTGCTTGGGAGATCAGGAGTTTGGGTTGTATGCCAATCTATTGGGAATTCCTGTTTTGTTGTTTGAGGAGAAACTCCGTTGAGGATCGGGAGTTTAGAAACTTAGCTCTTATGGTGATTTTGAAACTTGACTCCACTGGGGATATGTAATTCACGGTTTTAACTTTGTTGAGGATCGGAATGACATACTGTAGGGGATTTCTTCTGGAATAGCCTAAAGACATTTTCCCGTACCTTCAAACTATCAGTAATTACCCTTTCTCCTTTCATTTTATTTATAGGCAGTGATTACATTCAAATGCATATGCTCATTTAACAAATCATTGGACGTTTTCAAATAAAACATAAGTGTAAAAAAGAAAGAAAAGGCAAGCAAATTTCTGCATTTTGAAGTATCTTTGTATTAATTTTGTGTAAGTATTTTGTACAAAGGAGACAGACATCCTAGTAAGAGAATGTTGTCATAAAAAATGAGAAAATTTTATACAAAGAAAGATGGCTATGTGTAACAATTCCATGGGATTCCCATTCTGCTATAGCCTTCGTAACTCTGAGTATCTTGTCCATTCGTTGCTTTGTCCGCAGATGATTGGATAGATCAGAAGCTTGGAGCTTGTTCGTGAAGAGATTGTCCTTAAAGTGATCCGACGAGACATAATCATACGCTTTAATTCCCTAACTTTTGCCTGGACCGCCCTTTCGGGTTTTCGATCCACCGGGAAACCCTTTTTTCCCAAGTCGCCCTTTCGGGTTTTCAACTTTCCGGGTGTACTGATTTTTTTTATTTATCCCTAATTTTTGCCTGAACCGCCCTTTCGGGTTTTCGATTCACCGGGATGGCCACTTTTTCCCAAGTCGCCCTTTCGGGTTTTCAACTTGTCGGGTTGTTTTATGCGTAGTATCTTTTGACTATATCTGCGTTCGTAGGGTGCGGCAGGTCGTCGCCGTCCACAGTGGTTAGAATCATAGCCCCACCAGAAAAGATGTTTTTGATCATAAATGGTCCTTCGTAAGTAGGAGACCACTTGCCCTTGGGATCACTTTGCGACAAGATGATCCGCTTGATTACAAGATCTCTGACTTGATATACCTGACGTCTGACTTTCTTGTTAAAAGCCTTGATGTTCTGTTTTTGATACGTCTGACCATGACAAACAGCAGTAAGTAACTTCCCGTCGATCAAATTAAGTTGATCAAGCCGGGTCTGAATCCAGTCGTCTTCACTTAAACCAACATCCTTCATAATCCTCAAGGAAGGAATCTGAACTTCCATAGGTAAAACAACCTCCATGCCATATACCAAAGAAAAGGGGGTTGCCCCGGTTGATGTTCGCGCCGTGGTACGGTACCCGTGTAGAGTAAACAGTAACATCTCATGCCAGTCCTTGTAGGTGACTGTCATCTTTTGAATGATCTTCTTGATATTTTTGTTCGCAGCTTCGACATCACCGTTCATCTTTGGCCTATAGGGAGATGAATTGTGATGTTGAATTTTGAACTGCTCGCATAGAGCGGTGATCACAGTGTTATTCAGGTTCGTACCGTTGTTCGTGATGATCTTGTCGGGGATACCGTATTGGTAAATGAGGTTCTGTTTGATGAAGCGGGCAACCACATTCTTTGTAACGGAGGCGAAGGAAGCTGCTTCGACCCACTTGGTAAAGTAATCAATGGCCACCAGGATGAAGCGGTGTCCATTGGATGTTGTAGGCTTGATCTCTCCAATCATGTCGATTCCCCACATCGCGAATGGCCAAGGAGCTGTTAAGACATTGAGAGGAACTGGAGGAATATGTACCTTGTCAGCATAGACTTGACATTTGTGACAACTACGGGAATATTGATGACAGTCAGCTTCCATGGTAGGCTAGTAGTAGCCTGCCCTTAGAATCTTCTTAGCCATCGTATGTCCGCTCAAGTGGGTGCCAAATGTGCCACTATGTATTTCAGTCATGATCAAATCAGCTTCAACTTTGTCCACACAACGAAGTAGAACACAATCATGGCTGCGCTTATATAGGATACCATTTCTCTGAAAGAACTTGGAAGCAAATATCCTTAATAACTTTTTGTCGTTGACTGAAGCTCCTTCAGGGTATTCTCGAGTTTTGAGATACCTTTTGATTTCATGAAACCAAGGTTGTTCCACTACTTCTTCGGTATTAATCTCATGACAATGCGCAGGTTCGTCCATTCACTCGATGGTGATTTGGGGAGCCTCATTATCCCAGTTGAGTTTAAACATGGAAGACATTGTAGCCAGAGCATCTGCTAGCTAATTTTCTTCTCGCGGGAATGTCTCAAAGGTAATCTGCTCGAAATGTGGTAATAATGTCAGGACATGTTCTTTGTATGTGATAAGATTAGGATGTTTAGTGTCCCACTCTCCTTTGATTTAACTGATAACCAAAGCTGAGTCCCCAAACACAATCAGAGATTTGATTCCCAAGTCAATAGCAGCCTTGAGACCAAAGATACAAGCTTCATACTCGGCCATGTTGTTGGTACAGCTGAAGCAGAGTCTAGCAGTGAAAGGTGTATGGCAACCTTCTGGAGAGATAAGTACCGCTCCGATACTGTTGCCAAGTGCATTTGAAGCACCATCAAAGTACAGGGTCCATTGGGATCCTTGTTCAGGTCCGTCATACGGTCCGTTACCTTCAATGTTGTCCAATGTCATAATGTCCTCGTCAGGGAAGTCGAACCTCATAGATTGGTAATCTTCGACGGCTTGATGAGTTATATGGTCATCTAGTACACTCCCCTTTATAGCTGTTTGGGTTATGTACTGGATATCATACTCAGTCAAGATCATATGCCATCTAGCGATCCTTCCGGATAAAGCAGGCTTCTCAAAGATGTACTTGATCAGATCCATCTTAGAAATCAGCAAAGTGGTATGTGTCAACATATACTGCCTCAGCCGGCGATCAGCCCATACCAAAGTGCAACAAGTTTTCTCGAGCAGTGAGTAGCGAGTCTCACAGTCGGTAAACTTTTTGCTAAGGTAATAAATGGCATGCTCTTTTCGGCCAAACTCGTCATGTTGGCCCAGTATGCACCCCATTGAGTTATCCAAAACAGTCAGATAAATGATTAAAGGTCTTCCTTCGACGGGTGGAATCAAGATAGGAGATTCCAGCAAATACTCCTTGATCTTATCAAAAGCAACTTGACAATCATTATTCCATTCAACCACCTGATCTTTCTTCAACAGCTTGAAGATTGGCTCACATGTAGATGTTAGGTGAGAGATGAACCTTGCAATATAGTTTAAGCGTCCCAAGAAACCTCTAACCTCCTTTTCAGTATGGGGGGCAGACATTTCTTGTATAGCTTTGACTTTAGCAGGATCAACCTCAATGCCTTTGTTGCTGACGATGAATCCTAAAAGTTTATCGGACCTGACTCCAAAAGTGCACTTGCTAGGGTTCAGTCTGAGCTTATATTCCTTCAATCTGACAAACAACTTTTGCAGATGATCGAGGTGTTCTTATTTTGTCTTTGAACGGGCTATCATGTCGTCTACGTAGAATTCGATTTCATGATGTATCATGTCATGAAACAAAGCTACCATGGCTCGCTGATAGGTTGCCTCGGCATTCTTCAGTCCGAATGGCATTACTTTATAGCAGAAGGTACCCCATTGCGTAACAAAAGTAGTCTTCTCCATGTCTTCGGGGGCTATTTTGATCTGGTTGTATCCCGAGAATCCATCCATGAAGGAAAATACCTTGTGTTGAGCTATGTTGTCAACCAAGATGTCAATGTGTGGTAGTGGAAAATCATCTTTAGGGCTAGCCCTATTTAAGTCTCTGTAGTCCACACACATTCTGACTTTGCCGTCCTTCTTAGGTACGGGCACAATGTTAGCAACCCATTGTGGATAGGAAGTAACAGCCAGAAAGCCAGCATTGAACTGCTTTATCACCTCAGCTTTGATCTTTTCAGACATATCTGGCTTCATTCGGCGGACTTTCTGTTTGATTGGTGGACCGTCTTATCTTGTAGGGAGACGGTGAACCACAATATCTGTATCCAATCCCGGCATATCTTCATAAGACCAGGCGAAGATCTCAACAAACTCATTAAACAGCCAAACTAAGCGCTCTTTGACACTTGGCTCTAGGTTGGCACCCACTTTAACCTCTTTTATGTCTTCCTCTGTTCCCAAATTGATAGTCTCTAACAACTCTTCATGGGGCAGAATAGACCTTTCTTCTTATTGCAAAAGTCTAGCTAACTCTCCAGGCACTTCACAGTCTTCATCACCTTCGTACTCGGCATGATTGACCAAATCTTCAGAGTTACTGAAGGCCAAAGCAGAATAGTCACCCATGGAATATGGAGTGGATGGGTACCTGCATTTTGTGAGTGTGGGTGTGTGTAAGGGATAACCATCCTTAAACAAAATAAAATGTAAAAGGAAAGAAAATGAACACAAAAGTTTATAGATGAAAACGTCCATGATTCATTAAAAATGGCATATGAAAATGAAAAATCAAAACCCTTACAAATGAACCTATGTGCCCCGGGAAAGGCACAAGGCAAAAGAGTGTACGAATTATTTAAAAGTTATTACAGACCAACATAAATGTTCAAAAGATAAATTACTGATTGATGAAAGTAATGGGAACGAAGTCTTTCGCCTCCCAGTTGTTTAGTCCTCCTTCAATGGTTGGAAAGATCCAATATTCAACATTGCCTTCTTCATCATCATCTTCAAAAGCATGAATCCCGTGATGAGTGATCTTTAAGGGTGGTCCTCCAGCCCGGGAGCGATGCACAGCTTTCTGGCTAGCAGCAGTGAAACCCAATCCAAACTTGTCTGTCTTGTGAGGAAAATCTGGCAGTTGACCCCACATTGTACTTCCTCCCTCCTTGATTACAGCCTCTGCATCTTTAAGGGATGACATCTGGGACACAGGCTTGGTAATAACGGGTACATCAGTCATTGTCTTTGCTACCGCAACCTCAGGAGAAACCTCTTCAAAGTGTTGGAAAGGTGTTTCTATGAATTCACCATCTAACTCCACGTAGCAAAAAGAGTTAAGGTGGCTTATCATATACTCCTCCTCACTATGAACTGTTATGATCTTACCATGGACTGGATATTTTAGCATTTGGTGTAGAGAGAAAGTGACTGCCCTAGCGTTGTGGATCCATGGCCTTCCCAACAAGCATGAATATGAAGGACGGATGTCCATCACATAAAATGTAGAGTTGAAAATTTTCGTTCCCACCTTGATTGGGATGTCCACTTCTCCGTGAACCATCTGCTTAGAACCGTCGAAGGCTCTAACAATGATATTACTGGGATTTAGGATCAAACCTTCACAGTCCAATCTGTCCAATGCTTTCTTTGGTAGAACATTTAAAGATGAGCCGGTATCAACCAGAACATGAGAAAGTGTGGTCCCTCTGCACTCTACCGAGACGTGCAGCACATCATTATGCTTTCTTCCCTTAGGGGTCAAATCAGCATCAGAGAAGCCAAGACCATTGTCGGCTATAAGGCTAGCCACGCACTCTTGAAACTGATCTGCAGAAGTTTCTTGAGGCACGTGTGCCATTTTCAGAAATTTGATCAAGGCCTTGGCATGAGCCTCGGAGCAAAGTAATAGAGCCAGCATAGAGATTTTTGAAGGGGTTTTCCCCAGCTGCTCTACGACATCATAGTCTCTCTTCTTAATTATCTTTAAGATTTCCTCCATCTCCTTTTAGGTGGTCTCGGGGATAACCAAAGTCTGAGCCCTCGTCCTGACGGGTGCTTCTTCAGTTCCCTTACCCTTATCAGTAGTAACAGTAGAGGGTGCAACTTCGAGAGTGATAATTTCTTCAATCACTGGACTTTGCAAAGATATCTTGACAGGTACATAAACACTTGAGGGTCCGGAGACTGCCCGTGGAGGAGTAATCTCCGGAGAGAAGATTCTTCCGCTACGAGTTATCTTACTTGTCCCTGCAATATGCCCTATATCAGGAGTTTCTTCATCGGAATTCTCTTTGGCTGATTCGATCTGCTTGACACCATGGTAGAAGATCTCTCCTCCGTAATTCCATGTGAAACAACCGGCTGAAAATCATCAAACAATGAAGTCGCCATCGAACGTCTTTTATCCCACATGGAGGGAAAGGTAAACATCGAGAAAACCTGAGAAGGGAGAAGTCACGGTCTTGCAACCGAGAGATCGGGTAAGGGAGTCTGTTACGCGAGGGGAAGGTATTAGCACCCCACGCACCCGTAGTACTCTACGGTATCCACTCTTGTTATCTATCTTATGAGTGTGTTTAATTTATGCTTACTGTTTACTATACTACTGAAGAGAGAATGCATGCAAAAGAAAGGGGAAAGAATGTAGGGAAAATAAAATTGTGCTTGCCTGGGCCCTACCTCAATGCCTACGTATCCTTTTTGAGGAATCAAAGCTACCGTAGTTCGGCTCACATGTTTCTGTTTGTTTGTGTTTTTTTATGGACGAAGTTAATTCCGCCTTCTGCCGCAGCTCGACCTTTGGAGACTTATGCGTTGGCACAAAAGTAAACTAATCATGTCCTTACCTGAAAAGGGTTTTAAATAAAAGGTGCTCGAGCTCACAAAATGGTTTGAATTGGTTTTGTGTTTTGTTACCTTGAAAAAGGGTTTAAGTATGCTTAGCGTGTTTTTGATTTGCTAAGAAGTGAAGTTTTTGTTTTAGATGCAAGGATGCAAAAAGGGAAGAAAAGAGTCTAAGGGAGACTAGCCTATTTCTAAACCTAATGTTATCATACAATGGTAGTCCTATGTCAAGGATAAAAGGGGAAGTTTCTACCTAATGTCAGCATGCATGGTTTACAACTTAAGGTCTAACTTGCGTCTGAACAGAGCGAGCGCATCCTAAGGGAACATGGTATGTACAAGGATAGAGCAAACAAGCCAGCAAAAAGGAAGCACACCTAAAGGGATCCTGCCTAGGTTAGCATGTCGAAGAAAAGTCTAAAACACTATCCTATAGAGAGCATGCAATGAGAGCGAAGTCGTGATCTCAATTGCTAAATTGAGTGACTCATCGATCAACGAGAAAGAATGGAAAGCGATAAAGTCCTATAGAGAGCATGCACTGAGAGCGAAGTCGTGATCTCAATTGCTAAATTGAGTGACTCATCGATCAACAAGAAACTAAACAAACACAAGCATAACACATATAGCAAATGAAGTGCAGAATGCCTGCTACAGGTCTTTAAACAGCGACTTCGAGCGCACGCTCTTTATTTCCTACTTCTCATGGTATCTAGAAAAGCGGTTAATGAATGCGATAAAATGCAGAAATGAGGGATAAAATAAGATTGCGATGATACCGAGCGGAGAAGGTCCGTTGCCTCTTCAAAACCACGTAAACGGTAAGAAAACTCTACAGAAGCCTCCATGAAATTCCTTGCTAAAGATTATAGCCTTAAATTACTTTGAAACCTTTGGGAATCTTCAACAACGTCATCCCACAATTATGCCCACATATATCATGGATTGAACACTACTATCATACGCATGTGGCATCAAGATCTCTCAAACAAAGATAAAAAATTAGTGCAATAATTAATCGTAATTGAAATATAACAAATTTACAAAATTCCAAAGCATTTCCTATTATTTTTCATGTATCATTTTATCACCAAAGAGTTTATCAAAATTAATGAAGAAAAATTAATAGAAAAAAAAACAAATAATACCACTCTAAATGGAGGGGGTGCTGAACCTGTTACAAGGAGTGAGTGTCCAACAAAAGACTACTCGGGCGCAAGGCCCATTCAGAAGGGCCCATGAGCATTGTTTCTTGTTGCAATTATGGCTTCACAAAAAAATTGAAAATGGGCCTATGGATTCCGGCCAGCCCATGGTCCAATGACAACCTCCATTACCATAAGCATTACAGAGTCCTTCCCCTTCAACGAATCGCGCCGCTCAATCCTCTTTGTCCCTGATTGGTTTTGTGGTTTCAATCTCTCAATTATGTCTTCTCCGACGATCGTTAACAGCGCATTGTCGTACCGTTCTTGAGCTCTGTTCTTTGTGTCACGACCTCAACACCTCGAAATCGTCAATTCCAATTCAGCTTTGCACCAATTCGGTTTTACCACCGCTCGTGATTAGGTCGCCTCTGACTCGAAGCTCCGCCTCAGATTTCGTTCCTCTTCGTCAGCAACACTTCAACTGTCGTGGACTCGCCCTCTCTATCTTGATGCATAACACCACCGTGAAAGTTGCTATGAGATGGAGATAGGTATTGGTAATCGCTACAATACACACTATGAAGCACAGAGAAAAAACCAAAGGGGCCGAAACAGGTATGCGATCTCGATTTTCTTGTTTCCTCTCCTTTCTTTACTCTCCTTTCTGAATTCGTTTTCTGAGTTAGCGGTGCTTAGATCTGGGATGTTATTGTCTCCTTGATGTTGAATTGTGCGTGTTTTACAGTGAGAAAATTTGAAGATACAAGGTCGCGAAGTGTTTAAAAAATGTGGATTCTAGGTGCAATTTGAAGATGAAGATTGTTGAAGGAGGATTGGTGATGCAGAGATGAAGGATGCGAGTGTTGTCGATGACGAAGATTTTCTGTGAGGAAGATGAAGGTTGAGGGTGATGGAGTAGGGATCTGGAGAGAGAGCCGAGGTAAGATGAAGGCGATGAATCTGAGAGAAGAAAAAATGGTGAAGGTTGTTGAGAAGGTGAAGATGAATGTGAGAAGGTTCTTGCAGAGAAGAAGTTCAAAAAGAGAGTCGTCAAGTTTTCTGGTGAGTTCTCTCTTCCAATTCTATTTGAAAACAGTTATCCCTTTTTCCTCTGACTTTTTTTGATGAATAATCGTGAATTCCCTCTCTCTCTTTTCTTATATTTGTTCTCTTATGCTGGAAGTTTGTTAGAGAGTTTGTTAGCTGTTAGTTATAGACTGTTAGTTTTGGTTGGTTAATGAGGAAATCAGTTAGCAGTTAGTTTCAGTTACAGTTGGTTTTTTGGTTAGTTAAGAAATTCTGTTATAAACTCCTTTTTTATGTGCAGGGCTGTTATGGACAGTTGGGATTCAGTTTTGAAAACGGTTAGGAGGTTCAGAAATTGTTAAATGGTTGTTTGGATGGTTTGATTTAATGATTGTTTCTGTATCGATTTACGCAGGTAGGCTGATTTATGTAGGTAGGCAGGAGGTACAACAAGGTAGCGTATTTGTGGTGGCATAAGTGTACTGTTTTAGGGTAAATCAAATTGGACAGCAACACATCAAGGCGTAACAGCATAGGCAAGTTTTGGTTATGTTTGGATGCAGTCCCTGTAGCATGGTTCGTATTTTTGTGAATGGAAGACCTTACATGGTTTTGTATTGTTTGCTTTGTGTAGGTCAACATGTGAAGGCGTAGCATGATATTTGAATGCAAGGCAGTTGACGAAGCAAGGAGTTTAGACACAAAGGCTAGTGAAGATGAAAGCAAAGCTTTGGCCATGGAGTTGATGAAGGTGAAAGCGAAAACATGGTTAAAGCTTAAAGTTAGGTGATGATTATAACATAGAACCTTTGGCCATAAAGAATGGAGCATGAATATTAGATAAAGGTTGAGGATGGAATCACTAGGCTTAGGATGAGCGCTAAGGTTTAGGAATGACTCTCATATTATTTTTGATGTAAAGGTCATGTAACATAGAAATATTTAGTTGTAATTGTCTTTATGGAATGAACACGGTTTGAATATCATTGATGAACCTTGTTTAAATTGGTCTGATGCTTGAGTGAGATCAAATAGACGGTGATATATTCAAACACAGCATGATAACGCTTGGGTGAATTGAACTTGAATTTTTATGAATGATTTGGATCCTGAATGAGTTCGAAATTGATGATGAAAGGTATAGAATTCTTGGAATATGGACTTGAAAAATGCTTTGCAATTTGAATTTTACACTTTACTTATTGCTTGTATTTCAAGCAAACCACATGACTGAACCTTCCAAATTTAGCATGAGCCAAATCCAAACTTATGTCCTTGAATAGGTTGAATTCATGGAATCACTTGAATGAATGAATTAACACATCCAAATTCCATGCATAAGAACCTTAATCCTTTTGAGATGTACCTTGGTGACTGAATGATACCGAGATATTTATAAGAAACCAAGCTTTAACTCAAAATATCTTTATCTGAATCCCTGATGAAACCCTAGCATTCACAATCTTAACGCACTTAGTTCTTGAAGTAACTTCGATACAAACGACTGTATCCCCTGATGAACTTGGGGGAAGATACCCTTATAGCCTGATAAGAAATAAGTCCACAACAACCACGAATCAAAATCCTATCTCCAACCATGAATATTGAAGAAGCAGCTTGAATCTCTTGAATGAAGATAAGAGCCTCAAATCCAAACAGGAACCCTAATTTTCAAGATCCTTGATCACGTGCCAAAAATGTTGTTAGCGAATGTATGCAATGTTAAATGACCTAATGGAGTTATGTACATGAGAAAAGCGCGACAATGCATAAACCTGATAAAAGTAGGAGGGTAGGACAAATTTAGGGTATTACAGTTGCCCCTATTTAATCGTCTTAAACCTGAAAGTACGATTGGCACATGCCTTTCGGAAGTTCAAGGTTGAAGATGATTAAATATCAATGCTAAAAAATTTGTCCTGAGAGAGAGAGTAAGTGTTTTCTTTATTTATTTTTTTTGTGTTATCTGCTGGGGAAAAGAAATTTGTTTTTCCAATGAAGAGACAGAGATTGTGCTTGTAACATGGAGTGATGCCAATACAAGACAAATGGTTGGTATGAAAAGACAGCGGACGAGGTCTACGGGCGACCTACGATACTAAGGTGACACATGAGAGTGATTTGACAGAGAACCTAGCCAAAGGGAGATCTCAGATTCTAAGACAAAGTATATGGAAAGAACCTAGCCAAGAGTCAATCTCAGGTTCGACGATGATTTGAGGGAAGAACCTAGCCAAGAGGCGATCTTAGGTTCGACGATGATTTGAGGGAAGAACCTAGCCAAGAGGCGATCTCAGGTTCGACGATGATTTGAAGGAAGAACCTAGCCAAGAGGCGATCTCAGGTTCGACGAAGGTTTGAGGGAAGAACCTAGCCAAGAGGCGATCTCAGGTTCGACGATGATTTGAAGGAAGAACCTAGCCAAGAGGTGATCCCAGGTTCGACGAAGGTTTGAGGGAAGAACCTAGCCAAGAGGCGATCTCAGGTTCGACGATGATCTGAGGAAGAACCTAGCCTACGGGAGATCTCAGGTTCTAAGATGATCTAAGGAAGAACCTAGCCTACGGGCGATCTCAGGTTCGACGATGATCTGAGGAAGAACCTAGCCTACGGGCGATCTCAGGTTCTAAGATGATCTGAGGAAGAACCTAGCCTACGGGCGATCTCAGGTTCTAAGATGATCTGAGGAAGAACCTAGCCTACGGGCGATCTCAGGTTCTAAGATGATCTAAGGAAGAACCTAGCCTACGGGCGATCTCAGGTTCGACGGTGATTTGAGGGAAGAACCTAGCCAAGAGGCGATCTCAGGTTCTAAGAAGGTGATCTAAGGAGGAACCAAGCTAAGAGGCGATCTCAGGTTCCAAGATGATTTGAGGGTAGAACCTAGCCAAGAGGCGATCTCAGGTTCTAAGAAGGTGATATAAGGAAGAACCTAGCCAGGAGGCGATCTCAGGTTCGACGATGATCTATGGGAAGAACCTAGCCAGGAGGCGATCTCAGGTTCAACGATGATCTATGGGAAGAACCTAGCCAGGAGGCGATCTCAGGTTCGACGATGATCTATAGGAAGAACCTCGCCAGGAGGCGATCTCAGGTTCTACGATGATCTATGGAAAGAACCTATCCAGGAGGCGATCTCAGGTTCGACAATGATCTATGGGAAGAACCTAGCCAGGAGGCGATCTCAGGTTCTACGATGATCTAAGAGAAGAACCTAGCCAGGAGGCGATCTCAGGTTCGATGATGATCTATGGGAAGAACCTAGCCAAGAGGCGATCTTAGGTTCTAAGAAGGTGATCTAAGGAGGAACCTAGCCAAGAGGCGATCTCAGGTTCGACGATAATCTTGGGGAAGAACCTAGCCTATGGGCGATCTCAGGTTCGACGATGATCTGAGGAAGAACCTAGCCTACGGGCGATCTCAGGTTCGACGATGATCTATGGGAAGAACCTAGCCTACGGGCGATCTCAGGTTCTAAGATGATCTGAGGAAGAACCTAGCCTACGGGCGATCTTAGGTTCGGCGATGATCTATGGGAAGAACCTAGCCTACGGGCGATCTCAGGTTCAACGATGATCTATGGGAAGAACCTAGCCTACGGGCGATCTCAGGCTCTAAGACAATCTATGGGAAGAACCTAGCCAGGCGGCGATCTCAGGTTCGACGATGATCTATGGGAAGAACCTAGCCAGGAGGCGATCTCGGGTTCGACGATGATCTATGGGAAGAACCTAGCCTACGGGCGATCTCAGGTTCGACGATGATCTATGGGAAGAACCTAGCCTACGGGCGATCTCAGGTTCTACGATGATCTGAGGGAAGAACCTAGCCAGGAGGAGATCTCAGGTTCGACGATGATCTACGGGAAGAACCTAGCCAGGAGGAGATCTCAGGTTCTAAGAAGGTGATCTAAGGAGGAACCTAGCCAAGAGGCAATCTCAGGTTCGACGATGATCTGGGGGAAGAACCTAGCCTATGGGGGATCTCAGGTTTGAAGATGATCTAAGGAAGAACCTAGCCTACGGGAGATCTCAGGTTCGACGATGATCTATGGGAAGAACCTAGCCTACGGGCGATCTCAGGTTCTACGATGATCTGAGGGAAGAACCTAGCCAGGAGGAGATCTCAGGTTCGACGATGATCTACGGGAAGAACCTAGCCAGGAGGAGATCTCAGGTTCTAAGAAGGTGATCTAAGGAGGAACCTAGCCAAGAGGCGATCTCAGGTTCGACGATGATCTGGGGGAAGAACCTAGCCTATGGGTGATCTCAGGTTTGAAGATGATCTAAGGAAGAACCTAGCCTACGGGCGATCTCAGGTTCGACGATGATCTATGGGAAGAACCTAGCCTACGGGGGATCTCAGGTTCTAAGATGATCTGAGGAAGAACCTAGCCTACGGGTGATCTTAGGTTTGATGATGATCTATGGGAAGAACCTAGCCTATGGGCGATCTCAGGTTTGACGATGATCTATGGGAAGAACCTAGCCTACGGGAGATCTCAGGTTCTAAGATGATCTAAGGAAGAACCTAGCCTACGGGAGATCTCAGGTTCGACGGTGATTTGAGGGAAGAACCTAGCCAAGAGGCGATCTCAGGTTCTAAGATAATCTAAGGAAGAACCTAGCCTACGAGCGATCTCAGGTTCGACGATGATCTATGGGAAGAACCTAGCCTACGGGCGATCTCAAGTTCTAAGATGATCTGAGGAAGAACCTACCCTACGGGCGATCTTATGTTCGACGATGATCTATGGGAAGAACCTAGCCTACGGGCGATCTCAGGTTCGATGATGATCTATGGGAAGAACCTAGCCTACGGGCGATCTCAGGTTCTAAGATGATCTAAGGAAGAACCTAGCCTACGGGCGATCTCAGGTTCGACGGTGATTTGAGGGAAGAACCTAGCCAAGAGGCGATCTCAGGTTCTAAGATGATCTAAGGAAGAACCTAGCCTACGGGCGATCTCAGGTTCGACGATGATCTATGGGAAGAACCTAGCCAAGATGCAATCTCAGGTTCTAAGAAGGTGATATAAGGAAGAACCTAGCCAGGAGGCGATCTCAGGTTCGACGATGATCTATGGGAAGAACCTAGCCAGGAGGCGATCTCAGGTTCGACGATGATCTATGGGAAGAACCTAGCCAGGAGGCGATCTCAGGTTCGACGATGATCTATGGGAAGAACCTAGCCAGGAGGCGATCTCAGGTTCTATGATGATCTATGGGAAGAACCTAGCCAGGAGGCAATCTCAGGTTCGACGATGATCTATGGGAAGAACCTAGCCAGGAGGCGATCTCAGGTTCTACGATGATATAAGGGAAGAACCTAGCTAGGAGGCGATCTCAGGTTCGACGATGATCTATGGGAAGAACCTAGCCAGGAGGCGATCTCAGGTTCTAAGAAGGTGATCTAAGGAGGAACCTAGCCAAGAGGCAATCTCAGGTTCGACGATGATCTGGGGGAAGAACCTAGCCTATGGGCGATCTCAGGTTCGACGATGATCTGAGGAAGAACCTAGCCTACGGGCGATCTCAGGTTCGACGATGATCTATGGGAAGAACCTAGCCTACGGGCGATCTCAGGTTCTAAGATGATCTGAGGAAGAACCTAGCCTACGGGCGATCTTAGGTTCGACGGTGATCTATGGGAAGAACCTAGCCTACGGGCGATATCAAGTTCGACGATGATCTATGGGAAGAACCTAGCCTACGGGCGATATCAGGTTCTAAGACAATATATGGGAAGAACCTAGCCAGGAGGCGATCTCAGGTTCGACGATGATCTATGGGAAGAACCTAGCCAGTAGGCGATCTCGGGTTCGACGATGATCTATGGGAAGAACCTAGCCTACGGGCGATCTCAGGTTCTATGATGATCTGAGGAAGAACCTAGCCTACGGGAGATCTCAGGTTCTAAGATGAAAACATGGGTTATGACATGACGATTATTTAGATGAATGACATGGACGAGTGTTTAGGGAACTGGTTACCAGACAAGAACTGGGTTTAGAACGACAAAGCGTATTGATTTTGCTTGGCACTAAAAAGGCGAAGGTCACTGACTGGGACTTTGGGCATGATACCCTCTTGTAGGGATGTACTGTTGTCCCTGAATGATTCAAATATTTTATGTAAGGTACCTGATCTGTATTATGCTTTGTATGCATGTTTGATTTCTTTTGACGCAGAGATCCACTCTGATGGATCAGCTACGCGCTTTTGAGGATGCAATGTTATGTAATGATGACTATATGCAATGCGAAGAAATAAACTTCATGGGGATAAGAGTAGGCTTGCTGAGAACCATTGCTCATCACTGGGGATGCCAATATATATCGATGTTGGAAGCTTGCAGTATCAAAAAGGTTGTTTGGGATAATGATAAAAAATTTCCCTGGGGAGCTCTTGAAGATCAAAGATCGTTGTTGACCCTGTCGAGGATTGAATTGCTGACGAAGCGAGTCTTCAGGTACGCTGCTGGATTCTGAATCGTACCGTTGGGGAGAGATAATCTGGACAGACTCCCATACATCCTGGACCGTTGAGAGGATGATAGAAGTGAATATGCCTAAGAAAGGATACGGAACACCACGTGGATCCCTTTGAATACATGTCCCAAGTTTACGCACACTGGGGAATTATCTCTTAAATCACTTGGGGATAAGAGATGGGCATGGACACCTATGAATGCCCCGGTTGAACTCTGCGAATGCCCCGGTTGAGCTTTGCGAATGCCCCGGTTTAGCTCTATGAATGCCCCGGTTTAGCTCTGCGAATGCTCCGGTTTAGATTTGTGAATGCCCTGGTTTATCTCCATTGGGGATGTTCTTGATTAGATCCACTGAGGGTGAACTTGCGCGTGTTGAGTCAAAAGACGATTCTAGACTTTCTGAATTCTCTTGGGGAATCAGACTCGAAGTTGTCTGTAGAAAATGAAGGCAGCTTCGTGCGCTGGACCAGTTAGGTTGATTGTTATGATGCTTTTAGCTTGATCGTAGTCTCGTACAACATAATTGGCTTGAGCAACTTTGCAAGTATGGATGAGGAATGCCCCTGTCTAGAGGGTCTCTGGGAAGATCTAGGTCAAATAGAAGACCAGAAGATTCGTGCCACAATATGATATGAGGTGGCCTGACCCAATGTCTTGAGCCACGAAACAAACTGTTCTTGATTACAACTTTCTTGGAGAGATTTGTCGAATCTCGACGTAACTACCCCAGGTTGAATGAATTCTAAATAGATCTCTCGATGTGATAGCCTCTGATTGATCGAGCTTGAAGATATTTATCGACGTGATAGCCTCTGATTGATCGAGCTTGAAGAGATTTATCGACGTGATAGCCTCTGATTGACAGCTTTGAGATAATGCCCCAGATTTGGCTAAACTTGGAGAGATCGACTCTTGACTTGATTGCCTCAGATTGGCAGGCTCTGCTAACTTCATCCCTGAATGGTACTCAGACTGTGAAGTACCAAGATGATTTCTCTTGACAGAATCTCTGGTTTAACATGCCTTTGGATATGTCATTTCTCTTGTGGAATCTGACTCTTGCTTCAACAGGGTATTCAAGCCTCTCTTCTCTGACAAGATTGAGCTCTTCACTGATTGTTCATTGTATAAACTTACTTGATGTCAATCATTTGTTTTGTATGCGGAAGAATGTTTATTATGAGAATGATAATTCTAATGCAACACATATGTAAGTCTTGAAGTTTGAAAAAACTTTGAATGAAATGACGTCACAACTCTGTTGTAAGCGAGTCACTAGCTAGAGAGAAACATTTGCAAACTCTTTTTTTATGAAAGATAATGCAAGCATATGATACCAACACAAATATTCAAACATACCTCTTAGGAGTTAGTTAAACATTATCTCTTTGTAGCACGCTTTCGAATTGACCCATGCTTCAGTTAGGACTTTTATGGGTTGTAACGTGGCCTGGTTCATGGTTTTAGAAAAAGGTTTTAAGGCTCAAAATTATTTGGTGCCCACCCATTCTCCATGATGTTCTTCATTCCTATGTTCAGTTAACCTGATATAAGCATTCATCTCTCGAGAAGAGTTTGCAATGATTGAGGAACCAAAGTGGTTTCTTGGACACGACAGTCACTTCACCTTTTGCTCTTGGTGTCTGATCACACGACTTTGTTCTTTGATGAGGATTTTCATTGGTAATCCTTTTAATTCCTTTTAGGATTTTCAATTTCCTTCTTGCTTTCCCTAATTTTTTCCTGGACAAATTCTTTTGAATTTCAATTTGGAAGTCCAACGGGATGCCCCAATTTTTGCCTAAGCGACTTGTTTTCAAGTTTTGACTTAGCAGGGATTTATGTTTCTTTCTTATTCATATTTTTTCGTTTTGAACAAGTCGTTGATCTTTGCGTTGTTTTGATTTGTTGGAAGTGATCGTGATTGCCTGAGTCTTTAGTAGATGATGGATAGCCCTTATAGTATTGTCATCTATTGACCTCCTGATGTGCGAGAGATACCTATTGGGATATAGTCAATAGACACATGTTGTTGTACTGTCATCTGTTGACCTCCTGATGTGCGAGAGATACCCATTGGGATATAGTCAATATACGCATGTTGTTGTTAGATGAGGGTTAACCATTGCAGTTTTGACTTTCCTCAACTTTTGATGGATAACCATTGTTGTATCCTTGGATGCACACTCTTGATGAGTTCTGAATGCTTGATCAGATTAGCTGAACACTACCCGCCCCAGGGTTGAAATAAGGTTTTTTTTCTGAACAGAAAGAAAACTCCTACTTCGAAGGCTCAGAGGGGTTAACGAGGGTCTATCTCCCTTATATCTTCGGTGTTTAGGAATTGAAACAAGGCATGTACATCGTCAGCAGGGTCCTACTCAAAAGCGTACCAACCAGAGATTTTGCGTTTTAGATTATCGTCATCCTCCTTTGAATCTTTACCTAAGCATAAGACTAGGAAATTTGGCATCAATATGCAAGCAAAACATTTAAAGAGTGATAACGAATGGATGGGTACAAATGAAGGGAACACTTCAAGACAAGCATACTTATTGCATTAAGATTTTCGTTCAAAAATATACAAGTTTCTATATACAAGCGATGTTTAAACAAACAAGCAAGAATGCAAATGAAAATGCAGTAAAGAAACCAATGATTGCCATTGTTGAGGAGACTTGACTTCGTATGGACTTGCTGATTCTGACGACTTTCTATAGTCTTGATGCTCGAGTGTGCGAGAGAATTCCCCTTCAGATCTGATGTGAACACAATAGTCTCTAGATTGAGCCTGTCTTGGACATTGTCTTTGGATGACATACCATCTTCAATCGATTGGCCAGGTGCCCCAGTATAATATGCATCACCAAGCATATCATGTCTTAAAGAAATGATAGACATCATCATCAGAGTTTCCATGACCTAGCTTATCTGAGTATTTAATCCATTATCTTCCTGCTTGAAGAAGTTTCTGACTACGAGCCAAAGCTTGCATGTACCACTCGGAGTTATTCCATAACTGATCTCTGAGCATGTGCGGTGAGAAATCAGGTTGAACCTTTGAAGAGAACCCCAGGTCTGACTAAGAATCCCCAATCTTCAGGTACCTGTTATGAATGCATGAATATGCATGGGGTGTATGAATGAATTCCATGTCATGTTTTGTCATTTCCAAGGAATTTGCGTGCTTTGATTTTGATTTTATGCAAGTAAGGGATGGAAGAGTTTTAGCACAAGACTTGCAAATATGATTACTTGGAAATAACAGAACATGTATGTTAAGCATGTGGTTAGCCATGTTATGTATGCAAAGGCATGAGATCAAAGAGGATCAAGGTTCCATCATTTCTGAATATGATTGTTGCACTGTTCTGAACCATATGAGTATCATCAGATCAAAGGTCCGACATAGCTTCTGCACATATAAGAACCAAGTACCATGTGGATCTCCCATTGTACGGGGTCAAGGCTTCTGGAACATCGGATACTGTTGAGAATTTCTGAACATGCTGGCAATACCAAGATTGAAGGCTTGAATGAACCTCCAGGTAAACAAGTCAGGAACTCAGAAAATAAATCTGAGAACCATACGGTCACCAACAAGATATAGCATCTGCATAAAGTCATAATAGAAATCCAGAACATAGCCATTAGAACCAATAGTCATTGTCTGAGCATAGTCACCATCTGAGCATGAGTAACCATCTGAACATAGTCACCACCTGTACCTGTAATAAGAATTCCCTCCTCGCTCACGGGTGAAAACTAGGTCAGGGTAAGGCGATGGTAACTCAGAATCAAGGGTACTCCTGAAAAACTATCGTCGTATCACCTACGTGAAAACGATAGCCCCTCATTTGTACCTCATCTGAGCGTGGACGACATGGCGGCGATAGTGAGACCTAAGTCAACTAGCCGTTCATGTTCCACTCTATTCCTAGGGTTCCTATGGTATACAACTCTGGCCTGGGTATTGGGCCTTTTACCTCACAGTAACACCCACCCAATAAGAAGCAGATCCTGTACAACAGTGGTATATGGAAAACAGTAAAATGCAATGCATACGTATGCTCAAGTATATACAAAATGAATGAATAAACTTAAAGCGTAAAGATAAACACCCAAATGAAAGAAAGCAAGAGCTAGGAGCGACTCCGGGATGGACCAGCATTTGGTCGACCTGTCCCCAGTGAAGTCGCCAGCTGAAACAACCGGCTGAAAATCATCAAACAATGAAGTCGCCATCGAACGTCTTTTATCCCACATGGAGGGAAAGGTAAACATCGAGAAAACTTGAGAAGGGAGAAGTCACGGTCTTGCAACCGAGAGATCGGGTAAGGGAGTCTGTTACGCGAGGGGAAGGTATTAGCACCCCACGCGCCCGTAGTACTCTACGGTATCCACTCTTGTTATCTATCTTATGGGTGTGTTTAATCTATGCTTACTGTTTACTATACTACTAAAGGGAGAATGCATGCAAAAGAAAGGGGAAAGAATGTAGGGAAAATAAAATTGTGCTCGCCTGGGCCCTACCCCAATGCCTACGTATCCTTTTTGAGGAATCAGAGCTACCGTAGTTCGGCTCACATGTTTCTGTTTGTTTGTGTTTTTTTATGGACGAAGTTAATTCCGCCTTCTTCCGCAGCTCGACCTTTGGAGACTTATGCGTTGGCACAAAAGTAAACTAATCATGTCCTTACCTGAAAAGGGTTTTAAAGAAAAGGTGCTCGAGCGCACAAAATGGTTTGAATTGGTTTTGTGTTTTGTTACCTTGAAAAAAGGGTTTAAGTATGCTTAGCATGTTTTTTATTTGCTAAGAAGTGAAGTTTTTGTTTTAGATGCAAGGATGCAAAAAGGGAAGAAAAGAGTCTAAGGGAGACTAGCCTATTTCTAAACCTAATGTTATCATACAATGGTAGTCCTATGTCAAGGATAAAAGGGGAAGTTTCTACCTAATGTCAGCATGCATGGTTTACAACTTAAGGTCTAACTTGCGTCCGAACGGAGCGAGCGCATCCTAAGGGAACATGGTATGTACAAGGATAGAGCAAACAAGCCAGCAAAAAGGAAGCACACCTAAAGGGATCCTTCCTAGGTTAGCATGTCGAAGAAAAGTCTAAAAAACTATCCTATAGGGAGCATGCAATGAGAGCGAAGTCGTGATCTCAATTGCTAAATTGAGTGACTCATCGATCAACAAGAAAGAATGGAAAGCGATAAAGTCCTATAGGGAGCATGCACTGAGAGCGAAGTCGTGATCTCAATTGCTAAATTGAGTGACTCATCGATCAACAAGAAACTAAACAAACACAAGCATAACACATATAGCAAATGAAGTGCGGAATGCCTGCTACAGGTCTTTAAACAGCGACTTCGAGTGCACGCTCTTTATTTCCTACTTCTCATGGTATCTAGAAAAGCGGTAAATGAATGCGATAAAATGCGGAAATGAGGGATAAAATAAGATTGCGATGATACCAAACGGAGAAGGTTCGTTGCCTATTCAAAACCACGTAAACGGTAAGAAAACTCTACAGAAGCCTCCATGAAATTCCTTGCTAAAGATTATAGCCTTAAATTACTTTGAAACCTTTGGGAATCTTCAACAACTTCATCCCACAATTATGCCCACATATATCATGGATTGAACACTACTATCATACGCATGTGGCATCAAGATCTCTCAAACAAAGATGAAAAGTTAGTGCAATAATTGATCGTAATTGAAATATAACAAATTTACAAAACTCCAAAGCATTTCCTATTATTTTTCATGTATCATTTTATCACCAAAGAGTTTATCGAAATTAATGAAGAAAAATTAATAGAAAAAAAAACAAATAATACCACTCTAAATGGAGGGGGTCCTGAACCTGTTTACAAGGAGTGAGTGTCCAGCAAAAGACTACTCGGGCGCGAGGCCTATTCAGAAGGGCCAATGAGCATTGTTTCTTGTTGCAATTATGGCTTCACAAAAAAAATTGAAAATGGGCCTATGGATTCCGGCCAGCCCATGGTCCAGTGACAACCTCCATTACCATAAGCATTACAGAGTCCTTCCCCTTCAACGAATCGCGCCGCTCAATCCTCTCTGTCCCTGATTGGTTTTATGGTTTCAATCTCTCAATTATGTCTTCTTCGGCGATCGTTAACAGCGCATTGTCGTACCGTTCTTGAGCTCTGTTCTTTGCGTCACGACCTCAACACGTCGAAATCGTCAATTCCAATTCAGCTTTGCACCAATTCGGTTTTGCCACCGCTCGTGATTAGGTCGCCTCTGACTCGAAGCTCTGCCTCAGATTTCGTTCCTCTTCGTCAGCAACACTTCAACTGTCGTGGACTCGCCCTCTCTATCTTGATGCATAACACCACCGTGAAAGTTGCTATGACATAGAGATAGGTATTGGTAATCGCTGCAATACACACTATGAAGCACAGAGAAAAACCAAAGGGGCCGAAATAGGTATGTGATCTCACTTTTTTTGTTTCCTCTCCTTTCTTTACTCTCCTTTCTGAATTCGTTTTCTGAGTTAGCGGTGCTTAGATATGGGATGTTATTGTCTCCTTGATGTTGAATTGTGCGTGTTTTACAGTGAGAAAATTTGAAGATACAAGGTCGCGAAGTGTTGAAAAAATGTGGATTCTAGGTGCAATTTGAAGATGAAGATTGTTGAAGGAGGATTGGTGATGCAGAGATGAAGGATGCGAGTGTTGTCGATGACGAAGATTTTCTGTGAGGAAGATGAAGGTTGAGGGTGATGGAGTGGGGATCTGGAGAGAGAGCCGAGGTAAGATGAAGGCGATGAATCTGAGAGAAGAAAAAATGGTGAAGGTTGTTGAGAAGGTTGAAGATGAATGTGAGAAGGTTCTTGCAGAGAAGAAGTTCAAAAAGAGAGTCGTCAAGTTTTCTGGTGAGTTCTCTCTTCCAATTCTGTTTGAAAACTGTTATCCCTTTTTCCTCTGACTTTTTTTGATGAATAATCGTGAATTCCCTCTCTCTCTTTTCTTATATCTGTTATCTTATGCTGGAAGTTTGTTAGAGAGTTTGTTAGCTGTTAGTTATGGACTATTAGTTTTGGTTGGTTAATAAGGAAATCAGTTAGCAGTTAGTTTCAGTTACAGTTGGTTTTTTGGTTAGTTAAGAAATTCTGTTATAAACTCCTTTTTTATGTGCAGGGCTGTTATGGACAGTTGGGATTCAGTTTTGAAAACGGTTAGGAGGTTCAGAAATTGTTAAATGGTTGTTTGGATGGTTTTGATTTAATGATTGTTTATGTATCGATTTACGCAGGTAGGCTGATTTATGCAGGTAGGCAGGAGGAACAACAAGGTAGCGTATTTGTGGTGGCATAAGTGTACTGTTTTAGGGTAAATCAAATTGGACAGCAACACAGCGAGGCGTAACAGCATATACAAGTTTTGGTTATGTTTGGATGCAGTCCCTGTAGTATGGTTCGTATTTTTGTGAATGGAAGACCTTACATGGTTTTGTATTGTTTGATTTGTGTAGGTCAACATGTGAAGGCGTAGCATGATATTTGAATGCAAGGCAGTTGACGAAGCAAGGAGTTTAGACACAAAGGCTAGTGAAGATAAAAGCAAAGCTTTGGCCATGGAGTTGATGAAGGTGAAAGCGAAAACATGGTTGAAGCTTAAAGTTAGGTGAAGATTGTAACATAGAACCTTTGGCCATAAAGAATGGAGCATGAATATTAGATAAAGGTTGAGGATGGAATCACTAGGCTTAGGATGAGCGCTAAGGTTTAGGAATGACTCTCATATTATTTTTGATGTAAAGGTCATGTAACATAGAAATATTTAGTTGTAATTGTCTTTATGGAATGAACACGGTTTGAATATCATTGATGAACCTTGTTTAAATTGGTCTGATGCTTGAGTGAGATCAAATAGATGGTGATATATTCGAACACAGCATGATAACGCTTGGGTGAATTGAACTTGAATTTTTATGAATTATTTGGATCCTGAATGAGTTCGAAATTGATGATGAAAGGTATAGAATTCTTGGAATATGGACTTGAAAAATGCTTTGCAATTTGAATTTTACACTTTACTTGTTGCTTGTATTTCAAGCAAACCACATGACTGAACCTTCCAAATTTAGCATGAGCCAAATCCAAACTTATGTCCTTGAATAGGTTGAACTCATGGAATCACTTGAATGAATGAATTAACACATCCAAATTCCATGCATAAGAACCTTAATCCTTTTGAGATGTACCTTGGTGACTGAATGATACCGAGATATTGATAAGAAACCAAGCTTTAACTCAAAATATCTTTATCTGAATCCCTGATGAAACCCTAGCATTCACAATCTTAACGCACTTAGTTCTTGAAGTAACTTCGATACAAACGACTGTATCCCCTGATGAACTTGGGGGAAGATACCCTTATAGCCTGATAAGAAATAAGTCCACAACAACCACGAATCAAAATCCTATCTCCAACCATGAATATTGAAGAAGCAGCTTGAATCTCTTGAATAAAGATAAGAGCCTCAAAGCCATACAGGAACCCTAATTTTCAAGATCCTTGATCACGTACCAAAAATGTTGTTAGTGAATGTATGCAATGTTAAATGACCTAATGGAGTTATGTACATGAGAAAAGTGCGACAATGCATAAACCTAATAAAAGTAGGAGGGTAGGACAAATTTAGGGTATTACACCATGGTATCGTTTTGTTGAACTTATATGGGATAGGCCCTGGCATGGTAATCTTCAGCGGTACAAACTTAGGATCAGGCGTAATCTTAACAGGCCTTTTGCAGGTCTTGGAAAGATTGTCGGAAATGGTGATTATAGCAATGTCATTGATTGGAGTAACAAGGGTAACAGGAGTAACATGAGTGATAGTAGCTACAGGAGTTTTCTTAAAGAGGATCTCTTGAGTATCCATCAGGCGTTGGATGCCTGATTTCAACAGCGGCCAGTCGGATTGCAAGGTTGAACAAAAGTAACAATCTTTTTCACATCCCGGGAAAATCCCGGCTTTCAACAGATTCGTTTTAATCATTGGCAACAGAGTCATTAATTCATCAACAATGGTAACATGAAGATCTTCCACAATAGCATGGGCATTATGACCATGTTTTGGCATAGGAGCGGATATCACATTAGGTTTTTCGGGGGCATCAAACTCTACCTCCTTGGCATCTATCAAATCTTGGATCTTGTTTTTAAGAGCCCAACAGTTGTTGGTATCATGCCCTACATTGTCCGAGTGGTATGCACATTGTGCATTTGAATGATAATAGGGAGAAGAGGTATTTGGGTTTTTTGGCGCTTCTTTCAAGTTGGTAAGGTTTAACTTTAACAGATGAGGGAGGACCTGAGCTGGTGTCATATTGATCCGGGTGAATTGTCGTTGTTGCCTTTCTACCCTTTGCTGATTAACTATAGATTGACTGCTTCGAGGTTGGTCGACTGAGGAGTTCTGGATCATCACAGCCCCCACCGTTGGTCGGTGCTCCATTCTTCCTTGATTTCTTTGGGAATAAACAGCAGAAGCTTCTTTCTTGGCTGGGAAGGTCTTCTTGACAGCAGTGGAAGCAGCTGCATCCTTCTGAATTTTACCACTCTTAATGCCAGCTTCGACCCTTTCACCTGTTAGTATTAATTCAGTGAACCCTGCAGATGAGCTCCCGATTAAGTGATTAAAGAATGGACCTGACGGGGTCCCTAAAAACATGTCAACCAGCTCTCTATCCGACAATGGTGGCTGCACCCTTCCAGCCAAATCTCGCCACTTATGGGCATACTCCTTAAATCCCTCATTAGAGGCCATACCCATACTCTGTAGTTGAGTACGAGTAGGCGCTAAATCTGCGTTGTATTGGTATTGTCGGTAGAAAGCAGCATCCAAATCTTCCCAGTTATGAACATCAGATCTCTCAAGTTGATAGAACCAGTCCAGTTGTGTACCCGACAAACTATCTTGAAAGAAATGGACCCACAGATCCTTATCAGAAGAGTGAGGTTGGATCTTTCTGACGTAGGACCTCAGATGCATCTTCGGACAGGACAAACCGTCGTATTTGGAAAATGTAGGCACTTTGAACTTGGGAGGAATGACGATCCCAACAACCAACCCCAGCTCTTCAAAATCCAATCCAGGAACCCTTTGCACTTCCATGGCTGCCAACCGCTCTTCCAGATTTTTATACTTATCGTCCGCAGGGGATATTGCTGCTCAGAGTAATCTTCCTCCTCTTCTTCTTCTTCCTCTTCAGCTTCAGACTCGGAGGGCATTGCAACTCCTTTACCTTTACCAACCCCTTCGTCAGACGTCGAGGGGAATTCCAGAACTCTCCTAGCCTAATGCTCAAATCTTCTTCCCATAGTGGCCACACCAGCCCTTTTCTTCTTTTTCTCTTTGTCTTTTTCCTTCTCTTTCTCTAACAGAGCTTTAAGGTCCTCTTGACCCTTTGCCAAGGTTATGAGGAGTTGTTGGAATTGCGAATTCTGTGCTTGCAGATCTTTAACCGTCTGCTCTATATCCATCTTGCTGAAATAAACAGCAGAAAGATAAGGAAACCTGGTGTGAAGACCTGTTTATGCATATGATGAATGATATGTTATTCATGTAATGCATTCAAGGATTCAGAAATTCAAAGTTGTTGCAAATAAAAAGAACACACGTCATATTAATAAGAAGAAATTTGTTAGTACATAAATGCCCCATGAGCAAAATATTACAAAATTCTTAATGTTAAAAGACATTGCGCATCCTCTTTGGTGCGATGTAAGTGTTGAGAGACTCCTCTTAGTGAAGTCGGCGGGTAAGTTCCAAAACCTTCTTCTCACTGGCATAGAAGCTGGCTTCAAAAGTATTTTGTTCTTCCTTGAGCTGTATCCAACTCCTTTGCAATTCTTCTAATGATGTTGGCATGTCAGGATGTAGGAGGGTGTATGGAACCTCTCCTTCCATAACAGGCTCTTTGATCACGGGGAGAACGTGATGGTAAGGCATCATAAGACTCTGGGTGCGGGTTCGTACCCACTTGAGGTAAGGCTCAAGGGGGATAGAATTTTTATGCCCCAGTGTCTTACTACCCACCTTGTTGGGCATCCTCCAAGCTCGGATAAACCTCTGTTGAAGTCCTTGAGCATTGTTGTCGAAGTCAAAAACCAAGTCAAGAATCAGCATATCATGAGGGCCATCTCTTCGGGCATACCCAAATTGTCTCAGAGCTAAACAGGGGTTGTAGGTAATGCCTCCCCTAATGCCAAGTAATGGGACATTAGGGAATTCTCCGCAACGATCAATGATGATGACATTTTCTCTAGACCGAGAACACCAATGAACATCAGAATGTGTGAGGGTCATCAACCGTTGTGACCACCTTAAATCCTGCTCATTCTTCAAAACTGATTGGGGAAGGTGAGAAATAAACCACCTTGCTAGAAGAGGAGTACAACACATGAGAACACCTTTTTTCCTCATTGTTCGTGTGTGAAATGAGTGTAGGATGTCCCCAAGCAATGTAGGCACAAGATTCCGAAATATGAAAATTTTGACAGCATTCACATCTATAAGCTGATCAGGGTTTGGGAACAAGACCAACCCATAGATGAGAAGTGCCACAATCTCCTCAAAAGCTTGCAGATCTAGAGAATTCCAGCAGTCTTGTGCCTTCTCAAACAGAAACTTTGCCAAGAAACCCTTGACACCACTTCTGGTTTCCCAGTGACCTTTGATATCATATGGTTGCAAGTGTAAGGTTTGAGCAACGTCTTCAAGCTTTGGTTCTCTTTCCGTATCGTTGTAGGGTAGTTGATGGAGAATAGGAATCTTCAGGAGTTAAGAAAATTCCTCTAAAGTAGGTACTAGTTGGTAATCAGGGAATGTGAAACAGTGGTGTAGGGGGTCAAAGAACTGGAAGAGAACCTTCACCATGTCTTCTTCAATGTTGAAGTTGACCAAGTTGAGAAGTCTACCATGTCTTTCACTGAAGAGAGAATTCTATGGAATCTTGGAAGTAAGCTCCTTGAGTTGAGGAGGGATTCTCACAAGATTGACTTGAATTGTTTTCCTGCGAAGAAATTCCATGACCTACAAAACAAGAACAAATATGAAGATCCAAACCCTTGAAATGGTTAGTGGATGCATATGATGCTTTATGATGTTCATGATGAATGCACAAGCATATGTACAAACAAGTCACACAAGATCCTAGTTTTAGGCTTGCATGAGGTTTCATAGGTAAGTACCCTCTTGAAGTTAGTTGGCTCAACCTGTCCTATAAATAGTAACCGGGTTCTAAGGAGCTCAATATCACTGGATTATTTTCTGTGTTCATTGTTTCAGTTTAGCCACTTAATTGGCGACCTAAATATTCCAAGAAAACAACCCTCAATGAGTGCAGTATCGAGTATCTACCAACTTCGGACTGCACCAAAGCTGGTCATCTCACTACCCCTAATAAGGCCAAGATGGTCAAGTAAGGTTCTAAGAGTTCATTAGTGCTTTATGACATCACTCAGCGGCCCCGTATTCTCTTTGATTGACTCAAAGGCTACTGGTACCCACAAATATGTCGCACTAATATATCTATTGCTTCAACCATGTCGGTATACCCCGCACAGTTTCCACAATGTATTGCTATTTATCTATGAATGTTTCCCAAATCCGGGTAGAGGATTTCATGCCCAAACAATAGAACCAAATGTAAAGCAATCAAAGCAAACAAGATAAGCATGCAAAAGGTGATCTAAACCCTAAGGTTACTCCACTTTTAAAGAAGTCCCCAGCAGAGTCGCCAGTTCTGTGATACAGTGGGAGAACTGACTTGAGGTTTTGCGTTTTGTGTTCGCAAATGTTTCGGTTTAGCAAGAGTCACCACCGACTTTTTATTTTATCCTAAGGAAAGGTCAAAAAGCACAGGAAAGACCTTTGAGATGTTTTCTCGAGTTCGGGGAGTAGATTATGAAAAGGGAAGGTGCAAGCACCCTTTTCATCCATGGTTATCCATGGGCTCTTAGTTACTTGTTTAGATCACTTGCTTTTGCTTTTTAATTGTTTGAAATGGTGCTTTGTGTGTGGTTTTGAAAGATGTTTTGAAAAGAGGCCATCATTGTGGCAACCTTTGTAATGATTCTTGTTTGAATGTATACAAAGGTGTTTTATCTTTTGAAAAGATTTCAATGTTTGAAAGTTTGTTTTGGGAAATGTTTTGAAATTGTGTTGTGAAGTGTGTTTGAAAATAGCAAGGATGTTTTACAAGCTTTTGATCAAGTAACTAAGAGCTATCTACCCTAATTTACTCAAAGATCTTTCCTAATGTTTTTAACCCTTTTGCCAGTGTTGTTTTACCATTGCATTTGGTAAACAACCTTGTATTAGGATGTTAAACAGGACAGGCGTGGGTCATCGTACAGACCATGATAGCAATTGTGTTAGGTATTTTTGGCAAATTTTTTGAGGGACTTGATCATTTTTGTTTAGGCAACTAAAATAGCGTCATCGAGGGACTATGATCTTTTGTTTTGTTTTTGTTTTGCCAAAGTACCCAACATGCATAACATGGCCCATTTTTAAGGCAACAAGTGGATTGTAACCCTAGGGATGCAAGTGTGCATTGTGTATTGATTTTCATACATTTTTGTCTTTGATTAGGTCAAGCTACTTGTTGATTTTGGATTTTTGCATACAAACCCTAATCTCTAATCATGGCATAATTGAAAGCATAAAGTGCGAGAATTAAAAGTCTAAGCTATTACAACATGATTATGGGGATGGAGATACAATCTTTGAATGGGGATGTATTTGACAGGAGATATAAATCCTAATTTACTATTACATCCAAATTGAATTCAAATGCATAAATAAATGGACAACATTTAAATAAACAAAATAAACAAATATATCAAATAATATGAATTATGCAAAAAAGTTTATATTTATTTTCTAAGTATGTAAAAACATTTAATGTAAAAATAAAGAAATAAATAAAAGATTAATTTTATTAGGTTAAGGGTGAAACCCTAATTTCTTTAAGAAAGTAAATATATTAATTATTTTATCTATATACAAATAAAAATAAAATAGTATTTGTAAAAAATAAAATATATTTAGAAAAAAAATATTTTTAAGTATAAATAATAATAAAAGTAAAAATGTAATATTTTATATTTTTACTCTAAAGTATTTAATAACATAAAAGTATATATATATATATATATATATATATATATATATATATATATATATATATATATATATATATATATATATATATATATATATATATATATATATATATATATATATATATATATATATATATATATATATATATATATATATATATATATATATATATATATATATATATATATATATATATATATATATATATATATATATATATATATATATATATTGTGAACAAAAATAAAATTATGATTTATATATTATTTTCAAGTTTTTTTTAATAAATAAGACAAAAGTAATTAATTGCTTTTTATGTTAGAAAAATAAAAATAAAATGCAAAATAAATGTGAAAAAATTATAAAAATATTTTTTGAGTATTTTTTATATTTGGGAATAAAAAAATATAATCAAAAATGAAAATAAAAATATAAAAATATAAAATATCAAGAAATTGGGCCAGGGGGTGCAAAAAGGAAAAGGGAGGTGTCAAAAGTAGCCAGGACCAAGTCCAGCCCAAACCAACTTCATCTTCAACCTTCTGATTTTGAAAACGCGCGCGCCCTGTACAATTGTCAGATCCTGTATACGAGTTCTATTGCAAAAACACATAACATCAAATTTGTAGAGCATTTCAAGACGAATCCAACCATATAAAGAACTTGTCCTAACTCTCAAAAACCAGAGAGAATTTCTCTGACCCTAAAATCTAACCTAGTTTTTTCAGTATGTTCATGGATGAAATTCTCTTAGCATGCTTAATATAAATGAAAACTGAGCATATGTACAGCTTCATGGCAATGAATACTACATTTCTTATTCACAAACCTAAGGCTAAATGTTCCTAAATAGAGAGATAGGAAGTGGACAAAAACCTGTTTCAGCTGACTTCGTGTAGGGCAATGTAGAGCTTTTCAACAAGGCTTGAGATGTCTGGGAGCTTGCTTGAACTTCACTTGACCTTCTCCAATACCCTGCTTGCCTTGAATATGCTTGAATCAGCCTACAGAACTCAACCTGCACAAGCTCAAAATGAAAATGGCAAACTTTGTAAATGGAGTTACAGTTGGTGTTTGAGGTTTGGGATAACTTGGATGAGTTGAATGGAATGTGTTTGAACCAACTTGGGGCAAAACGCACGAGCCAATTGAGCTATGGAAGTCAAGTTGCAGGTCCTGCCCTATTTTACCAATGGAAGGTGATTTCTGGCTAGGGGATATTTAGAGGCTCAAGCAATCGTGTTTCTGGCTCAAAGGGGTGTGAGAAAGATGTTCAAAATGCTTGCACAAGTTTCTTTGGGCTGATGTTCAAGTTTTTTATGTTTTTGACAAGTTTCTTGTTTTTGAAGCAAAAT
Source organism: Vicia faba (assembly GCA_948472305.1). Lineage (NCBI taxonomy): Eukaryota > Viridiplantae > Streptophyta > Magnoliopsida > Fabales > Fabaceae > Vicia > Vicia faba. The sequence goes on along the minus strand of CATIWC010000813.1, from coordinate 95,558 downwards.
GTGGGAAGTGATTGAAACAGGCTTGTACAGGCTATCCTTATGCTTGCATACTTTGCCCTTGGCCCCCCCAACTTGTAGATTTGATTAGCTGCATAAGATATGGATCAATGCTCAAGAAATCAGTTTTGTAATAAAGTATGATTTTAAACAAAAATGGAAACTTTGCTTTTTCTACTTAGGGATTAGTTTTATGTACAATGCCCTAATGACCAAAACAATGTATTAGACCAATGGATTTGCATTAAATTATTGAGTGTGAAGTGGTTTAGAGGCCTGTAATCTAGTGCAAAGCATGCTGACTTGAAATTGCGACTTGTATGAACATGAATATGCCATGGATGAAAAGTGAGTTTTTGCCAACTTCAAGCTTTTGATTCTATCTAACCACAAATGTGTTTGAGGAGTTCTTGGACATTTTGGAAAGCTTGCAACATACTCTACAATCCATATTTAAAATGAAACTTGATATTCTAAGTGGAACTATGTGAAAATGGCCATGAAGATAGGTCAAAATCCTGCATAAACTAGGACAAAATTTCACTAAGTTAAAAGTTTTAGGGACCCTTGTTCCAAAAATCATAACTTGAGATCCAAGCTTCTTTTGAGAAAACTTTGTGAATCAAAGTTTTAGACTTTGTGGAGGACTAGAACTTTCATGTTGTAAGTTTTGTTTGAATCCAATTGCATCATGGTGAAAATGTTGGGAAAAGTTAGGAAAAATTAAGAAAATTTCATAACTTAGAAAAATTCTAAGTTATGAAATTTTTCAACTTTAAACCCTAATTTGCAAAAATGGGTTTCTTGATGAACAAGTTTCATGTTTTGACACATCTTGATGAAAGATGACCCTTGGCACTTGATTTTGACCAAAAAGTCAAAGTTTGACTTTTCAGTGTACAGTCAAATTTTGATCAGTTGACGGAAAAATTCATCTGTCAATCCACTGCAATTGAGATCTTTTGAACTTGTTGAATAAGTCAAGATGATGCCATTAAGTCCTTGAGTCCATGGTTGAACCCAATTTGCCATTGGCTAAGTAAAAAATCAGAAATTGCATTTGTACAATCAAAACCCTAAAAATGACCATTTTGCCCTTTTGGTAATCTGATCAAATTTCTTGTGGAGTTGTGGTCCAAACTTGATCAAATGGTTCATATGAGTTCATAATGTTAATGTGGGTCAAAATTCATGAGGTTTGACTGTAAATTGGCCACAGTTAACTTTTTTTCCCAATATAGCTGATTTCTAGGCCAACTGTCCAATTGACTGGGCAAAAATTTGATTCAAGGCTTGAAACTTGGTATGGTCAAACTTATGAGTCCATCCTGAAGTATGAAAGTCATTTTGAGCATTAGAAATCCAAAATTCTCTGTGCAAACTCAAACCCTAATTTAGGTCAATAGTGCAAAGAGATGTCTTGAGCAGAGCAAACCCTAGCTTGATCTTGAGTTCAAAGAGCCTTGTGATGAGAAATGTTGATAAAATGAGAGGGAAAATTTTGGGGTACAACAGCGTCTAAGTACAACATGAGTTGCGGGTGACACAGACGAAAACTGGTAGGGATCGATTGTGAACCCTTTCCTCTCGCCTCTCTTTTAGAGGACTTAAGAATGGTTTCCACAAAAGGACCTAAAACCATCCCACCGCTATACAAGCATAAAATGTAAACATACGTGCGGAATTTCCCATTAATCTCAGATGAGGCTTTAAACAAACCAAGCATAGATAGAATACATAAAGCGGTTCCTGCTACAGGTCTTTAAACAGATACTTAGAGCGCACACTCTTTTATTTCCTGCTTCCTACTTCTCATGATCTTTAGAAAGTGGTAAAATGCAGTATTTACAATATTTACAACAATAATGATCTGAATGTATACCAAACAGATAAAACAAATTTGTATACATCAAACTCTAAAACAAAATATCTGAATCTTCACAAGCTCCTAAAGCTAGCATCAACAAGAGAAGCGTCAGAAATATAGCACAACAAGTGCAAGCAAGCGTATCCATCTTTGGAGCGGTCAATGTCCGAACTCATTTCTCAAGGCATGCACAACTCACCAAAATGGTTAGCAAATAACAACACAATTGAAATACAAATTGTAAGTAAGCAACAATAATTACAAGTAAACATGATTATGTATAATATAAAATGAGTAAGTTGCTTCAAAACAGAATGGCATTTTCGGGCAGCATTGTATTAGTTCAGAAAGAGTACCAAAGTTAGCATGGAAGCGGAAGAAATGAGATCAGATATAAGTATGAACATGAATGGTCAAATGGTAAAAAGTGAACCATGTTTAGACGCTAATAACAATACTCCGGACAGCCACGCCACATTCAAGTAATTAAACTCAAAAAGCGGTAAAAACGCATATGTACAAGTTAACGGTATCAACAAAACGCGATATTTACATAAAACGGTAATCTCTTGAATGTCAACATCCAATGCACAAGCTACCAGGTTAGTTGGTATGCTACAAGTTAGTATATTTTCAAACTAGGAGGAAATAGTATCACAAACCGAAATTAGTGTAAAAAGGTATTTTTCAAGTTACGGTATAATATGTGCATAAACTGAAAAGCACATCCGAAACAAACGGTAACCTTTTGAAAATTGTTCGGAATGAATTGTGAAAATTAATGGAACTTATATTCATGCAAACGGTCACAAAAATGCAATCGATTCGTCCAAATTTCACCCGAAAATATGATTTTCGCAATAGTACAGCTTCAAGGAAATCGGGTAAAAAAATGTCCGAATCAAAAAACTGTACGTGAAGAGAGTTTCGAATGGCTCAAGAGATATGGTTTTCATTAAAGAAAGTTGAAAAAACTCAAAGCGGATCAAAAGTTATGGCAAGATACCGTTTATGTCAAGTTTTGGACATTTTCCAAGAGAAGAGCCAATTTCCATTAAACTCAAATCAAGCTTTATCAAATGTGTTTCATTATAATGCTTTGAGTTTATTAGAAACCAATGCAACTCATGAAAATTTCCAAATGCAAGAAGTCACACAACAAAATAGCAAAACAAACATTATGTGCAAAGTGAGAAAAAGTGTTAGTATCTAGAGTAAATGTTAGCATTCACATGAAGAACTTGTTTGAAAAGAAGCAAATTTCTATGTCAAAATGGATATTCTGGATAGCAATACCATTCTCATGTTATCAAGCTCAAAGAGCGGTAAAAATGCACATAAACAAGTTACCGGTGTCAAAGACGGTAAAACTATAAACACCGAAACAATTTAAACAAAATTAGAATGCCTATTTCAGACAGCAACTCATGCTTATGAAAATGGCCGACAAGTTGGCATAAATCGTCACACAAAAATGTGCCACGAGTCAAATATGATGCAAAAAAATAAGACACCAAAACTTTAGTTTATAAGTCGAAAACTAAACGAAAAGTGCTCGGAAATAACCATAAAAATTTAAGTGACATAGAAACGTGCCAACGGTTCCAAAAACCAATTCGGTTCGGCCAAATTTCTATCCGAAGTGTAAAATCCGAAACAGTACAATAGCACGAAAATGGATCAAAACTGGTTCGATTCGAAAAAGTAATCATGTGAGGAGCTCTGGATGGCTCAAGAGACATGGTTTTCATTATAGAAAATTGGAAAAACTCAAAGCGGATTGAAAGTTAAAGAAAAAATGAGTTTATGTCAAAAAATGTCATATTTTCCAAATGTTGAGATGTTTTCCACTAAACTCAATCAAACTTGTTTAAACTGAGTTTTACAATGGTATTAAAATTTATTGAAACTCATCTCAACACCTAGCAATGACAATCAACAAGTATTCACAAATATTTGGCAAATAAGTGAGTTTTATGTCAAAAGTGAGAAAATATTAGTAACTTGAAAATGCTATGTACAGGATACATCATAATGCAAGGAAGCCTCATGAGATTATCAACCAAAAAACACGCAACAAAGGCCAATTACTTTGACATCAAGACCTTGAAGAAAACTCACAATATAAAGTTCCAAATTCATGAGTTTATGTCATTTCTTTTATGTAAACTTGCAAACTTAATACAAACTCATGAATCAAGTTCACTAAATGTAAATTCTCTACAATATTTTGATGTCAAGCATTGGATACAATCAAAGAGTTATCATTAAACTACACTAAATGTTAGCGTATGTTAGTTTCTATACAACTACATTCTTGAAGATTTACTTAGAACTAGTTTAAGTTAGTTCCAAAGGTGAACAAAATTCAAGATTCAAGAAACTAAACTACATCTAGGTTTGAGAATCAAAACTAAATCCTATCTGTTAGTTTAGGAAAAATCAAATAAGATTCACATCTAAAAACTTCAACAAAGTTAGTTTATGCTAACACTATTTACTAAACCAAAAATCAACCTAAACTCCTAGCCTAATCTTGGATTCAAGCTAAATCTTAGTTGAATTCCATGTTCCGATTAACAATTACATCAATTCTTGGTTAATATTCAACAAGACAATTTGCAATTTTCAATTTGCAAGAGAAGAAGATATAGAACCTTACCTCAAGAATTGGAGAATTTGCAGAATTGGAGAATTTGCAGAATTGAAGAATTTGTAGAATTGGAGAACTTGCAGAAATGAAGAACTTGCAGATTTGAAGAATTTGCAAAATTGAAGAACTTGCAGAATTGAAGAACTTGCAGGAAGCCTGAAGTAATGCGCGGCCGAAGGGAGTATTGTCGGAGGAGGGAGCGTGCCGAGAGGAAGAGAGTTTGGCGGAGGGAGATGTGCCGAGATGAAGGGAATCCGACGGAGGGAGATGTGTGGCCGGGAGGGGCTGCTTGCCAGAGGAAGGAGGCCGTAGAAGGAGGTCGATCACCGGAGGGAGGAGGTCGATCGGAGCTCCGATGATGGTTGATGGTGGTTCGGTTGTTGGTGAGGTAGAGAGAGTAGAGAGGTTTATGAGTTTTTTTGGTAAAATGAAGAATGTTCCTAATTTTTTTGGGGGGAAATATTTATATAGTATTTGAATTTTGAACTAAACTTTCAGCTTATTTACCGTTTAACCACAAATTAAACAATGATCTGTGAAAATTTCCGACGCATTTCTGACGAAAATTCAATAACATCTGACATGTTTGAGTGATGGGACATCACGACCAAAAATTATAAAAGTCAAAATATTAGCTTATTTGACCTCTGCTACTCGGTAACGTCACAAGGTCGTGCCCAAGAAATCATAACCTCGATTCGACTTTTCCAGGAAAAATATGTGTCTTTAAGCGCCCGACATCGTGTCAAAAAATGAGAGTCGTCTGATAAACGGTTGATTTCCCATGAATTTATAGTACAATGGCGTTCAGTCTATTTTGCTGGTACGAATAACCCATTTTGCGAAATAAACCAACAATAGAGGTTTTCGGGCTACCGTTTGTCTTGTAAATATGAAACAGAATTGAAGTAGAGAAAATTAGCAAGCCAACGCTTCGAGAACAAGCGTGATTCGATAAAAATTGACCGAGTTATGAATTTTTAAATATTGGAAACCAAATTGACAGGTACCAAATAATTCCTCAGTAATTCACAATTTATGCAGCCTTCCTCAAATCATCAACTGTCTCCCCCGGACATCCATCAAGAGGATATCAAGACGGAATTTTGGACACCAAAATCACGCTCATACAGTACTCGAGCCAGGAGATATAAATTTTTTAATATGCACAAAGCACGGTGTAGCGGTAGAAATGTTTAAGACTAAGCCATTGGATTGACTAGACTTATACAAATCAAAAGCAAAATCACCACTGCGCTTTATTGTTTCTAAAGGAATGGGAAAAGAGCGAGTAACCCAAAAAAAAGAGGGGGAAAGATTCTAGGTAAGGGGGTTGGTTATGCAAAGGGAAAGTATTAGCACCCTAAACATCTACGGTACTCCGTAGGAATCTCTTTGTAAAATCTGTATATTTTGGCTATGAAAAAAAATGTTGTATAAAATAGATGGTGGAGGTGAGAACTGAAATATATTTTTTATGATTTTTGCACCCGCCGCGGTTGCGAACCTTTAGTGCCTACGTACCACATTTTCGTGCAATAGGGGATCAGGGTACACGTAGTTCCTCTTTTAAAAATTTTAAAATACAAATGTGTTGGTTAATTTTATGAGATAAAATGTCATCGTCATTGGCCGTGTGGCAAACATACTTACCACCCACAATCATGAGAAAGGAGACTTTTCATCATCTCAAAGTGGAGGATATGGCTTGGATTTTAGAATCAACAATGCCTCACTTAACACCCAAGTGGAAAATATCTCTCCTCACTATATATTGTAAAAGTATAGTTGTTTGCATCACTACAAGGATTGACAAGATCCTATCTTTTTTTTTGATAAAAATTTAAAGATGAAAGCCAAAGTGGCAAAATAGTTTGAATGAGATTGATTGACTTTTAGTCTTCTCACAAAAAAGGATGTCAAAGTATTATTAAGTTTATTGAAGTTTATTTATGAAAATGTTTGAAAATACATGGACCTAAGTCCAAGTTTATTATGAAAGTGGTTCAAGTTTAAAACAAGAAGAGTTTTCAAAAGGAGGGAGAATATTTTTGAAATTAAAGAAGATGGGAGAAGAAGAAGAGGTTATCCTAAAGCATAAGGTAAAATTTAGGGATAAGAACCATCTAAGCAACAAGAAGCCAATACTTGACACTATGAGCCAACATAGAATTCTCATTCTTTGGATTGAAACCAAACAAGCAAAAATACTAGACCTCTTGAGAGAACCAAATTTCAAGTGTATTAAGTCTTCACAAAAATTAGGCAGAGTAACGGCTGTATATGGGTGAATTCCAGATTACAAACAAAGGGTGTAATCACAATAACATGCACATAAAACAAACAAACAACCCAATATCTTGAGGTAAACCTCAAGAGTTCCAGACAAAATAATCAAATAAGATCACAAGGTCTCCAATCATAGGCCAAGGTTTCTAATCCTATGTCCAAAAAGTCCAATGCTCCATAATATCAAGGATAGTAACCAAATAGTCCAAGTATCATTAAAGATTTTTAAGGTTTATGTTGATTATTAGGTGTTTTTAAAAAGAAAAGTAAAACTCAAGTGAGCAAAAATAAAAATGACAAGAAAGTAAATACTCAAATGAGCAAAGATGAAAATGACATGAAATTTAAATGCTAAAAGTAAATAGTGCATAAAAATAAAAGGGGCATATAAAAGAATAAAGGATAAAGTCAATTATTAGTGATTAGTGGTTAGTTGGATGATAATCTTGAAACTTGCATTTGGGACTCACTAGAGGATTGGTAGAACCAAAGCCTCCACACAACAAGTTGCATTTGCTTTTTGTTAAGTATATCATCCATTTGGAATCCTTATGAGTATCATTTAATGATCAACGATGTTTAAGTGATCCGCGTTGACCAAAGGTGTTGTAGATCCATTAGAGGATTGGTAGAACCAAGGCCTCCACACAATGAATCTCAAGGTTATTAGATCAAAGAGATCAAATTAACATACTTGAGCTTGCAAATATAAGTTTGGGCCATGAATGATCATTTATTCGAATCGGGACAAAATTTAGCGCTATGTTAAGCAATCATAAGTGGACTTATATAGAAGTCGCACCTATTTTGAGGCCGGTCAATAGCAATCTATACACCATTGATTTTGAGACATGATATAGAGATTATGCTCCAACAACATTTAGTGCAATAAGAAGGGGATGAGATGAAGAGGGGTGGGAGAGAATATACAAACCACTTTTGGATTAAATTTAATCAAACTATTATTAAAATTATTCATCCATTTTTATGGAGTTAGACTCAACACCATGGATTCAATGATGTTAATAAAGTTCATGATAAAAAATTTAACCCAAGATCAGCCAGAAAATAGTAATGAAATAATATTACATTTTAATATATACAAAAAGGTTTAAAAATAATGTTTAAAAATAGAAATAAAAGAGAAAAATATCAACTATGTTCAAATTAATCAAGAAATAAAAATTAAGATCATAGAAAAATCAGAAAAGGACTCAAATAATTTTATAATTTTTTTGGTAATTTTTTAAAGTAGGAAACTATTTTTAAAATTAAAATAAAGGGGTAAAATAAACCAAAAATGATTAAAAAAAATAGCAAAGTCAGAAACAAAAATAAAATAAAGTCACCAATATTTGTCACAATATCATTGGATCATTCCATTATTTTTTCAGAATTTAAAAATGCATAAAAGTATTTTTAAACATTTAAATCAATTCAAATAAAGTGAAAATTTATAAAAAATACCAAACCACAAAATTAAATTGTGAAAAAATAAAAATCAGAAAGAGAATAATAAAAAATATTTTCATAATTTTTTCAGATTTTTTGGACTAAAAATGAATTTTCTATGATTTTTTGAAGTATAAAACAATTAAATAAAAAAATCAGAAAAGAAAATAAAATTAAAAAATATGTTGACCATTGGATTAGAGTCAAAATGCGTTAGTAATCAGATCCAAAGGATCCGGCGCATTGTGCATATCATGGTCATTAGTGAATAAAGCACTGAATCAATTATTAAATCAGAATTTAAAAATAACAAGTGGCACGCCATCATTGGTTGGAAGATGACACGTTGGTCATCTTCAACCTTCAGCCAACGTGAATTACAGGTCTCTCAATCTGTAAGATCAGAAGCTCAGACCTATGCCATTCGTTTTGTCTCTTCAAGACGAAGACAACCACACCCCCGCGTCAAATTTATATAAATTGTAGCTCAAGCAATTTGGAAAGAAAGTTCTGAAAAGGGATTTGAAATTTCATGGTCAAAACGTGTTTCCAGTCAAAAAGCAAGTGTTGCAACTAGAACCAGGGCAATGAGAGCATCACAATGATATCAAAGTTTTGAAGAATTGATGAAGGAATCTACCTATTGAAGTTGAGTTGCAAAGCTCTGAAACATAACTTATATGGAGCATTATAAGGCACGATTCTTGAATGTAATTATATGGTTAGCTTTAGGGAAGATCAAGGAAGGTGAATTGATGAAAAAATTTGGATTGAAAAAGGCTTGTATATGGATTTCGAAGTTAATGAATTCTGAGTTATGGAATAAGTTTGGCAGGGTGATTCTGGCTATCTGAGCTTGAGAAAATGAATGGGATAATTCATATATTTATAGGAGAAGAAAATGGGATCAAAAGGAAGAGTGAATGATGCATTTTGGAGGGAAATCATGCAAACCTGATGCACGAGTGAAGTGTGATCTTATTTTCACCAAAACTCATCCAATCCTTGCATTTTGAGGTGCTAAACACTTCTAGAAAGTTTGTTAATCAAGTTTAAATAAAAAACGCATATAAATCTTGTGATTAGAGGCCATATTATGGATTTCAAAATTCTGGCTTGGTGAGAAATTCAGTTCCAAGTTACCAATTTCAAAACAATGGCATTTTCAACTCAAGGGGTCTTAGGGTATGATTCTTGATTCTTTAGAAAGATGAGGTTACAAGCTTTGCAATGGAAAAAGAATAGATTTAAATGGATGCTTGAGCTGAAAGTTGCAATGAGTCAAAGTTGGAGAAAAAGGGTTGACTTTCCATACTTAGAAATATTTCAAATTTTTCTTCAAAAGTGACCTATAATGTCTTGCATCCAAACATAGCCTTCCACTTGGAATTTGCTCTTGACTAAAACAGATGGAATGAAGTATATCTCTTGAATGACATTTTGAAACTTTAAACATTCTAAATCTCCAAAAATTGAGAAAGTTATGGCTTGTTGAAGTTGGCAAAATTTCATAAAATGACATATAATCTTTTGTTTCCTTAAGGCAACTTCCATCCATTTTATCACTTTGAACATAAAAGAAGGAATAAAGTTCACATCTTCAAGATCATTATGGAAAAAGAATGGGCTCAAGGTAATAAAAATTGACCAAGTTATGATCATTTTAAGTCACACATGAAAAATTGGGGATTCATCTAGAGGACTTGTAATCTTTCTTCCTCATCAAGTTTCTTCCACATGAAAACTACTTGGAAATTTTGAATTGATTTGTTAATAACCCTTTGAAGATAAGTATGTCTTTGGAATCACTCAAAAATACCAAAAAATGAGAAAGATATACTCCTTTGAAGTTCAAAGCACTAGCTCCTAGATTAAGAAACATGCCTTGAGGAACTTTGACAATTTTGAACAAACTTCTTGTACCAAAACAAATTATTTGTAAATATAAGTTGTTGAGGATGATAATGAGAACTCATAGCAACCACATCCACTTCCATATCTTGAGAATTGAGAGAGATATGCACTTGTGACCAATGGAACAAAGTCTTGTCCAAACATGACTATTTCTTCAATCAATCCCTTGTACTTTTTGGATCAAATTTGATAATCTTGAAATATGGTGAACCAAAATAACCTTGTCATGCCATTTCCTCCAAAACAACTTCAATGGTGAGGCTTGAACTTCTCAAGCTTTATTGACTAGGGCATGGAAATAAACTCATGAATCCATGAGGCAACTTGTTAAATCCCATTGCCTTTACTTACATGGATAATAAGCAAGACCAACCAACATTGCATTTTATTAATTGAAAGAAGAAATAAAGACAAAAAATATTCATGATCATAAAAGAATAAAAGTCAAGTTGCTTGGTGATTCCTCAAAGTGCAAAGCTAAATATAGGGAGGGGAACCAAGAATCCTAGTGTGATCTTATTGTAATGGAATCAACATGGTATGATGAAGGGATCTTAGGGGGGGGATTGGGGTACAATAGTTGGACTTATTTAAGTTTCTTTTATTCGGAGATACGGAGGTTAAAAATCTTCGTGTCGACGCGATCAAAGATACTTAAATATAAAACAAACCCTATTTTTGGTCCTAAGATGCCATGCAAATGTTTATGATCACGAATGCATATGAACATGACCAAAGAGACGCAGAACACCATTGGGGATGTAACAATAATAATGAAACAAGAGAGCGACCCGACCAGGAAAATAAATCACTGGTGGATCAAAAGACCCGAACCAGAGAGGATGGTAAAATGGTCAAAGGATACACCAACTCCTACTGGAGGTAAAGCTACCAACATTCACTGAAGGTAGAAGGAAAAGAAATAACAACACCAATATTCACTGACGGTGAGCTACCAACATTCACTGAAGGTGGAAGGAAAAGAAATAACAACACCGACGTTCATTGACGGTGAGCTACCAACATACACTGAAGGTAGAAGGAAAAGAAATAGCAACACCGATGTTCACTGACGGTGAGCTACAAACGTTCACTGAAGGTAGAAGGAAAAGAAATATCATAGCATCGCCGTTCACTGACGATGAACTACCAACGTTCACTGGGGGTAGCAAAAAGATAACAATCACCAACTTTCACTGATGGTGATCTACCAACTTTCATTGAAGGTAGAAAGATAATATATCATAGCATCGTCGTTCACTAACGATGAACTACTAACGTTCACTGAGGGCATCAAAAAGATAACAAATCACCAACTTTCACTGATGGTGATCTACCAACTTTCATTGAAGGTAGAAAGAGAATATATCATAGTATCGTCGTTCACTAACGATGAACTACCAACGTTCACTGAGGGCATCAAAAAGATAACAAATCACCAACTTTCACTGATGGTGATCTACCAACTTTCACTAAAGGTAGAAAGGGAATATATCATAGAATTGCCATTCACTGACGATGAACTACCAACGTTCACCGAGGGTAGTAAAAAGATAACAAACACCAAATTTCACTGATGGTGATTTTTGTACCCCAAAATTTTCCCTCTCATTTATCAAGACTTTTCTCACAAGATTTCTTTGACTCAAGACTGGATTAGGGTTTGGTCAGCTCAAGACATCTCATCTTGCATTGATAACCCAAAATTAGGTTTTGAGTTTGCACAAGGATTTTTGGACTATCAATGCTTCATATGACTTTCAAACATCATTATGGACCCCTACGATCACTCATGACAAGTTTCAAGCATTGAACCACATTTTTGATCAGTCAATTGGACACTTGACCTAAAAATCAGCTGTATTGGGGAAAAAGTCAACCATGGCCAATTTACAATCAAACTTCATGATTTTTTATCCACGTCAACATTTTAAACTTATATGAATCATTTGATCAAGTTTGGATCATAATTCTTCAAGAAATTTGATCAAATCATCAAAAGGGCAAAATGGTCAAAATTAGGGTTTTGATTGAGGAAGGGCAATTTCTGATTTTTAACCTAGCAAATGACCAATTGAGTTCAAGCATGATTTAAAGGATTCAGTGGCATCATCTTTACTTAATTACATGGCTCAAAACATCTCAAATTCATTGGATTGACATATGAAATTTGCAGTCAACTGATCAAAAGTCAACTATACACTGAGAAGTCAAACTTTGACTTTTTGGTCGAAATCAAGTACCAAGGGTCATAATTCATCAAAACATGTCAAAATTTGAAACTTTTTCACCAAGAAAACCAAATTTGAAAATTAGGGTTTGAATTTAAAAATTTTCCTAACTTAGAAATTTTCTAAGTATAGAAAATTTTCTTATTTTTTCTCAACTTTACACCACTTTTTCACCATGATGCATAATGATTCAAGGAAAGTTCCCAACATGAAAATTGTAGACCTCCATGAAATATACAACTTTTCTTCACAAAGTTTTCCCTAAAGATGCTTGGATTTCAAGATATAAATTTGTGAATACATGGTCATGAACTTGTTAACTTAGTGAAATTTTGCCCTAATTTAGGCAGGTTTTGGACCCAACTTCATGGCCATTTTCACCTAGTTCCAAGAGGTATCTAAAAATGCATTTCAAATATGAATTATAGAGCATATTTCAAGATTTCTAAAATGTCCAAGAACTCCTCAATATCATTTTTGAGTAGGGATAATCGAAGAGATGATGTTGGCCATTTCTCACTTTTTGTCCAAGCCATTTCATGAAGAACAAAGTTGCAAATAAATCCTATGCTGGCTAATTCATGTTGTACAGGTCCTAAACTTGTTCCACACTCCTTAATTAAATGCTTACTCAGTTGACAAAGCTTTGATCCATGCTTTTGAACCTTTATCCAACTTGTAATTCCATTTATGGCAAAAATGTTCCATTGCCATTTTGAAAAAGAGCAACTTTTGCAAACTTTACAATTTTGAGCATTGGACCTGTCCCCTTGGCACATATGTGATACGGTGGGATAACTGACTTGAGGTTTTGATTTTGTGTGTGCAAATGTTCGGTTTAGCAAGAGTCGCCACCGAATTTTTATTTTATCCTAAGGAAAGGTCAAAAAGCACAGGAAAGACCTTTGAGATATTTTCTTGGATTCGGGGAGTAGATTATAGAAAGGGAAGGTATTAGCACCCTTTATATCCATGGTTATCCATGGGCTCTTAGTTACTTGCTTAGATCACTTTCCTTTGCTTTTCAATTGTTTGAAATGGTGCTTTGTGTGTGTGGTTTTGAAAATGTTTTGAAAAAGATACCTTGTCTAGGCAACCTTTGTAACAATTCTTATTTGAATGTTTTACAAAGGTGTTTGTCTTTTTGAAAAGATAATTCAATGTTTTTGAAAGTTGTTTTGAAGTTGTGTTGTGATGTGTGTTTGAAAAATGGCAAGGATGTTTTGCAAGTTTGATCAAGTAGCTAAGAGCTATCTACCCTAATTTACTCAAAGATCTTTCTTATGTTTTTAACCCTTTTAACAGTGTTGTTTCACCATTGTGTTTGATGAACAACCTTGTGTTAGGATGTTTAATGGGACATACGCGGGTCATCGTATGCAATCATTAAAGGCAACTTGTGAGACGCTCTAGCAATTTCGTAAGGGACGAGATCCATGCTTTGATCTCGTTTATGGCAAAAATGTTCCATTGCCATTTTGAAAAAGAGCAACTTTTGCAAACTTTACAATCTTGAGCATTGGACCTGTCCCCTTGGCACATATGTGATACGGTGGGATAACTGACTTGAGGTTTTGATTTTGTGTGTGCAAATGTTCGGTTTAGCAAGAGTCTCCACCGAATTTTTATTTTATCCTAAGGAAAGGTCAAAAAGCACAGGAAAGACCTTTGAGATATTTTCTTGGATTCGGGGAGTAGATTATAGAAAGGGAAGGTATTAGCACCCTTTATATCCATGGGCTCTTAGTTACTTGCTTAGATCACTTGCCTTTGCTTTTCAATTGTTTGAAATGGTGCTTTGTGTGTGTGGTTTTGAAAATGTTTTGAAAAAGATACCTTGTCTAGGCAACCTTTGTAACAATTCTTATTTGAATGTTTTACAAAGGTGTTTGTCTTTTTGAAAAGATAATTCAATGTTTTTGAAAGTTGTTTTGAAGTTGTGTTGTGATGTGTGTTTGAAAAATGGCAAGGATGTTTTGCAAGTTTGATCAAGTAGCTAAGAGCTATCTACCCTAATTTACTCAAAGATCTTTCTTATGTTTTAAACCCTTTTAACAGTGTTGTTTCACCATTGTGTTTGATGAACAACCTTGTGTTAGGATGTTTAATGGGACAGGCGCGGGTCATCGTATGCAATCATTAAAGGCAACTTGTGAGACGCTCTAGCAATTTCGTAAGGGACGAGATCGTTTTATCGAAGGCAACATCGAGGGTCATCGAGGGACTACGATCTTTGTTTATCGAAGGGACAATTGCTAGAGTGTCTCATACTCGAGGGACATGATTGCATTTTCTGAGGCAACAAGTGGAATTACCCTAAGGGTGCATGTGTGAATAATGTGTTTGATTTGCATGCATTTTGTCTTGATTAGGGGTTTCCTACTTGTTGGTTTTATCTTTCCATACATCCTAATTACTAGCATTTGTGCCAAAGTAAAAAAAAATGCAGAAAATAAATCCTACGCTATTACAACCATATTGAAGAGCAGGAAATGTAAAGACAAAACAAAAATAAAAGGAATAAAAATGATCCTTTCGATCTGGGCAGAGACACCCTTCGATTCTACCCTTCCTGACTTCCTTCAATTTGGGCCTAGAGTCAGTAAGGTCGTGTCTTTCAATTTCACCCTTCTCCTGCTTCTTTCAATTGAGACTTGGCAGTCAGTGTAGAGATCCTACTGGCTACTTCTTTTGCTTGAGGCCTGGGGTCAGCGTGAAGTACACTCTTTGCCTCAAGCTCCTTGCTGCTTCCTTCGACTGTAGGAGTGCTAGGCCCTTAGGTTGAGATTCGAAAGGCTTGAATACTTAGCCAATCGAAGGATACAGAGAACCTCTTGAAGCGCTTAAATCGAAGGAACTGCAAGTGACTTCCTTGGTGATGAATGGAAGTTCGTTGGGGTCTTCCTGAGGCTAGTTCAACTACCACCTTGCCTGAACAGTCACTGAATCAAAGGAGGGAGTTTAACAGGGGTGAATGAATTGAAAGTTATTATATAACAGTCTAAAGGATAAATCGAAGGCTGGTTATCTGGCTGTTGGAGAGTGAATCGAAGGATTCACCAATGTATGAAGGGTTTGATTTTTTTTAAGAGTGTTAGGAATAAAACGTTGGGAGGTGTCTGAGAGTTTTGAGAATTTTCGCTAGAGTTTTCTTGCTTGAGGATTTTTTATGATTTTTCTCTCTTAGTAAAAATCTGGACCCTTTCTTTGTCAATGGTTCCTCTATTTATAGAGAAAAGGTTTGGGAGTTAAAACAAAGGGTGTGGCTTGGCTGAAGCTTTGGGAGGGAAAACAAAAAAAATTCAAACAAAAGGGGTATGCTGCTCTTTGTAGCCTTTGAGGGACAGTGCTTTATTGCCATTTTGGTGCAAGGAATTGGGCAGCAGTGCAGGACTGCTGTGCAGCATTTTTGGAGTTTTATGGCCAGTGAATCAGGCCCGAGCCTGGAAGCGCATGTGACTTGGTCGACAACTGCCTTTGGCCTCTCGTCCTTTTGTCTTGACTCCCTAGACTCACCTTTCGACCAGAATTTCAGTAACCATCTCCTTTTTTCAATCGAAGTGACGTTCGAATGACTTCCCTAGACAATCCTTCGAATGGACCAAATTAATGTTCTTGGGATGGAAGGCTCAATCGAAACTTGCAACGTTGGAGAAGTCACTCCCCCAAACGAAAAAAGGGTGCAAGGGCAGGATGTGTAATCGAAAGAGGGCAAAAGAGAGGCTTTTTCCTCCTGGATCGAAGGACATCAAAAGGGAGCTTTTTGCCTTGGAATCGAAGGAAGTCTTTGCCTTAGTCGAAGCTTGTGGTCGAAACAAGTTAACTCGAAGGAATTTGTTGCACAGAACGAAGGATGTAATCCAAGTTACATTCGAAGGAGGCTCTTGCTCAACTGAAGTTTTCATCCAGGCACACAGAAGGTGAGTGCCCAAACGAAGACTTGCCTTGCAGGGGGTACATATGACCAGTAGGTCATGGCCTTCGATTGCAAGCCTGCAGGCAGCAAAAGACACAAATGAAGCCTGCAACAAGAAGTCACACGCCCATGCGAAAGAGGCACGCTAGCATCCATTTTGAGCAATCGAAGGAGGCCAAGAGTCAATCGAAGGATGCTGATCGAAAGAGGCCTAAAGGCCAATCGAAAGAGCTGAAACGAAGAACACTTGTATTTCTCCAATTTTTGTCAAAATAATATTTTTATCTGTTTTCTCCCTTTTTGACAGTTTCCTCTTAATTTTGGTATTGGAAAATCCAAATGCACTTGTTCAAGCTTGAACCTTGAGAATCCTTGTGAGAAAGGCCTTGAAGAATGAGAAGGCAAATTTTGGGGTACAACAACATGCAAGTCTCACAGCTCTCAAGTAAATTGTACAAAGCACATACCAACTCTAAGCAAGCAGGTACAAGCATGTAAAGCTTGGTCTTATCACTTTGCTTCAAGTACAAGAAAAGTGGCCAAAAGGCTAGAACTTGCAGAACTATTGAAAAGTTGACCTAAGACCATTTCAATACTAATATACCAACCATATACAACACAATTTACGATTAGCAAGGACCTGAAACACTCCCAAGCTGAAAAACACCAAAAAATCTGTTCAAACCTACAGTTTCTGCACAAGCTCACCCATCTTCCATTTGGCTCATGCACTTTGAGTTTTGATCATCCAAACACCTCACATACTTGATATCAAACCCATCCAAACCTTCATCCCTGTTCTGTAATCACTCCTCCACCATCTGCCATTGTTGACTTCAGAAGCTTGCAGTTTGACTTGGCCAAGGAGTTCCAGTTACTTTCAGAGCAAGGCAAGGGTTGGAATACCTTCAGGGAAGCTCAAGGAAGCTCAAGCAAGCATCAGGCCTACCTCAAACTCATCACAATCTCATCCGCGATTCCAGCTGAAGAAGGTAAAATCTCAAATTCTATCTCCTTATACAGGCAACCTTAGGCCACGATTTGTGAATAAAAAATGCAGTCTTCATCATAACGAAGTTGTACATACCATTATCTTGCATTGATTTTACTTATGCTGGGAGAATTTGAAACTTGAAATTTCTGGAAATATTAGGTCAAGATTTAGGGCTATTAAAATTCTCTTCGTTCTTTGATAGTTAGATTACATAGCTTATATGGTTGGAATTGTGAGTTCAAGCACTACAATTTTCATGTTATGAACTTTTGTTTTTATGGAAGTATGAGAGAGTTACAGGGTATCCGGCCAAAGCTTGAGGAAGAAGATGAAACAGGGCAAGGGCGCGTTTTGGAATATGTTATTTTCGTTCACCAAAGATAATGGAAGTATAGCTACCCCAATGGCAAAGTAGCGCGCTGGTGAGACCCATGTCCTGGGTTCGAACCTGGGCGCGCTACTTTTGTATTTTTTCACTCTTTTTCTTTTCCATTTCATTTTTTGCAGGACGGGCTTAGTCTATTTGGGCCAGGAATTTTTGCTAGTACACTACCGCCAAATCTGCTACATCACCCCCTTTGCTAACTTTCTATATTTTATTTTTATTTTGTTTTATTTTCATATTTAATATTTTAAATATTTTCTTTAATGAATAAAAATCCCAAAAAAATGTAAATTAATAATATTGCACTTTTATCTTATTTTTATTTTATTTCTCACATAAAAATATATATTTTATTTTAATAAGATATAATTTATTTTCTTAATAAACTTGTAAATATAATTAAATATATTTAGTTTAATTTATTTTGCATTTCATACTTATAAATACCTATTTTTGCATATATATAATTTTATACTTTTTTTCATATAATATTATTTATTATTTTTATACAAGAAAATACATAAATTGATGAATATAAAAACTTTATTTTCCTTTAAAAAATAATAATTAGGGTTAAACCCCTTTTAAAAATTATTTTCTTTACCTTATATTTTTAGGGTTTAGATTAAATTTTATTTTACAAAAAACAAGACACAAAAATCCTTTTACATGTACATTGTATTGCATTTTAAATATTGTATTGTATTTATCTTAATTCGTACAAATTCGATTTGGTTGTAATAGTTTATTTAGGTTTATATTCTTGTAAATCCCCATTCAAATTTGTATTCCCCCCCTCCCATAAATTGTTGTAATAGCTTAGAAATATTTACATTACGCAATTTATCGCTTTATATGCCATGATTAGTAATTAGGGTTTGTATGATAAGAGCAAAACAAAGCAAAATATAAAAACCCTAAATACAAGACAAAATCAAAGCATGAAAATGATACACTTGCACACAAGCATCCTTAGGGTTTCACCACTTGGTTGCCTAAAACAAAAAATAGCCATATTACGCACGTGAAGTATCTTGGCAAAACAAAACAAATATAAGATCATAGTCCCTCGATGACGCTATTCAAAAAGTTGCCTTACAAAATGATCTTAGTCCCTCAAAAAATGCTAAGATACTTTGTAAATATTGCTAATCATGGTTATACGGTGACCCACACCCGTTCCGTTTACACCCAGAGATAGGGTTGCTTACCAAATCAATGGTAAGACAACAATGTCAAAGGAATAGAAAATACATAAGAAAGACATTTGAGTAGGTAGATAGCTTCTAGTTACTTACTCTATTTCAAAACAATAATCCTTGCTATTTTTCAAAACAAACACACACATTTCAAAACATCTTACAAACATTGAAAATATTTTCAAAAGACAAACATCTTTGTATACATTCTTACTAACAAGAATCATTACAAAGGTTTCCTAAACGAATGGCCTCTTTTACAAAATACTTTCAAAACCACACCAAACACAATTTCAAACAAACAAAAGCAAGTGATCTAAGTGAGTAACTAAGAGCCCATGGAAAACCATGGATGAAAAGGGTGCTAATACCTTCCCTTTTCATAATCTACCCCCCTAACTCAAGAAAACATCTCAAAGGTCTTTCTTGTGCTTTTTCACCTTTCCTTTTAGATAAAAGAAAAGTCGGTGGCGACTTTTGCTAACCGCAACATTTGCGATAAAATGCAAAACCTCAAGTCAGTTCTCCCACCGCATCACAGTGATCTACCAACTTTCATTGAAGGTAGAAAGAGAATATATCATAGCGCCGTCGTTCACTGACGATGAACTACCAGCATTCACTGAGGGTAGCAAAAAGATAACAAGCACCAACTTTCACTGATGGTGATCTACCAACTTTTACTGAAGGTAGAAAGAGAATATATCATAGCACCGCCGTTCACTGACGATGAACTACCAACGTTCACTGAGGGTAGAAAAAAGATAACAAACACCAACTTTCACTGATGGTGATCTACCAACTTTCACTGAAGGTAGAAAGAGAATATATCATAGCACCACCATTCACTGACGATGAACTACCAATGTTCACTGAGGGTAGCAAAAAGATAACAAACACCAACTTTCACTGGTGGTGATCTACCAACTTTCACTAAAGGTAGAAATAGAATATATCATAGCACCTCCGTTCACTGACGATGAACTACCAACGTTCACTGAGGGTAGCAAAAAGATAACAAGCACTAACTTTCACTGATGGTGATCTACCAACTTTCATTGAAGGTATAAAGAGAATATATCATAGCACCACCGTTCACTGACGATGAACTACCAACGTTCACTGAGGGTAGCAAAAAGATAACAAGTTTCCCTAAAATTCTGGCATTTCGCCTAGAACGGGTCTCAACTTCTTCTTTAACCGAGGAAATTTGCCTGGAAAGGGTAACATGTAGGATGTCTCAAATAAAGAGACTTACACTTGCAAAGATTTCACAACGAGTTGTTTCTGCGAATTTGAAAGTCTTGCCATCCATTGGCGTAAACTGAGGACGGACTGCAAACTATCCACTCATAGAGGAGATTGCAAAAAAAGTTACGTCGACTTTTACAGGGAAGCATAAGTTGCTCAAATAAAGAGACCTGCTACTTGTTGTCATGGAGGATTGTAAAAAGAAATGACTTTCTGGGGATAGAAATATGTCTTCCTGGGGAATGAAATATGACTTCCTAGAGAAATGCCACGATATTCCTGCTGAGGAGATAAAGTCTTCGTGTGCAAAATAAATGCACAAACCAAAACTCAAAGCTTTCAGAAATCCAGAGTAAATAATATTGTTGGGAAACCGAAGATTCAAACCAGAAATAAACTGGAATGAAACAATCAACCAAAATACAACCTTCGAGAAATAAACTCAAGAGGGAAAACCAAATCCATCCAAACAAGGAGCTGTACAGGAAGGCTAAACCAAAAATCTTCCACGAGGGGCAACTCAGTGGGGACATTGAAAGAATATATGCTTTCTGCTTAAGGCCAACACTCTATTGAAGAGAGGATAACGTAACTCTGCAAAACAGGGTGATATGTCAACAAAAATATTAAAACATGTTAATGAACAATGATTTTCCAATTTTAGATATGTATGAATGTATGAGTGTTATCGTGCGTATGCTGACAAAATAGATATACAACACTGGGAATAACCAGGAAAAACCACCTCGGGCACAAACAACACTCGGCTAAATCACATCAAAGATGATCATTCCAAGAAAAAGTAAATGCCAACTAAGGAAATAAAACCTACTGCCTGCTTTAGCTTTACTGGGGAGAAACATAATCCGGAAGTAAACAAAACAAAGTGACAGAATAGTACAGATACAGGGATAAAACATCCTTCTCCAGACTTCACCAGGGAAACAAACGTGTTCAATAGTAACACTTCTATTGGGGATCACAAAACAAGTCTCAAGCAAAGTAGATGGATACCACCTCATCAAAACATTCACTGGGGAATTCAGGCCTACTTCATTGGGGAGGTTAACACCACATCCTCAAAGGGAAAACCACAATATGTTCTTCACTGGAGAAACCAGGGACCTGCGTTCTTCAAGAGTGATTATAGTACCAACTTCTCGGGAAAAGAACTTCCATTAGACCGAACAAAAACTTCACTGGAGAAATCTCACATTGAAACTTCACATCATCAAAACTCATAAAAAGAGGAGAAATGAATCCAAACTTGACCGAGGATACCGGAGTCACGAACCCAATACGGTGAATCATCCTGAGTAAAACTTCCTGAGGGAAACAAAAACTTCTTAAAACAGCTGGAGCTTGTCCATTCCTGGGATCACCATTTTTTTCTCGTTATTTCATCACCAATCCCAAAGTAAAAGCAAATTGTAAATTCTTTTTGAAAAATCGATGTTATTTAATCTTTTTGCTTTGAAAGTTATTATCAATAATAAATGGACTCTTTGCAAGCTAAATAAAATAAGAAATACAAAGAATTGGGTAAAAGCTCAAATTTCATTAATATAATGGTAGTCTGTGAATGGCGAGACTCCATAGATGATTACAACGTTTGGAAAATGGTAATATATAAAGGAAAAGATACATTGAGATACAATGACCACTATCCCCTCTAACAACTTTTGAAATCCTGAGCAGCAACTTCTGTTGGAGTGTGATGAGAATCTAAGAAGATTATTGCTCCATTGATCAAGTCTTGTCTGATGTAGTTACTTGCCAATAAAGTCCCTAGATTTTGCCTAAGCTGCCCTTGTGGGTTTTCAGCTTAGCGGGAAATTTATTCTGTTTATGTCTCTAATTTTTGCCTAGACCGCCATTTCGGGTTTTTGGCCTACCGAGACGCTCTTTTTTGCCTAAGTCACCCTTTCGGGTTTTCAAATTAGCCAGCTATTCTTTTATTTCTTTAGGCGAAGTATTTCTTGACTGCATCAGCATTCATGGGACGTCGGAACTCCTCGCCATCCATAGTTTCAATAATTAATGCACCGCCAGAGAAGGCTTTCTTGACAACATATGGGCCTTCAAAGTTGGGAGTCTACTTGCCCCTAGAATCAGTGTTGAAAGACATGATCTTCCTGAGCACGAGGTCGCCTTCTCTGAATTCACGAGGTTTGACCTTCTTATCGAAAGCCTTCTTCATCCTTTTCTGATATAACTGACCATGACACAAAGTCGTCATCCTCTTCTCCTCAATCAAATTCAATTGGTCAAACCGGTTTTGGACCCATTCAGCCTCTGTCAACTTGGTTTCCATTATCACACGCAAAGAGGGAATATCAACCTTGATTGGGAGTACAACTTCCATTCCATACACCAGGGAGAATAGGGTTGCTCTTGTTGAAGTGCGGACAGATGTTCGATATCCATACAAAGCAAAAGGGAGCATTTCATACCAATCCTTATAGTAACAACCATTTTCTGGATAATTTTCTTTATATTCTTATTAGCAGATTCAACATCCCCGTTCATCTTTGGCCTGTATGGAGATGAATTGTGATGGACAATCTTGAATTCTTCACACAGTTCTGTCATTATTTTGTTGTTCAAATTCGAGCCATTGTCGGTGATAATTCTGCTCGGCACACCATAGCGACATATAAGATTATTCTTGATGAAACGCATAACCACCTGCTTAGTAACATTGGTATATGAAGCAGCCTCCACCCACTTGGTGAAGTAATCAATTGTTGCCAAGATAAAATGGTGTCCATTCGAAGCTTTAGGTTCTATCATCCCTATCATGTCAATACCCCATATAGAGAAAGGCCATGAGGAAGAGATCATATTGAGAAGTGTCGGAGGCACATGGACCTTCTCTGCATAAATCTGACATTTATGACACTTCTTTGCAAATTTATAACATTCAGATTCCAATGTAAGCCAATAGTAACCTGCCCTTAGCATCCTTTTACCCATCGAATGTCCATTGGCATGAGTGCCAAATGAACCTTCATGAACCTCATGCATCAACATGCCTGCTTCGTGTCCATCCACGCATCTGAGCAAGACCATGTCATAATTTCTCTTATACAACACATTTTCACTGAGGAAGAAACTGCCTGCCAATCTTCTCACTGTCTTTCTATCTTTCTTCGAAGCACCAATCACGTATTCTTAAGTCTGAAGAAAATGCTTGATGTCATGATACCAAGGTTTTTCATCTGCTACCTCCTCTGTTGTAAACACATGAGTGGGCCTATCCAGTCGTCAAACCATAATTCAAGGTATATCATTCCAAGTATTTACTTGGTACATAAAAGCCAGAGTTTCCAGAGCGTCCGCCATTTGATTTTCATCTCTAGGAATATGATGGAATTCAACTTTGTTAAAGAAGGGTAACAATCTTCTAGCATAATCTTTGTAAGGGATCAAGCCGGGGTGACAAGTATCCCATTCTCCTTTAATCTGATTTATTACCAAAGCTGAATCACCATACAAGTCTAGAATTTTAATTCTGAGATCAATAGACTCTTCGAGACCCATGATGCAAGCCTCGTATTCTGCCATATTATTAGTATAATCAAATGTTAACCTTGCAGTAAAAGGAATGTGCGATCCATGGGGAGTGACAATCACGACACCAATTCCTTTACCATAAGCATTCATAGCTCCATCAAATATCATACTCCAACGAGATTCAGGATCAGGACCTTCCTCAGGCAATGGTTCATCACAATCTTTCACTTTCAGGAACATTGCATCCTCATCGGGGAATTCATATTCTACAGACTGGTGATCCTCCATTGGTTGGTGAGCAAGATAATCTGCCAACACACTGCTTTTAATAGCTTTTTGAGTGCGGTATTTGATATCATATTCAGATAACAACATCTGCCAGCGGGACATTCTCCCAGTAAGAGCAGGCTTTTCAAAAATGTACTTGATTGAATCCATTTTGGAGATCAACCAAGTAGTGTGATTCAACATATACTACCGCAAATGCTTTGCCTCCCAGGCCAAAACCCAACATGTCTTCTCCAGCATGGAATACCGCGACTCACAATCACTGAATTTTTTACTGAGATAATAAATGGAGAACTCCTTCTTGCCTGTTTCATCCTGTTGTCCCAGAGTACAACCCATGGATTTATCTAACACTATCAGATACATAATCAACGGTCTTCCTTCGACAGGAGGGAGCAAGATAGGAGGTTCAAGCAGATATTCTTTAATACTTTCAAATGCTCTTTGGTAGTCATCCGTCCACACACAACCTTGATCTTTCTTTAATAACTTAAAGATTGGTTCACATGTTGCAGTCATGTGGGAAATGAATCTGGAAATAAAATTCAAATGCCCAAGGAAACCTCTGACTTGCTTTTCAGTTCTTGGCACTGGCATCTCTTGAATTTATTTGACTTTATCAGGGTCAACTTCAATCCCTTTCTGGCACACAATGAAACCAAATAATTTTCCTGATTGAACACCGAAGCTGCATTTATTTGGATTCAAGCGGAGACGATACTTCCTCAAACACTGAAATAACTTCAACAAATCTTCTACATGCCCTTCTTCAGTATGGGATTTGGAAATCATATCATCAACATATACTTCGATTTCCTTATGCATCAGATCATGGAATAGGGTTGTCATAGCCCTCTGGTACGTTGCACCAGCGTTCTTCAACCCGAAGGGCATCACTCTGTAACAGAATGTTCCCCAGGGTGTGATAAACGTTGTTTTTTCCATGTCCTCCGGAGCCATTCTTATTTGATTATACCTAGAAAATCCGTCCATGAACGAGAATATTTTGAATTTTGTTATGCTATCTACTAACATATTAATGTGTGCAATGGAAAATCATCTTTTGGACTAGCTTTATTTAGATCTTTGTAATCTACACACATGCAAACTTTTCCTTCTTTTTTCGGTACTGGGACAATATTGGCAATCCATTGAGGATACGCTGGCGTCACAAGAAAACCAGCATTAATCTGCTTTAGAACCTCCACTTTGATTTTCACTTTCATATCTAGGTAAGTTCTTCTTAACTTTTGTTTAATTGGCGGACACTCTGGCTTCAACAACAAATGGTGCTCTACAATATCTGTATCTAGACCAGACATATCTTGATAAGACCAAGCAAAAATATCCACATACTCTTTCAACAGCTCAATCAACCTGCTCTTCACATCGAGATGTAGCAATGCTCCAATCTTGACTTCCTCTGAATCTTCTTCTGAACCCAAATTGATCACTTCCAATGGCTCTTTATATGGCTGAATAGTATTTTCCTCGTGCTCAAGAAACCGTGATACCTCTTCTGGAATCTCATCATAATCTTCTTCTTCAGCCCCATACACAGGACATTCGAAGTTAGGAGAGGGTGCAGGGTCATTATATTCAACGGGTTTTTTAATTAATCTGTACATATGATTTATGATTGCTTTTAGAAACTGACACATATAACAAGTGATCATGCATATTGAATTTCAGTTATTATTTATTTTGAAAGGTTTTTTTTATTACCATTTTCCAAGAAAAAGCAGAAAATAAAGACACATTTTGGGAAACAAAGACTACTTTTATTATTGATTTTAAAAATCACAGCAAACAGATAAGTCCTACAACATAAATACTTCCACCTTCGGCAGAGTGAAAGCCTTTTTCAAAAAGATTAACAAAACAAATTACTTTGAAACATGTATGCAAGAGGGAACATCAATGGTGATCCAGTTCTGAACCCTAACTCCGTGCGTCACATAATTCGGCATTTCCTGCTCTACTTCATCTTCTACAATGGCATTAATCCTAGAAACAGTTGGATTAAGATAACCCCCGCTATGGAAGATATCTTGATACTTGCTCGCAGCAGACTTCAGCTCCATGCCTTTACCTTTGTCATTCTTCAAAGAGAACCCCAAGCCAGCTATGTTCTTGTTCACAGGTGGATCCACAATCTGTCCTCACACTTCACTATGACCCTTACGCACAACCTGCTGCGCATCCTTAAGTGAAACCATGGAATTCTCATTTCCTCTTATATTGTCAATGGATAAGGCTTGGAACTAGGTTCCAACAATAGCTTCATCCGCCTCCACAATGTTGAAAGAGAAAAAATGAGATATCAATAAAGCATGTTCCCCATTTACGATCACTACTTTCCCTTCACGTACAAACTTCAGTTTCTGGTGTAAAGTTAAAGTGACAGTCCCTTCCTCATGTATCCACGACCTTCCTAGCAAACATCTATAAGCGGGTACAATATCCATGACTTGGAAGGTTATCTGAAACAAATGTGGTCCTATATGAACAGGCAAGTCCACTTCACCAATAACAAATTTCCTTGATCCATCAAACGTTTTCACAATGATGCCACTCGGGCGCATAGGCGTTCTTTGATATTTCAACTTCATAAGCGTACTCCTCGGTATAACATTCAACGCGAATCCATTATCAATCAGCACATTGGATAGTGAATCATTCTTGCAGTTCATAGAGATGTGGAGGGCCAGGTTGTGATTCCTTCCTTCATCTGGTAATTCATCATCGCAGAAACTCAAGTTATTACATGACGTAATGTTCCCTATTACACTGCTGAATTGGTCTATTGGCATATCACTCTCCAAAAAAGCTTGGTCCAGTACCCTCATCAAGGATTCTCTGTGAGCAGAGGAGTTCATCAATAACGCCAAGATAGATATTTTTGAAGGAGTCTGCAGTAGCTGATCTACAATTATGTAGTCGCTCATCTTGATTATCTTCAAAATATCATCCACTTCTTTCTCTAACGCAACCCCACTAGTCTCACCCGTAGCCTTCTTGGGTTCAACATTCTCAACAATTTTCTTTCCAGCACTAACATCTCTTCGAACAAATGGTGCAAACACACAACCGTTGCGAGTCACCCTGCTATTCTCAACAATATTCCCAACATCAGGCATTTACTGGATGGGAACTTCCACTCCATCCTCTAAGATTGTATCATTGTATTTGTAAGGCACAACCTTATCTGACTTGTAGGGGATAGGACCCGGCAAACTATCACCAATGGGGTAACAACTGGATTTCTATAATACTCAAATTCAAAATGGACGGGTGCCCCGAAACAAGGTACCATGACGTTTACCACTTCTTCAACACAATCAATCATTATTGAGTCATTTCTGGAAAACAAATCCTCATCTGAGGAGAAATACTCATATGCCGAGGCATACTCTTTATCCGACTCTTTTTCAGTCAAACAAACCTCAACCATATCAACTTCATGGTAATCATCCCTTTGACTTATAACCTTGATAGTTCCATTGTCTAACAAGGACTGAACACCCTTCTTCACGATTGAACATCCTCGGGAATCTCGACAGCAAACTTGGCAAGATCCATATTGGTGATCCACCTGACCAGCCATATGGTAGAAGGTAGCATGCAATTGCACAAGGTCCTGATTCATATACTCTACATCAAAATTTCTGAATTCTCCAGGACATCCAGAAACCATATTCACCTCCTCTTCATACTCTGCCCTAGGCCTGATTATGTGGATTAGGCCCTCATCCATCATCTCTTCTAAATCAGCCTTTATCTTATTGCAACCCTGTATGTCTGTACTGCAAATAGCACAACCGGCATGGTCATGTGTATAGTAGCTAAATTCACAAAGGTCTGCATGCATTTTCACCAAATCTCCTCTAACCAGATTAATATCAAAAATCCAGAAGTCACCTGGACAACCAGCCACCATATTCACAGCATTTACTCCCCCATGCTTGGGTAGAGGATTATCTTTCACATTAGGTCCCACGTCCTTGAAAGATAGAACACCAGACTTCACCAACTTCTGCACCTCAGTCTTCAAAGGATAACAATTCTCAACATTATGCCCTGGTGCTCCCTGATGAAAAGCACATGTTTGGTCTGCTTTGTAATACCAAGGTAATGGTGATGGTACGGCGGGAGGTGTTCGGGTCTGAACTAACTTCTTCTGAATCAATGCCGGTAGTAACTCTGTATAACTAATAGGAATAGGGTCATAAATCTCCCTTCTCTGACTATACCCTTGATTCCCCTGTTGGGACGGTCTCTGATAAGCAACGGTAGTTGGGGTGGCACCCACAACTGGAGTAACCGAATAGACTTGCTGATGACGCTGATAATTCCTTCTAGGAGTATTAACCCTCATCTCTTGCATAACAACATTTGCACCCCCTTCCTTCTTCTTGGTAAACCCATAAAATGGTTTCTTCACACCTCCAGAACTTTCACTCTTCGTTAAACGGCCCTCTCTTACAGCTTCTTCTAAACGGATACCCATTCCTACCATTTCAGTAAAGTCACTTGGCGCACTTGCTACCATCCTCTCGTAGTAGAAAACACCCAGTGTTTTCAAGAAAATATTAGTCATCTCCTTCTCTTCCATGGGAGGAATCACTTGGGCGGCTACCTCACGCCATCTCTGTGCATATTCTTTGAATGATTCTCTGTCTTTCTGAACCATGGCCCTGAGTTGATCACGGTAAGGTGCCATGTCCATGTTGTACTTGTATTGTTTGATGAATGCTTCTCCCAAATCATTGAAAGTATGGATATTGGCATTGTCCAAACTCATATAACACTTCAGCGCAGCACCGGTCAAACTATCCTAAAAAAGGTTAATAAACAGACGTCAATCATCTGTATGGGTAGACATTCTCCTCATGTACATCACCAGATGAGCACGAGGGAAAGTGTTTCCCTTGTACTTCTCAAACTCTAGGACCTTAAACTTAGCAGGTATCTTAACATTCGGGACCAAGCATAACTCATTCAAATTCTGCCCAAATAGTTCTTTTCCCCTGAGGGCCTTCATCTCTCTTTGCATCTTGTCAAACTGCTCTTGAAAATCATCCATTCTGTCATAAAGACCCAAGTCTTCACTCTATGGAGGGAAAGGACGACACACATCATCATTAACAAACGGAACCATATTTACCGAAGGAGGCGCAACATGCACCATAGGAGGTGCCAGAGTAACAATAGTCTGAACAATCGGAGTATCTTGAGGACCAAGATTGAAACCTTAAGGTGCAAAATTCTCTGGCATTCCCCATGGATAACCTTGAGGCATACAATTCTAAAAAACAGCTGGAGTAGCAGATATGGGAACAATCGGAGCTTCAGTAGTTTCCCTTGTTGGTTGAGGTTGGACACTCGGTGGCTGATTCTGAGCAGCCACCAAAGCTTCCATGAGAGTAGTCATATTGGCCATGCCGACCTTCAAAGAAGAAACCTCCTCGCGCAGCTCGTGATTCTCTTATTCTAGGTTGTCCATCTTCTTTCTGAAATTATCCCGAGTGTTGTAGTGGTGAGTCAGCTTGCTGAACAAAGTAAAGAAGCTTGGTAATACACCTGGATATGCATAATAAATGCAAGAAATATGTGCAATATGATGCATGATATGCAATGCACATGATTTTATTTTATTTAATATTTCAAAGGATTTAAAATTTATGGACATATTGCAAATATCAAGGTAATAACACATTTGAAATACTGAAAAATTCCATTATAACAACTCCGAGATGGATTACAAGTTTCAATCATCCCAAGTACAAGATGAAAATGAAATCTAAAACCCTGAGAAGTAAAACTGATGGAGATCACTCTATACGTTGGAGCTTCCCTGTGAGCCTGGAAATCTGAGCCTTCAACTTCTGGTTTTCTTTCACATGTCTGATGGCAACCTCCTTATAATCACATGAATCAAGAAGTAAGTAATCAGCACCTGATTGAGGCTAAGGAGAAAATAAATCCCCTTGCCTCTCCATAGACTCTACCGCTCGACTCTCAAGAATCTCAATCAAGTCGTCTATCTCCTTCAAGTCTGCTCTATAGGAAATCTCTAAAGTTTGGAACTTGTTCTTCCAAGCATCCTTTTCCTGTCGCATCCTAACCAAAGCAAGTTGTAGCTCTTCTAGATCATCTAATAAGGGAGGAGTGGTCTTCACAAATAGATCAGGCATAGGTGTTTCCCGGGAATACAACATCTTCAACTGAATAGCTCTCGTTTGGACCCACTGAAGATATGGCTCCAAAGAAACAGCACCCCTAGGTCCCAAATCCTTCCTACTCTTCTTATGAATGTGACGCCAGGCCTTTGCAATATGCTCCCTAGCTTCCCTATGGTCTTCTCCCTCCTTCAGAAAGAAACTACTCAAATGAATACTATTTAGTTTATCCCTCATCGGATAACCAAGTTGTCGTCATGCAAGAACAAGGTTATATTTAATTCCTCCCTTTGTACCAAGAAGAGGTACATTGGGGAAACTACCACAACTGTCAATAATCTCTATATCCTGGTAAGCTCGATGATACTAACCAATATCTGAGTGAGTAAGTGCCATGATCTTAGGAGCCCAATAGGGTTCCTTCTTGACATCCCAAAAAGCATCAGACTGAGGCATGTGAGAGATAAACCACTGGTACAACAGAGGCGTGCAACAGATAATCATCCCCCCATGATA
This sequence comes from Vicia faba, assembly GCA_948472305.1. Taxonomy (NCBI): domain Eukaryota; kingdom Viridiplantae; phylum Streptophyta; class Magnoliopsida; order Fabales; family Fabaceae; genus Vicia; species Vicia faba. Next base: position 64,908 of record CATIWC010000813.1, on the reverse strand, counting down.
AGAATTTAGAAGATGAATAGAGTAATAAGAATCACCCAACAAGGTAGGAACTGGGTTTCCAATCATGAAGATCCCGATAGCATTAATGTCAACAAACTTGTCCATATTAGGAAATAAGAACAACCTGTAAGCAAGTAGAGCAAATATGGCCTCAAAAGTGATTGTACTCTTCATCCTGGAAAAGTAACGAGCTTTCTCCAATAAGAACTGAGATGGTAATCCTTTAATCCCTACTTTAGTAGTCATATGGGCTTCCACCTCAGACTTCCCCAGATGAATCAAAGCAGCAATCTCATGTGGTTTTGGCTCACCCTCCAAACCAGTAAAAGGAACACGATCGGTAGCAGGTAAATCCAATAGATAAGGATACTCCTCCAGTGTGGGCATCAACTGATAGTCGGGAAAAGTAAAGCAATGATACATTGGATCATAGAACTAGACCAAGGTCGATAGAATACCCTCCTTCATCTTCAGCTTCATGAGAGGAATAATGGATCCATACTTCTTCCGAAAGTCTGCAGAATACTCGATCTTGGGAATTAGACTGATCTACTCATCTATCTTGGTATCCTTGAAACTGTACTTCCCGGTCTTTCTCTTTCCAGAATCCATGGTTAAAAAGTACCTGAGATATTCACAAATGGTCAACCTTTAAATCCCTTTAAATATGATCTCTCCAAAAGATGCTTATGAGTGCATGCATGCATGATGCAACAATCACACACAAGATCACACATATAGGGTTCATAGGTTCAACGTCACGAGCATGAGGTTGAAGGTACTATCCATAAGGTATTGGTCTAAAATTTATCACCTTCCGAACAAGGTTCTAGAGGTTCCCAGAGTCTACATCCTTCCTTCGGATATTACCAACTTCCCGATTAACTCGGTTATTAGTAATATTCTCAAGAAAAACTCGTCCGAGCATAGTATCGTGTGACAGATATTTCCGGATTACTCCGCCATAGCTTTCGTACTACACCTAAAAGGCCAAGATGGGTTTGGTATTCTATGGTCCTCAGCTTCAGCAAGCTCCCAGGTCGAAAACAGTACGTCTTCCCAATTACTCGGTCAACGACACTACAGTCAAAGGGGCCTCCACTGAGTGGGGGATCTCATGCCTCCTTTTTGGGATTACTCCCTCAAAGTTAACATGACTATACCGCCCATCCTATCTTAAAGTTTGCCCAAGTCCGGGTATAGGACTTATGAGTAATCACCAAGCACCCTGAAAATCAGGAAAATCCAGACAAACATATATACAACATATAACACAAAAACAATAATAACACATATACATATATAAACAAAAATAGGCTCAACCCACTTAGGGATGGACCAGCAAAAGGTCAATCTTTCCCCAGTGAAGTCGCCATTTTTCTGTAGCGATAGAAATGTTTAAGACTAAGCCATTGGATTGACTAGACTTATACAAATCAAAATAAAAATCGCCACCATGCTTTATTGTTTCTAAAGGAATGGGAAAAGAGTGAGTAACCCAAAAAAAGAGAGGGGGAAAGTATCTAGGTAAGGGGGTTGGTTATGCAAAGGGAAGGTATTAGCATCCTAAACATCTACGGTACTCTGCAGGAACCACTTTGTAAAATCTGTATATTTTGGCTATGAAAAAAATGTTATATAAAATAGATGGTGGAGGTGAGAAAAGAAATATATTTTTTATGATTTTTGCACCTACCGCGGTTGCGAACCTTTAGTGCCAACGTACCACCTTTTCGTGCAATAAGGGATCAGAGTACACGTAGTTCCTCTTTCAAAAATTTTAAAACACAAATGTGTTGGTTAATTTTATGAGATAAAACATCATCGTCATTATCCTGTGGAAAACATACTTACCACCCACAATCATGAGAAAGGAGAATTTGAATCATCTCAAAATGGAGGATATGGCTTGGATTTTAGAATCAACAATGCCTCACTCAACACTCAAGTGGAAAATATCTCTCCTCACTACATATTGTAGAAGTATAGTTGTTTACATCACTACAAGGATTGACAAGAGTCCAATCTTTTTTTTTTGAGAAAAATTTAAAGATGAAAGCCAAAGTGGCAAAATAGTTTGAATGAGATTGATTGAATTTTAGTCTTCTCACAAAAAAGGATGTCAAAGTATTATTAAGTTTATTGAAGTTTATTTATGAAAACGTTTGGAAATACATGGACCTAAGTCCAAGTTTATTATGAAAGTGGTTCAAGTTTAAAACAAGAAGAGTTTTCAAAAGGAGGGAGAAGACTTTTGAAATTAAAGAAGATGGGAGAAGAAGAAGAGGCTATCCTAAAGCATAAGGTAAAAAATAGGGATAATAACCATCTAACCAACAAGAATCCAATATTTGACACTATGAGCCAAGATAGAATTCTCATTTTTTGGATTGAAACCAAACAAGCAAAAAGACTAGACCTCTTGAGAGAACCAAACTTCAAGTGTATTAAGTCTTCACAAAAATTGGGCAGAGTAACGGCTGTATACGGGTGAATTCCATATTACAAACAAATGGTGTAATCACAATAACCTGCACACAAAACAAACAAACAACCCAATGTCTTGAGGTAAACCTCAAGAGCTCCAGACAAAATAATCAGATAAGATAACAAGGTATCCAATCATAGGCCAAAGTTTCTAATCCTAAGTCCAAAATGTCCAATGCTCCATAATGCCAAGGATAGTAACCAAATCGTTCAAGTATCATTAAATATTTTTAGGGTTTATGTTGATTATTAGGTGTTTTTAAAAATAAAAGTAAAACTCAAGTGAGCAAAAATAAAAATGACAAGAAACTAAATACTCAAATGAGTAAAGATGAAAATGGCATGAAACGTAAATGCTAAAAGTAAATAGTGCATAAAAATAAAAGGGGCATATAAAAGAATAAAGGATAAAGTCAATTATTAGTGATTAGTGGTTAGTTGGATGATCATCTTGAAACTTGCATTTGGGACTCATTAGAGGATTGGTAGAACCAAAGCCTCCACACAACAAGTTTCATTTGCTTTTTGTCAAGTATATCATCCATTTGGAATCCTTATAAGTATCATTTAATGATCAACGATGTTAAAGTGATCCGCGTTGACCAAAGGTGTTGTAGATCTATTAGAGGATTGGTAGAACCAAAGCCTCCACACAATGAATCTCAAGGTTATTGGATCAAAGAGATCAAATTAACATACTTGGGCTTGCAAACATAAGTTTGGGCCACGAATGATCATTTATTCGAATCGGGACAAAATTTAGCGTTATATTAAGTAATCGTAAGTGGACTTATATAGAAGTCGCACCTATTTTGAGGCCGGTCAATAACAATCTATGCACCATTTATTTTGAGACATGATATAGAGATCATGCTCCAACAACATTTAGTGCAATAAGAAGGGGATGAGATGAAGAGAGGTGGGAGAGAATATACAAACCACTTTTGGATTAAATTTAATCAAACTATTATTAAAATCATTCATCCATTTTTGTGGAGTTAGACTCAACACCATGGATCCAATGATGTTAATAAAGTTCATGATAAAAAATTTAACCCAAGATCAGCCAAAAAATAGTAACAACATAATATTACATTTTAATATATACAAAAAGGTTTAAAAATAACGTTTAAAAATTGAAATAAAAGAGAAAAATATCAACTATGTTCAAATTAATCAAGGAATAAAAATTAAGACCATAGAAAAATCAGAAAAGGACTCAAATAATTCTATAATTTTTTTGGTAATTTTTTAAAGTCAGAAACTATTTTTAAAATTAAAAGAAAGGGGTAAAATAAACCAAAAATGATAAAAAAAAATAGCAAAGTCAGAAACAAAAATAAAATAATGTCACCAATATTTGTCACAATATCATTGGATCGTTCCATGATTTTTTCAGAATTTAAAAATGCATAAAAGTATTTTTAAACATTTAAATCAATTCAAAGAAAGTGAAAATTTATAAAACGTGTTTCTGGTAAAAAGCAAGTGTTGCGACTAGAACCAGGGCAATGAGAGCATCACAATGATATCAAAGTTTTGAAGAATTGATGAAGGAATCTACCTATTGAAGTTGAGTTGCAGAGCTCTGAAACTGGACTTCTATGGAGCAATATATGGCACGATTCTTGAATGTAATTATATGGTTAGCTTCAGGGAAGATCAAGGAAGGTGAATTGATGAAAAAATTGGATTGAAAAAGGCTTGTATATGGATTTCAAAGTTAATGAATTCTGAGTTATGAAACAAGTTTGGCAGGGTGATTCTAGCTATCCGAGCTTGAGAAAATGAATGGGATAGCTCATGTATTTATAGGAGAAGCAAATGGGATCAAAAGGAAGAGTGAATGATGCATTTTGGAGGGAATTCATGCAAACCTGATGCACGAGTGAAGTGTGATCTTATTTTCACCAAAACTCATCCAATGCTTGTGTTTTGAGGTGCTAAACACTCCTGGAAAGTTTGATAATCAAGTTTAAATCAAAAACGCGTATAAATCTTGTGATTAGAGGCCACATTATGGATTTCAAAATTTTGACTTGGTGAGAAATTCAGTTCCAAGTTACTAATTTCAAAATAATAGCATTTTCAACTCAAGGGGTCTTAGGGTATGATTCTTGATGCTTTAGAAAGATGAGGTTACAAGCTTTGCAATGGAAAAAAATGGAGTTAAATGGATGCTTGAGCTGAAAGTTGCAATGAGTCAAAGTTGGAGAAAAAGGGTTGACTTTCCATACTTAGAAATTTTTCAAATTTTTCTTCAAAAGTGACCTATAATATCTTGCATCCAAACATAGCCTTCCACTTGGAATTTGCTCTTGACCAAAAAAGATGGCATGAAGTAGATCTCTTTAATGACATTTTGAAACTTGAAACATTCAAAATCTCCAAAAATTGAGAAAGTTATGGCTTTTTGAAGTTGGCAAAATTTCATAAAATGACCTATAATCTTTTGTTTCCTTAAGGCAACTTCCATCCATTTTCTCACTTTACACATAAAAGAAGGCATAAGTTTCATATCTTCAAGATCATTATGGAAAAAGAATGGGCTCAAGGTGATAAAAAAATGACTAAGTTATGATCATTTGAAGTCACACATGAAAAATTGGGGATTCATCTGGAGGACTTGTAATCTTTCTTCCTCATCAAGTTTCTTCCACATGAAAACTCCTTGGAACTTTTGAAGTGATTTGTTAATAACCCTTTGAAGAGAAGGATGTATTTGGAATCACTCAAAAATATCAAAAGATGAGCAAGATATACTCCTTTGAAGTTCAAAACCCTAGCTCCTAGATTAAGAAACATGCCTTGAGGAACTTTAACAATTTTGAACAAACTTCTTGTACCAAAACAAATGCTTTGTAAATATAAGTTGTTGAGGATGATAATGAGAACTCATAGCAACCACAAACACTTCCATATCTTGAGAATTGAGAGAAATATGCACTTGTGACCAATGGAACAAAGTCTTGTCCAAACATGACTATTTCTTCAATCAACCCCTTGTACTTTTTGGATCAAATTTGATAATCTTGAAATATGGTGAACCAAAATAACCTTGCCATGCCATTTCCTCCAAAACAACTTCAATGGTGAGGCTTGAACTTCTCAAGCTTTATTGACTAGGGCATGGAAATAAACTCATGAATCCATGGGGCAACTTGTTAAATCTCATTGCCTTTACCTACATGGATAACAAGCAAGACCAACCAACATTGAATTTTATTAATTAAAAGAAGAAATTAAGACAAAAAATATTCACGATCACAAAAGAACACAAGTCAAGGTGCTTGGTGATTCCTCAAAGTGAAAAGCTAAATATAGGGAGGGGAACCAAGAATCCTAGTGTGATCTTGTTGTAATGGAATCAACATGGTATGATGAAGGGATCTTAGGGGAAAAAATTGGGGTACAACACACGGTGAAGCCAACTATTTATCAGTATTTCCCACTTTTCAACTTTGTCTGATTTGCAAATTCGGAGACCTTCCTTTGAGAATTATATTTAGGCCCGAACACAGAAGTTGGAGAGGATATCGAGGCATATTTAACGGTGGAAAAAATCACCTCGAGACGGTATACGAGATCGAAGTTAGAAATTTCTGAACACCCGAAACACCGTTGATCGGTAAATTTTTATGTGCAACAGTTGCCCCTATTCAATTATCTTTAACATGATATGTGAGAAAAGTGACAACTTTCGAGCATTCAGAGTTGAAAATGATTGAATACAAAAGAACCCAAAAATTTACACTCTTGAAAAAAAAGCAGAACCCCCCAAATACAATGCCAACAGGCGCAAGATTTAGAAGATTAGATGAAACTAAACTTTAGAACAAAGTGTCAGGATAAAACCAGACCTCAAAAGGGGGTGAGATAAGACTCAAACCACAGAGAATAGGAAAAACTAAACTCTGGAAAAGTACACGGGGCAGAGTGGCTAGAGCGCATGATTCTAGGAGCACCTACTAGTCTCAAACTAAGGGAAGACACTGAGATGGAACTGAAAGATCCCAAAAGTTATAAAAGAGACAAGTTTCAACCCAAGATAGAAAGTATAAAGGAACTGAAAGAATCCCAGGAGTAAGAAACAAAACGAGATGAAACTCTACTCACTAAAACTAGTTAGACAAAACTAAACTAGATGAGTACCATAACGAAAACTGGATTTCACGCACGGGTAACGAGGCAAAACTTGACCCATAGCAAAAGTGATGAGAGTGCATGTTTCTTAGAGAACCTGTTGGTTTCTAACCAAGGGAAGACAGTGAGATGGATCTGAGAGATCCCAAAAGTTATAAAAGAGACACGTTTTAACCCAAGATAGACAGTATGAAGGAATTGAAAGAATCCCATGAGTAAGAAACAAAACAAGATGAAACTCGACTCATTATGACTAGTTAGGAAATGCTAAACTAGATGACTACCAGAACGAAAACTGGATTTCATGTACAGGAGACAAGATCAAGACTCGACCCAAAGCAAGGTGATGAGAGCGCACATTTCTCAGAGCACCTGCTGGTCTCAGATTAATGGATAAACAACAACGAAAATTGATAGAAGAATCCAAGGAACAAAGGAGACTGATTTCAACCAGTGACGCAGTTATGAACACTGCAAAGAGACTCGGTAAATGAAAATCGTTAAAGGATTCAGTAATAAAACACTGATGGAAGTCCAAGGTATGAAAACAAAAAGAGATGACACTCGACTCATTAAAACTAGTTAGACAAAACTAAACTAGATGAGTATCAGAACGAAAACTGGACTTCATGAGCGGATGAGGAGACAAAATTCAAAACTCGACCCAAAGCAGGGTGATTAGGACGTACTACTAAAAACCTACTGAAAATGAATATAGAGACAAAACTAGTATTCAAAAGGTACATCTATAAACAATGGAATAAACCAAAGAGGGTAGTAAAGACTAAACCCAAGAAAATTGCACCAGAGTAAAACTGAACTACAATCAAGAGTAGACACTCAACCATTCAAATGATTAACATCAATTGTATATTTATATAGGGTGAAACTGAGATATTGAGGATGAAGACCTCGTTCGGGATATAATCCGAAGTTTTAGCAAATTCACTAGAGAGAAGTAAACTTTAATGGCTTACGTTCTGCTACATGTTTGAAATTTTTTTATATAGCGCAATGCTCCATATAATGGAAATATTACGCGTTTTGTTAGCTGCAATGTAATGATGCATGTTTAAATGCTTCACTAGGGAATGGCCAATCGAGAAGCCAACAACCAAGAAGTCATAATCTGAGAAAGCTTGCGAAAATAAATTGCAAAATCCAATGGAGAAGAGTAGATATAAGGAACCACTAGAGAGAAACCCTTGAGGAGATGAAACTTTGTGGGGAGTAACAAATCGAGCAACTGATAGAAACAGGCTACAAACATTGAGAGGAATTGCAAAAATAAATTACGAACTCTACTGGAGAAGATCAAATCAAAAATGTAACTTCTAAAGGAGAATGCCAACTAGAAATCGGCCATTGCTGGAGAAGATCAGGGAAAGACTGTAATATCTGGAAAAGACAGCGTGCAGTCGGGTTGAGGATGACACCAAGATAATAAATCAGATGTGAGAAGTGAAAAGTCGCAGGGGATTCAAATAAACTTTGCCAAGGCCACCCTTGTTGGGGATGAGATGTTCTTTGATAATGAAATTTTGGTACAAACAGACTCAGATGTCCTATAAGGATGTTGAGACATCTGATCTGACACAAACACACAGGCAAGATAAAATAACACTGAAAAGATAAAGAACACACCATAATTATTTACCCAGTTCAGTGTACAATGACACCTAATCCGAGGGCTACCATAAATTTACAGTACAATGACGTTCAGTCTATTTTGCTAGTACGAACAACCCATTTTGCGAAATAAACCAACAATGGAGGTCTTCGGGCTACCGTTTTCCTTCATAATATGAAACATAATTGAAGTATACAAAATTAGAAAGCTAAAGCTTCAAGAACGGGCGCGATTCGGTAAAAATTGACCGAGTTATGAATTTTTGAATATTAGAAACCGAACAGATAGGTACCAAATAATTCCTCAGTAATTCCCAATTTACGCAGCCTTCCTCAAATCATCAGCTCTCGCCCCCGGACGTTCATCAATAGGATATCAAGACGAAATTTTGGGCACCAAAATCACACTCATACAGTACTCGATCCAGGAGATATGAATTTTTTAATGCGCGCAAAGCACGGTTCAGCCAATTGTTTATCAGTATTTCTCACTTTTCAGCTTTGTCTGATTTGCGAATTCGGAGACCTTCCTTCGTGAATTATCTTTAGGCCCGAACACAAAAGTTAGAGAAGATATCGAGGCGGATTTAACGATTTAAAAAATCACCTCGAGACGGTATACGAGATCGGAGTTAGAAATTTCTGAACGCCCGAAACACCGTTGATCGGTAACCTGAAAACTAAGTAATGAAATTATTTGACCGTCTTTTGCACATAATTGGCTCCCAACCGGAACACGAAAAGTGAAGATAATAATATCAACACAAACTTGGTGATCAAATTTCAGCTCAAAACAGCACTCTGACTCGCAGTTAGAAAATTATGAAGTAGACGTACCGAAATAGATTTTTAACCCGAACTGCTCTGAATCAGATCAAAATCTCTGGTTACCTTATATTGCCCAAGACATGAGAAAATACACGGGAGTGGAACATGGTGATAACCCGTTCTTCAGCTGATTGAATTTCCTGTACAAAGCCTTTGACGCTTCTGATAAATAGTCGTTGCTTTACTGGCATACCTTGATCCTATAGCAACAGAACCAATGTATGTATGCACATGCAGATGAAATATAAGCCAAAAAAAATTCTGAAATCAAGAGGGTAAATTTTAGGGTACAACATTAACCTTACATGTTAATTCCTTTACTACACATAAAAAATTAGTAGAAGTGTTCAAAACCAAACCAACCCAATAGAAAACCGCAAATCAAACCAAACCAAATTGAAACCACAAAAAATTGTATTTGGTTCAAATTTATTTGGGTCATCTTTTAACAAAACTGCACGGTTTGGTTTGATTTGCGGTTTGTATTTTACAAACCGAACCAAACTGAATCAAACCGCATTATGTTACAACCTAAATTTTACTTAACTCACATCTAACCCGAACCTAAAATCTATTATACATTAGTCTTATGATTAGAAACAATTTTCTCATCCTTACACTTATGGTTTCACTTTTAATCTTCTCAAATCTCTTCTAACATTATCGCGCCATCTTCGTCACATGTATCTTGTCTCTTCTTCTCTAATCCCTACTCTCTTACACTATTTATTTTTCACCTTCTTATTTTTATGCAAATGTTCTCTCTTTCAATTTCGTATTTATCACACATCTTCTCCTCTAATCTCTCATCTTTTATGTTCTTTCTTTTTCATTTTCACTAATCTCTCACCTCTTCTATTTTTTTGTTTCATTATAATATTTTTGATATTATTTTATGCTATTATTTAATGTTTATTATTTCATTTTTGTTTAATCTAATTTTTACCTATTAAATGAAAAGTTGTTGTCCAAATATAATGAATTTTATTATTATTTAATAATATATGAATGACTAAATACAAAGTTATAGTGTCATATATATATATATATATATATATATATATATATATATATATATATATATATATATATATATATATATATATATATATATATATATATGACTCAATAAAATATTTATATTAAACCAAATCAATCAAATCACATTAATTTAATTTGATTTAATTTTTTTTTAAGAAGTCAATCGAATTAAATTAAACTGCATATCTTTTACTTTTTTGGGTTCGAAAAACTTTTAACGTGAACACCACCCAAACTATGTCATAAAAAACTGTAATAAAAAAAAAACTGTATCATCTCTTACTTGTCAACTCTGTTACGGAACAAATGTTTCTATTAGATTATCAAACAAGTTAGATTTTTCAAATGTTAAGAGTTAATACACATCAACCAATCACACATAAATGTACAGAGCAAAAAATTCAAAAACTATAATTAATGTGAGTCTTGGAAAGACCGCTTGTTCTAATAAATAACCCCTGAGTCGTTCCCTCAAAGTCAATCTTTCCCACTTTCCTCTCTCCTTCTCACTCTCTCTCTTTCTATATAATCATCCTTTCACATTCAAACCGACACCAATTTTTCCATTCCACCATAGCAACCGTTTCACTTTCATCTCGCACACACCAACCCCACCATGGAGGTGGAAGTTATGTCACCGGTTACACCACCGGAGTTCAACTTCGACAGCAACTGCTCTTCTCCATACATCACCGCTCCTTCATCACCTCAACGCTTCGCCAACAACTTCTTCTTCAGTGCCCCCACCAGCCCATCTCGCATTTCCCCTCTCTTCCCTCAATCCCCTCCTCCTTTTCACACAGACACCAACCCCAACCACAACAGCAACTACAGTTTCGGCAACGACGATGACTTCCAGTTCGATTTCAGCGGTAATCTCCCCAGGGCCTCTCTTTCTGCCGCCGACGAGCTCTTCGACGGCGGAAAGATCCGGCCCTTGAAACCCCCGACACCAACTTCTCCGAAAATAAGAAAGAATAAAACGGTTCATGAAGAAAAAGTGAAACCATTCGTTAAGGAAACACAAACACTGAGAAACGAAGAAGCAAAACGAGGGAGAGAGAGACTTACATCTTCTGGTCGGAAAGGAAGCAGGTCGTTATCACCTCTGAGAGTCTCCGACATAGTTTACAACTCCGAGGAAAAAGATGTTTCGGATTCAGTTTCTGTTTCTTCTTCAACAAGCAACATGAAATCGTTCTTGTCGTTTACAAAAGGCTATAGAAAATGGAAGATAAAAGATTTTCTTCTATTCCGAAGTGCTTCTGAGGGAAGAGCAGACGAGAAAGATCCTTTGAGAAAGTACACGGCTCTGTCAAAAAAACCCGCGGAGGAGGAAGACGTTAGGAATTTCAGTTTCCGGTCTACGGAGAGTTCCGGTTCGGTGTCGAAGCGGCGCGGACAGGTTTCGGCTCATGAGTTGCATTATACGATGAACCGGGCTGCTACTGAGGAGATGAAGAGGAAAACATTCTTGCCTTATAAACGAGGTTTGTTAGGTTGCTTGGGGTCTAATCATCGTATGGATCAGATTTCTAGAGGAATTGGGTCTTTCACACGTTCATAATAATAGTCCATGTTTGGATTGTTTAATTTTCATTTTTTTGGGTAGAATTCTATGCTGTTGCCAAACATGTTGTTCTTATTTTCATGTTGTTCTGAGTATGTATTCAAAAAAGAGACTGGAATTTGTTGAACATAAGTATCATATAAGTGTACCTTTCACACACAAACATATGCAAAAGGTTCTTTACATTTGTTGATGCTTTGGGCTATGTTATGTTAATGTATTTTTAAAGGATAAAATTGTGTGAGTTTCTACACTCAAAATGAACAACAAGTACTTCATAGCGTTGTAGCTTGAGGTTGATCCGAAAATATTGCTAGGAGAAGGAGTTGGACTCACCTGCTCACACCCCACCAATAGCCTTGATTGGAAGACAAATGTTATGGATTGAGCAAAATAATTTTACATTACTTGAAAATATTCAACAATAACACTCTTCGATTAATCCAACCAGAAATAAAAATATTTCTAATCATAAATGTGAAGATACCTGAAAATCAAATTTGGAATCTGAATGTATAAAAAAACGACCGAGGAAAATAGGTTAGCTTTTAGTCTACAATAATAATCATTAAGCTATAGAATAATGATCTCAAATATGTAGAACAGGGTAGATTTTGTTGCTGATTTGGGCACCCAAAGTCAAATTAAAGTTAAAAAAGGTACTAATGGTAAGATAACTAAAGCATGTGATTACTTGTCCATTTCTACATTATGCAATGATTGATAAGCATTTGAATGTGAGTGTAACACATTGGCATGTGTCGTGTCTTATATTATACCATCCTATACTCCTGGTCCCTCTCCCCCACACCTATTAGAAAAAACAAAAACAAAAATGGTAGGATACACCATACAATTTTTATGCAACATTATAGGTGGAAATAGCTTACTATAAAACTTTAGCAAAATCAGAAAGTATGTGAGTATTAGTTTATGTCACGAACAAGGCTGTAATATTGGACCACTATCAATGTCATTCATGTCTACATGAACTGCTTCCAAGTACCAACTCACTCAGGAATCAATCATTTCCCTTAACATTACTAGTAATAAAATTAGCAAAAGCAAAGCAGAGATCAACCAGGTGCTTTGCTCATAATAATAAACACCGTTGCTTAATTGTACTATACTAATAATTTAGACATATAAAATGACCTACCATCATTGCATATAAATTGTACTAGTAGTATATTTGAATTATAATTTCAGTGATTTGAGCAATAAGGTGTTTTTCATGAAAAGGAAGAAAAGTAAAGGATAAAGAGTAAGATTTTTCAGAATATATATGCCAAAAATAATTTTAGACAACACCCCTAAGACAACGCTTCCTTTCAAAGTCGCTGCTAAAACTGCATTTAAAAAACACAGAAATTTTATCGTATATCTTAGACAGCGCTTTCTAAAAAAGCGCTGCCTAAGGGGGTGAATATGATTTGAGAAAGCGCTGCTAAATGGGGTAAGTACTGAAGTGCTGCCTAAAGGGGGGTTTTATACAGCACTTTTTAGAAGCGTTGACTAAAGGGTGGGTTTAAGCAGCGCTTTGTGAAAGCGCTGTCTAAAGGGGGTTAATGTGAATTTATAAAGTGCTGCTAAAGGGGTATGTACTATAGCGCTTTGGAGAAGCGCTGCCTAAAGGGGGGATTAAGCAGCACTTTGTTAAAGCACTGCCTAAAGGGGGGAAATATGCAACACTTTCTACTACAAGCGTTGGCTAAGGGTGGGATTAAGCAGCGCTTTCTCAAAGCGCTGCCTAAAGTCATGTTATAAAAAAAAATAAAACACACGCCCAACATTTCTATTACAGTAATGTTATTATTTTGCCCAAACCCATTTTCACACAACACAGTTACGAAGAAAATCCTTTTTCACGAGCTATTTTTGTTTGATTCTTGATAAAACCGTTGCATCCTTTCTTCAAGGTTCTCATCCTTCTTCCATTCAAGACCGTTTCATTCTTTCTTTCATTCACAAGGTTCTCTTCTCCTCTAGGTATGGTTTTTTATATATTTGATATATTTGATAATGTTGATATATAATGTTGCATTTGGTTTAGTTGATTTAGTGTTGATAATGTTTCATTATGTTGTGTTTTGTGTGGCGTGTGGTTTTTACATGTAAGGTGTTTGTGAAAATGTCACAATGAGTTTTGCATGTAAGGTGTTTGTGTAAATGTCACAATGAATATTGCATGTATTGATTGAGAGAAAATATGTTCCTATGCAATTAATCGAGCTATACATTTTGGTTTGAGAGGTTGTCGTAATAACACTTATAGTGTTGAAATTTAAAGCACTTCACATATAGTTGAAAATGAAATTGAAAGAACTCATATAGTTGATGGTGTAAAGTTGATACTATAAGTGATTATTTGATGATAATGTAAAGTTGAAACGATAATATAAATATTAGTGATAATATAGAATAGAAATGGTAATATATATGTTAAAAATATTGTTTAATATATGTTAGTATATATATTTAATATTGTTTTATTAGTAAAATATATGTTAAAAAGAATAATAGTGATTATTTAATGGTGTATACATATATGTTTAATGTTGTATAAATATTCTAATGTAATTCTTAATCTATAGATTTTTTTATTATAATGAAATTAATTGATCATTTATATAGGTTACTTGTGAAGAATGGAGTTTCTGAGCCTTTCCAAGAATATTACACCGTGTGGTTTCAGAAGTTGCTGACTTCTCTACAGGTATTTAGTTGTTCTTTTAATTTGCTATAGTTGCTTGAATAATTATAGTATTTTGATTTTCGATGAATATGCCTAATTGGTATTAAGCTTTTTAGTCTCTGTCCTTTTTTTTTAAGTATTGTTTTTGTTTAGGCTACTTAGTAGTAAAACCATGGATAAAAAATGGATGTCTTCCAATCGATTGTCAAAAGAGTACGAGAATGGGATATTAGAATTTGTTAAGTTTGCTATTGAACATGCCGAAAACCCCAGTCGAATGAAATGTCCTTGCTTGGGTTGTTGTTATGGGGGTCGGGTTGACGCAGTTGGATTGGAATCGCATTTACTGAGGAATGAAATTGATCGAAGTTATACATGTTGGATATTTCATGGTGAGAAAAGTAACGAAAATATTGAACCGGGGGATAGTACGACATATGCTTCAGACGACATATACTAGTGACAAAGATAATATCAATTGTGATTTCCTACAGAAAATTCCCGAGGTAATATATATTTTTTATGAGTTAGTATAATATTTTTAATTGACATATATACACATTAACAATTTCATATTTAATATTGGTTTAGGGCATTTCACATTGTCATCTATATTTATCGTCACTAACTTATCGCATGGTTGGCAAGGGAAAAGTGTATAACACCTTGGGAGAAGTACTTCACCATAAACCTCTCCCTGTTAGATTTATGAAAGTATCAATTGATATTGTTTTAGAGAGGGATGCACCATTACCTTTGCCTGACGATATTTCAGATGCAACATATGTCGGAGAGGCAATAGGATCGTATGTTGTATGGCCGTCAAACCTAATTTGCATAGATGAGGAGGTATGTTTTAAACCATTATGAACCTTTGAGTATTCAAATTCTTTACGACCATTTAACGTGCATTTTTTTCATGGTAATTTTAGACTCCCACAAAATCCAAATTAAAGGATAAGGGGATTAAGAAGCAAACCGAGTTAGTTCCATCAAAAAAAGAGGTATAACACAATTATATGATATTTATGCATAGAATGATCTTATACTTCACCTAACTAATTAAATGATATTTAGATGCATGCTAAAGATATTGAGCAAGTAAGTAGGGATAAGAAGACTGTGGCTAGCAAAAAACCTACTTCTCAGTATAGGTCGTGCCTTCGAACATATATAGGAATAACATATATTCCAATTGGTGGTACTCGTCTTAGACCTATGAAGGAAGACATTTTTGGTTATGAATACATGGAAGCAATTGGTAGAGAAGATATTGATCAAGTTTTACAACATTCTACTTTAGGCCTCGGTGTTATCGATACATACATCAGGTATACTCCGATCAACTTTGTTTAATTAAATGAACAATTTATTTACTCATTTCAATGAATATATTCTAATTTTAATGATGTTTTTATTTAAGGTTTTTGTATGAAAAAGTGACGCGCCTGCGTGGATTGGAAGAAAGATTCGCTTTCTTAGCTCTTAACACCGTCAACGCAGGGTTAATTGTAACAAAACCAGATGATGTCATATCGTATGTACTCGATTTATTTATGGTCAACAAAGATACATAAAAGTTGTTCTTTTTACCATATAATACTGTCAACGGGTTAGATTTTCATTCTAACTTCATATATTATAATTTTTTCAATTTTTGACGTTGTGTAGAAACTTTCCATCAAATATTTATTTAATTTTATAGTGGATATTGGTTGTTGCTTGCGATTAATCCTGTTAGAGAGATTGTATACTATCTAGATTCGTTATACAATGATTGGACAACATACCCAGATTTGAAGAAGACGATTGATACGTAAGTGAGGTTGTTCTAAATATTCGTGTGTATATTTATTTATCTATGTGAGATTGTTCTAAATAGTCGTTTATATTTTATTATAGCATTCTACAAGCTTTTCGATCACAAAGAGGTATTCAAGTACCAAAGAGTAGAGCCAACAATGTAACTCCCGTAATTTAATTAATTATTTAATTAAATTATTTTTGGAATATTTGTGAAGTTGTGTTGTGATTAATTGGATTTAATTATTTTATTAAGTGGAGAAATAATATTAGAAGTATAATATTATTTGATGTGGACTTGTTTTTAAGGAATAGAAGTAATAAGGGGGTGTATTAGTTTTAAGCCCAATAAGGAATAAAGAATAATAGGTTATTCTATTGTTGCTAGAAAGAAGAGGCAGTAGAAGAATAAGGATTGAGAGGAAGAACGTGAAGCTGCTGGAAAAAAGAGGAATAACGACAGAACAAGGATTCAACCGGAAGTTATAGAGCAACCTTCAATCCAAGGTAAGGGTGGGGTTCTGACTCTATAATTGGGTTCATGATAGTTGGTATGTTGGGTTAGAGGTGATTGCTGTCTTGTCCATGAATGGAAACGTTATGATGTTGTATGATGAAAGATTGATGCATTATAGATGAATAATGAGTCCCGGCGTTGTTTAATTGATGTAGAATTGTAGGGTAATTGTAAGTGATGATTATCTATGATTAGATTAAGTTTTTAGGGCCTAAATTATGGAACCCGTAGTGAAAACACGGAGGAAATCGCAAAATTTATGTAGGATGTAACAATATACGTCGACCCCAAATATGATGTGTCGATACATGAAGGTTGAAAGACTCAGGATGAGTCGACACGAAGAGGTTTGCGTCGATCCATGAGGACTTTCAGACTCAGGATGAGTCGATACGTAGGATGCATGTGTCGATACATGTTGTGTGTTAGACTCAGGATGAGTCGATCCAAGAGAGGATGCATCGACTCATGTTGTGAGTTTAGTGCAGTACGCGTCGATCCAAGACGTTTTGTGTCGATCCATATTGTCTGGTTTTTGGAAGAATTGGTTTGAAAATGCTGTAACTTGAGTTTTAGGATGTCGTTTGAGATACCGTTCGAAGCGTTGAATAGCTAACGCGATGAGCTTTATTCTTGAGGATTAAAATGAAGAATAGGAAGTGTAATCCTAGTAGCCAATTTAGGATTTAGAGTTAGTTCCCGTGTTGATCGTTATGTTGGTTTTGTGCAGAATGATGAAGATGAAATGTTTATAGGTTGTTGTTTGATTGGTAACAGTAGGAGTAATGATAGTAATGATGTAAGATTATAGAATGATAGTATGAATTACTGTAGTATCAATGTACAACTGAGTTGTTGATGAAATGTTATTAATGGTGTTGTGTTGATAATTTATAATGATTAAATGATGTTTGATGAATAAATGACGTTTGATGAATTATGATGATGATGTGAGATGTTGATGAAGAGATGTTGAAATGATTTTGAGATGTAGGCCTTTCACCAACAATGGTGTTGTATTGAGATGTTTCTAATTGTGGTGTTGTTATTACATTCATGATTATGTCGTATACATTGTATTTTGAGATGGAGCTTATGCTCGTTGAGATGGCCTGTATTGGCGAATATTGAGATGAAGGCTTATGCCTTGTTGATGCCTCTATTAATTGGCAAATTTTTGAGATGGGAGTTCTGCTCCAAATGGTACCACATGCATTTGCATAGTATTGAGTTGCATTATATGGTTGCATAAATAAGTGTGTATTGATGTTGTGAATGAGTATTATTATTGGTTATTATGAGATGAGAAGTGGTGATGTTATGTGATCTAATTTAATATATTAATTATCATGTGCTTTATTATATTGTTAGATATCTCACCCCTTCTGTTTGAATGTTGCCTTTATGTTGGTAACATGCAGGTAATCGAGAGTGAAAGTTGTATACCTTCAATAGTTCGAGTCGGTGTCATTGCTCTGATATATAACACTCGGGGGGATGAACGCTTGTTGCTTTTGATTGTTGATTATTCAGTTGTTGAACTTTAAGTTAATTATTATTATGTGGTGATGTTTTGAAGTCGTTGTATTGATGATAAAGATGCTATTAAGAATTCCCCTGCGTAGATGTTGAGTTATTTAATTAAAGATGTTATTATGATGGTTCATCCAATGTTTTAAAAGTGTTATATATCCACGATGAATGCAATGAATTTTGATAGGAGAATTTATGGCATCCCAATTTGTTTACATGAATGAGTTTTATAACTCTGATTTATTTATATAACTTGTCGGGGTAGAATTAGGGTGTTACAAAGTTGGTATCAGAGTAAAAGGTTGGTCAGACCTTGTCGTCGAGTCGTAGTTGTCTAACAATCGAGTATTGTTAATTTGAGTTCTAACTGTTCTTTATGTTGTAGTGATAAGTTGAGATGGCTGGAAGGAATGATGCTACACTTGCTGCTGCTTTAGAAGCAATGGCTCATGCGATGGAAAACATCCGAATACTGACGGGAATGCTGGATCTAGTAGTTTGGCGACTTTCCAGAGAGAGAATCCGCCTACGTTCAAGGGAAAGTATGATCCTGACGGAGCATTGGATTGGTTGAAAGAGATTGAGAGAATCTTCCGTGTGATGGACTGCACTCCAGCGCAAAAGGTTCATTATGGTACTCATATGCTAGCAGTCGAGGCTGATGACTGGTGGTTAGAGACTTGTCAAAGATTGGAAGCTGCAGGTGAGAATGTCACTTGGGCTGTGTTCCATAGTGAATTTCTGATGGAAGTACTTTCCTGAAGATGTTCGTGGTAAGAAGGAGATTGAGTTCCTTGAGCTGAAGCAAGGGAATATGTCAGTTGTTGAGTATGCTGCCAAGTTTTCTAAGTTGGCTAAGTTTTATCCGCATTATGGTGAAGCGAATGCTGAGTTTTCGAAGTGTATCAAATTTGAGAATGGGTTATGCCCCGAGATAAAGAAGGAAGTTGGATACCAGAAGACCCGTGTCTTTGCTGATTTGGTTGACAGTTGCAGGATTTATGAGGAGGATAATAATGCTCATTACAAGATTATCAGTGAGAAGAGGGGTAAGGACCAACAGAATCGTGGCAAGCCTTATGATGCCCCAACTGGTAAGGGTAAATAGAAAGTTGCTCATGGTCAGAGGACTAGTGGGGGAGATGCTCCTACTGGTGTGGTTTGCTTTAAGTGTGGAAAACCTGGGCACAAGAGTAATGTGTGCACTACTGAAGTGAAGAGATGTTTCCGTTGTGGTAAGAACGAAATGTTGTGTCAGAGTGTGAACATAAGGATGCGATTTGTTTCAATTGTAGAGAAGAAGGGCACATTGGTAGTCAGTGTCAGAAACCGAAGAGGGCTTAGTCAAGTGGTAAAGTGTTCACTTTGTTTGAGGATCAGACAGCTGCCGAGGACAGACTTATCAGAGGTACATGTTTCATTAATAGTACTCCTTTAATTACTATTATTGATACCAATGCTACTAATTGTTTTATTGCTGCTGATTGTATTGAAAGATTGGGTCTTGTGTTGTCTTATTTGAATGGAGAAATGGTCATCGATACTCCAGCCAAGGGGTCGGTGACTACTTCTTTTGTGTGTTTGAAGTGTCCCTTGTCGATCTTCGACAGAGATTTTGTTGTTGATTTGGTTTGTTTACCGTTAAGAGGTTTGGATGTGATTTTGGGTATGAACTGGTTAGAGCATAACTGTATTCATATTAACTGTTATGACAAGTCTGTGAGGTTTTCTACTCCTGAAGGAGAGGAAGATGGTATGTTGTCTACTAGACAGTTGAGGAAGTTGATGCAAGAAGAAGTAAAAATGTTCTCGTTGATGGCGTCGCTATCTGTAGAGACTCAAGCTGTAACTGAGGAATTGCAGGTGGTGTGTGAATTTCCTGAAGTTTTTCCTGATGAGATTCCTGATGTACCGCCAGAGAGGGAAGTTGAATTTGCGATTGATCTTGTACCTGGTACCAGACCTGTGTCTATGGCACCATATAGGATGTCTGCATCTGAATTGTCAGAGTTGAAGAAGCAATTGGAAGAGTTACTTGAGAAGAAGTTTGTAAGACCGAGTGTATCACCGTGGGGAGCTTCAGTGTTGTTAGTAAAGAAGAAAGATGGAAGTATGAGGCTCTGTGTTGATTATAGACAGTTGAATAAAGTGATGATTAAGAACAAGTATCCGCTTCCAAGAATAGATGACTTGATGGATCAATTGGTGGATGCTCGTGTGTTTAGTAAGATTGATTTAAGGCCGGGTTACCATCAGATTAAAGTGAAGGATGAAGATATTCAGAAGACGGCTTTCAGAACGCGTTATGGACATTACGGGTATTTGGTGATGCCTTTCGGTGTTACTAATGCACCGGGAGTATTCATGGAATATATGAATCGTATCTTTCATACTTATTTTGATCAGTTCGTGGTGGTGTTCATTGATGATATTTTGATTTACTCTAAGTCATAAGAAGAGCATGCTGAACACTTAAGAGTAGTATTGCAAGTTTTGAAAGAGAAGAAGTTGTATGCAAAGCTGTCCAAGTGTGAATTATGGTTGAAGGAGGTTAGTTTTCTTGGTCATATGATTTCAGGTAGTGGCATTGTTGTAGATCCATCGAAGGTTGATATTGTGTTGCAATGGGAAACTCCTAAGTCAGCTACTGAGATTAGAAGATTTTTGGGATTAGCTAGTTACTATAGAAGGTTTATCGAAGGTTTTTCTAAGTTGGCACTTCCGTTGGCTAAGTTGACTTGTAAGGGTAAAGCTTTTATATGGGATGTTCAGTGTGAAGAAATTCTTGTAGAATTGAAGAAGAGGTTGACGTCGGCTCCAATTTTGACGTTGCCTAATCCAGGAGAGCCTTTTGTGGTGTATTGTGATGCTTCTAAGATGGGTTTAGGAGGTGTGCTTATGCATAATGGTAAGGTAGTTGCTTATGCGTCAAGGCAGTTAAGGACTCATGAGAAGAACTATCCTACGCATGATTTAGAGCTTGCTGCAATTGTCTTTGTGTTAAAGATTTGGAGGAATTATCTTTATGGTTCTAGATTTGAAGTGTTTAGTGACCATAAGAGTTTGAAGTATTTATTCGATCAGAAGGAGTTGAATATGAGGCAACGAAGATGGTTGGAATTGTTAAAGGATTATGATTTCGGTTTGAATTATCACCCAGGAAAAGCGAATGTGGTAGCTGATGTGTTGAGTCGAAAAACTTTACATATGTCAGCAATGATGGTTAAAGAGTTGGAATTAATTAGGCAGTTCAGAGATATGAGCTTAGTTTACGAGGTTACTCCGTGAAGTGTTATGTTGGGTATGTTAAAGATTATTAATGAATTTCTAAACAGTATCAGAGAAGCCTAGAAGTTGGATGTGAAACTGGTATATTTGATGGTTGGAATCGATCAGTCTGAGAACAATGATTTTAAGTTAGATGCGCAAGGTGTGTTGAGATTTCATAACCGGATTTGTATTCCTGATGATGCTGAGATGAAGAAAGTGACACTTGAAGAGAGTCATAGAAGTAAGTTGAGTATTCATCTAGGAGCTACAAAGATGTATCAAGATTTGAAAGGTTTGTTTTGGTGGATGGGGATGAAGAGTGATGTGGCTCGGTTTGTGTACGCATGTTTGACTTGTCATAAGTTGAAAGTTGAACATCAGAAGCCTGCAGGATTGATGCAACCGTTAGAAGTTTCAGAATGGAAATGGGATAGCATTTCAATGGACTTTGTGACGGGGTTACCTAATACTATAAGAGGACATGATTAGATTTGGGTGATTGTTGATAGGCTTACAAAGTCGGCTCATTTTGTTCCTATTAACATCAGTTTTCCAGTGACAAAGTTGGCTGAGATTTACACTAGTGTGATTGTGAAGCTGCATGGCGTTCCTTTGTGCATTGTGTCAGATAGAGATCTAAGATTTACTTCTGATTTTTGGAAGGGTTTGTAAGAAGCGTTGGGTTCTAAGTTGAAGTTATGTTCAGCATATCATCCTCAGACAAATGGCCATACTGAATAGACGATTTAATCGTTGGAAGATTTGCTGAGGGCATGTGTTCTTGAGCATGGAGGTTCATGGGATACTTATCTTCCTTTTATAGAGTTCACCTGTAATAACAGTTACCATTCTAGTATTGGGATGGCACCTTTTGAGGCGTTGTATGGTCGAAGATGTAGAACTCCTTTATGTTGGCATGAATCTGGTGAAAGTGTAGTACTTGAACTTGAACTTGTTCGTGAGACCACTGAGAAGGTGAAGTTGATTCGAGAAAAGATGAAAGCTTCCCAAAGTAGAAAGAAGAGTTATCATGACAAGCGAAGGAAAGATTTAGAATTTCAAGCGGGTGACCATGTGTTTTTGAGAGTTACACTTGTGACTGGTGTTGGGCGAGCATTAAAGTCTAAGAAGCTCACTTCTTGTTTCATTGGACCATATCAGATTTCAGAGAGAGTGGGAAATTTTGCTTACAGAGTGGCTTTACCGCCTAATCTTTCGAATTTGCATGATGTGTTTCATGTGTCGCAACTTCGGAAGTATATTTCAGATCCATCTCATGTGATTCATATGGACGATATGCAAGTACATGATAATCTTACGGTGGAGACAATGCCTGTACGGATCGCGGATAGTGAAATGAAGACTCTGAGGGGAAGAGATTGCCTTGGTTAAAGTGGTTTGGCTAGGAGCTGCCGAAGAAAGCATGACTTGGGAGTTGGAGAGCAAGATGCGAGACTCCTACTCTGAATTGTTTGTTTAAGGTAAATTTTCGAGGACGAAAATATTCTAAGTGGGGGAGAGTTGTAACGCCCGTAATTTAATTAATTATTTGATTAAATTATTTTTGGAATATTTGTGAAGTTGTGTTGTGATTAATTGGATTTAATTATTTTATTAAGTGGATAAATAATATTAGAAGTATAATATTATTTGATGTGAGCTTGTTTTTAAGGAATAGAAGTAATAAGGGGGGTGTATTAGTTTTAAGCCCAATAAGGAATAAAGAATAATAGGTTATTCTATTGTTGCTAGAAAGAAGAGGTAGTAGAAGAATAAGGATTGAGAGGAAGAACGTGAAGCTGCTGGAAAAAAGAGGAATAACGGTAGAACAAGGATTCAACCGGAAGTTATAGAGCAACCTTCAATCCAAGGTAAGGGTGGGGTTCTGACTCTATAATTGGGTTCATGATAGTTGGTATGTTGGGTTAGAGGTGATTGTTGTCTTGTCCATGAATGGAAACGTTATGATGTTGTATGATGAAAGATTGATGCATTATAGATGAATAATGAGTCCCGACGTTGTTTAATTGATGTAGAATTGTAGGGTAATTGTAAGTGATGATTATCTATGATTAGATTAAGTTTTTAGGGCCTAAATTATGGAACCCGTAGTGAAAACGCATAATTTATGCAGGATGTAACAGTATGCGTCGACCCCAAACATGATGTGTCGATACATGAAGGTTGAAAGACTCAGGATGAGTCGACACGAAGAGGTTTACGTTGATCCATGAGGACTTTCAGACCCAGGATGATTCGATATGTAAGATGCATGTGTCGATACATGTTGTGTGTTAGACTCAAGATGATTTGATCCAAGAGAGGATGCGTCAACTCATGTTGTGAGTTTAGTGCAGTACGCGTCGATCCAAGACGTTTTGCATCGATCCATATTGTCTGGTTTTTGGCAGAATCAGTTTGAAAATGTTATAACTTGAGTTTTATGATGCCGTTTGAATTACTGTCTGAAGCGTTGAATAGCTAACACGATGAGCTTTATTCTTGAGGATTAAAATGAAGAATAGGAAGTGTAATCCTAGTAGCCAATTTAGGATTTAGAGTTAGTTCCCGTGTTGATTGTTATGTTGGTTTTGTGCAGAATGATGAAGATGAAATGTTTATAGGCTGCTGTTTGATTTGTAACAGTAGGAGTAATGATAGTAATGATGTAAGATTATAGAATGGTAGTATGAATTATTGTAGTATCAATGTACAACTGAGTAGTTGATGAAATGTTATTAATGGTGTTGTGTTGATAATTTATAATGATTAAATGATGTTTGATGAATAAATGACGTTTGATGAATTATTATGATGATGTGAGATGTTGATGAAGAGATGTTGAAATGATTTTGAGATGTAGGCCTTTCACCAAAAATGGTGTTGTATTGAGATGTTGCTAATTGTGGTGTTGTTATTACATTCATGATTATGTCGTATACATTGTATTTTGAGGTGGAGCTTATGCTCGTTGAGATGGCCTGTATTGGCGAATATTGAGATGAAGGCTTATGCCATGTTGATGCCTCTATTAATTGGCAAATTTTTGAGATGGGAGTTCTGCTCCAAATGGTACCACATGTATTTGCATAGTATTGAGTCGCATTATATGGTTGCATAAATAAGTGTGTATTGATGTTGTGAATGAGTATTATTATTGGTTATTATGAGATGAGAAGTGGTGATGTTATGTGATCTAATTTAATATATTAATTATCATGTGCTTTATTATATTGTTAGATATCTCACCCCTTCTGTTTGAATGTTGCCTTTATGTTGGTAACGTGCAGGTAATCGAAAGTGAAAGTTGTATACCTTTAATAGTTCAAGTCGGTGTCATTGCTCTGATATATAACACTCGGGGGGATGAACACTTGTTGCTTTTGATTGTTGATTATTCAGTTGTTGAACTTTAAGTTAATTATTATTATATGGTGATGTTTTGAAGTCGTTGTATTGATGATAAAGATGCTATTAAGAATTCCCCTATGTAGATGTTGAGTTATTTAATTAAAGATGTTATGATGATGGTTCATCCGATGTTTTAAAAGTATTATATATCCACGATGAATGCAATGAATTTTGATAGGAGAATTTATGGAATCCCGATTCATTTGCATGAATGATTTTCATAACTCTGATTTATTTATATAATTTGTCGGGGTAGAGTTTGGGTGTTACAAACAACATTACGTGGATCAGAGTGCAGGTATGTTTTCACAATTTTGATTATATTAGTGATGATACTTGATAAAACAAGTTAAGGGGTATATCCTGATATATATATATATATATATATATATATATATATATATATATATATATATATATATATATATATATATCTGTATTTTCTTTCCATGTGTAGTGTCCTCGTCAACATAATGGTATAGATTGCGGTTATTTCATGTTGAGGTTTATGAAAGAAACGCTTCTTTTGGAATGAATAGAGATTCCATCCACGATATGAATTTCTAACTTAGGAATTATTTTAATATTTCTCATAAAATGGCATAGTGTTTTACTAAATCACATACTATGTTATTTTACTATGTAGTACTTTGACGAATTCAATTGTGCTCATTACTCAAAATATCAATTGGATGAACTTATGGAGGAATGGTGTCAATTCATTACGGATTTGAGAGTTTTATAAGGTATATTGTCTTTCTTTCATTGATGAGAATTTTGAGGGAGAAGTATCCCAACTTATTTTGTTTAGAAAAAACATCACATTATCCCTAATACATAATTTGGTCATGGTAGGGCCATCGGGGTAGAAAGTTAGTGCCATCTCTCTTGCAGCCAGTGCCTCAAAACGCCTCCTCTGGGCTCTTCCTCTGAAAGCAATTCCCAACGTGTCAACTTCTTCCATCGTTAGTTAGTTCGGTTAGGTAAAATTAAGTTAGCATGTAAGTAAGTTGACAGTTAGAATTAAGTTAGTAGTGGTTAGCTTTAGAGAACAATACTGCATAACTTTTATGAAAAGAAAAAGAATGAAAAGTAAGAAAATGTAAAGACTATAATTAGTAAATCAAATAAAAGACTAGAAAGTGAGGTGTCGACATAATTTTAATAGGTGATCAAACCTGGGAGTAAGCGGGTAGCTCTGTAAGATGGAAACTAGCAGAATAGTCTATGTTATTGATACAATGATAATGCTTCAAGCGTTGCCCGTTTACGATAAACGGTTCGCTAGATTTTCCTTTAAATTCAATAGATCCACTTGGAAAAACCTTAGTTATTTCAAACGGACCGGACCACCTAGAAAAAAGTTTTCCTGGGAACAGTTTAAGTCTAAAATTAAACAGGAGCATTATGTCGGCCTCATTGAACTCTTTCCTAGATATGCGTTTGCCGTGCCATTTTTTTGTTCTTTCTTTATAGATCTTGGCATTTCCGTATGCATCTAGTCTAAGCTCTTCTAACTCATGGATATCTAAGATTCTCTTTTCGCTCGCGACAATGTAACTTAAATTGAGGGCTTTGATCGCCCAATAAGACTTATGCTCGAGTTCTACCAGCAGATGACATGATTTTCTATAAACTAGTTTGAATGGTGCGGCTCTTATGGGTGTCTTATAGGCTGTTATATATGCCCACAATGCCTCGTGTAGTTTGGATGATCAATCTTTCCTAGAAGTGGCAACTGTTTTTTCTAAGATTTTTTTAATCTCTCTGTTGAAGACCTCTACTTGCCCACTTGTTTGGGGTGATAGGGTGTTGCTACATGGTGTCAGACTCCATATTTCACTAATATTTTTTCAAAGATTTTTGAAATGAAATGGGAGCCACCATCATTGATGACAAGTCTTGGCACACTGAATCTAAAAAAAATTATATTTTTGAAGAGCTTGATTACTACTTGTGCGTCATTTGTTGGAGAAGCTACAACCTCGATCCATTTTGATATGTAATCTACAGCAACGAGTATGTATTTATTGCCAAAAGAGGATGGGAAAGATCCCCATGAAATTAATTCCCACACGTAAAAGATCTCCACTTCTAAAATGCCTTTTTGAGGAATCTTGTCGCGTCTGGAGATATTGCCACTGTGTTGGCACCGATCACAATTTATGACTGCAATATGGACATCTTTCCATAGGTTAGGCCAATAGCGGCCAGCTTGTAAGATCTTAGCGCCAGTCTTTGAAGTGCTTGCATGTCCACCATAGGGAGCAACATGACAATGGGAAATTATGTTTTCTATTTCATCTTTGGGGACACATCGGCAGAAAATACCATCGGTGCCTCTCTTGAAAAGAAAAGGCTCATCCCAATAATATTATTTAAGATCATGGAAGAAATTCTTCTTTTGTTGATAGGTTAGATCCGGTGGAAGCACTTCAGCGGCCAAGTAGTTGACAAAGTCGGTGTACCATGGAAGTGTGGTTTTAGTGTAGACTGCTTCCACGACTTCATTTGTCTCAGTATCATTATAAGTTACAGGGCATTCAATGGTGTTGTTTTCCAACTGGACTATGAGTTCTTCGTAAGGGAAATTATCATTGATAGGCACTTGTTTAGGCTTAATGCCTTTCATTCTAGATAAGTGATTATCTACTACATTTCCAGTGCCTTTTTTGTCTTTGATTTCTAAATCAAACTCTTGTAGTAGTAAGATCCACCTGAGTAAACTTGGTTTGGCATCCTTTTTGCTTAATAGGTATCTAATTTCAGCATGATCGGTACAGATAATCATCTTTGCTCCTACTAGGTAAGAACGAAATTTATCTAGGGCGAACACGACAACTAAAAGTTCCTTTTCGGTGGTGGCGTAGTTCATCTACGCAGGATCTAGGGTTCTACTAGCATGATAAATTGTGTGAAGCTTTTTATCCTTTCTTTGTCCTAAAACCACGCCTACAGCATAATCCCTAGTGTCACACATGATTTCAAATGGTAATATCCAATCAGGTGGTTGCATAATATGTGCGGTAATAAGAGTTGTTTTTAATTGTTCAAATGCTTTTAAGCATTTGTCATCGAAATTAAATTCAACCTCTTTCATTAACCGGCCAGTTAGTGGTTTAGTAATTTTAGAGAAATCTTTAATGAATCGTCGGTAGAAATCGATGTGTCCTAAGAAACTTCGTATTTCTCTTATGGTTTTCAGAGGTTGAAGGTTTTCTATAAATTCTATTTTCGCTTTGTCAACTTCTATCCCCTTATCGGATACTATGTGTCCAAGTACGATTCCTTATCGAACCATGAAATGGCGTTTTTTCCAATTTAATACGAGATTAACTTTTATGCATTGTTCAAGTACCATTTCTAAGTTTGATAAGCATCCTTCAAAATGTTTCCCACAGACAGAGAAATCGTCCATAAATACTTCCATGATGTCATCTATAAAATCAGCGAAAATTGACATCATGCACCTTTGGAATGTTGCGGGAGCGTTACATAGTCCAAATGACATTCATCTATAGGAAAATGTACCATAAGGACAAGTGAATGTAGTCTTTTCTTGGTCTCGGGGTGTATAGGTATTTGGAAAAATTCTGAATAACCATCTAAATAGCATAAATGTGAGTGTTTAGCAAGTTGTTCGAGCATTTGATAAATGAAAGGTAAAGGAAAATGATCTTTTCGAGTGGATTTGTTTAATTTCCTATAGTCAATGCACATTCTTCATCCGGTTTGAGTATGTTGTGCTATGGATTCGCCTTTTGCATTGCTGACAAATGTAACTCCTCCCTTCTTTGGTACAACATGTACTGGGCTAACCCATTTACTGTCGGATATCAGATATATGATTCATGCTTCTAATAACTTTTGTACTTTTTTCTTAACTACATCACTCAGAACTGGATTTATTCTTCTCTGATGTTCTCTTGAGGTCTTGCAGTCTTCCTCAAGCATAATGTGATGCATGCAAATTGAGGGGCTTATTCCTTTTAGATCAGAGATGTTATAGCCTTAAGCAGTCGGGTATTTCCTTAGGACATGTAATAATTTTTTTGTTTCTATTTGTCCCTAATATGTGTTGACTATGATGGGTTGTTCGAGTTCTGTATCTATGAATTCATACCTTAGATCTTTTGGTAATGTTTTAAGTTCGACAGATGGTTTCCTTAGGCAAGGCTAGGGTCAGGAGTTAGCACGAGACATTCACTTAGATTGTCATCTCTGTATTCATCACACCAATTATCATCTTCAAGGATAGGAGGTATTGGAATTTTTAAAGCTTCTGAATATTTGATTTGTTGTTTCTCCATTTCTTTAACGCACTCATTAATGACATCCAAGAAACAACATGAATCATCTATAGCTGCTGCCTTGAAGAACTGGGGAGAATAAATTCGAATTTTTCTTTGCCAACCTCAAATGTTAGTTTACCTTTTTTACATCTATGATGGCTCCAGCGATGGCGAGGAATGGTATTCCTAATATTATAGGGATGTTGGGTTCTTCCTTGATGTCCATAATAATGAAATCAATGGGAATATAGAATTTTCCAATAAGTACTAGAATATTTTCGAGCATTCCTAAAAGGAAACTTCACTGAACGATCAGCTAGTTGTACATATATTCTTGTTGGTCGTAATTCTCCCATATTTAGCTTTTGCATAATGATAAAGGAATTAGACTAATACTGGCTCCCAAGTCGTATAGAGCTTTGTCTATGACGAATTTTCTGATTACACATGGTATAGAAAAACTACCAGGGTCTTTTAGCTTAGGGGGCATGTTGTTTTGGATTATAGCGCTACACTCTGCAGTAAGCACAACTATTTCATTGTCCTCGGGCTTTTTCTTATTGGATAATATTTCTTTAAGGAACTTAGCATAAGAGGGCATTTGTGTGATGGCTTTTGTAAAAGGTATAATGATATTCAATTGTTTCAGAAGTTCAACAAATTTCTTAAATTGCCCTATATTTATAGATTTAGCTACCCGTTGAGGGTACGGTATCGGTGGTTTGTATGGTGGCGGAGGTACATAGGGTTTTTCTCTCTCTTCTACCTCTGAACTTTCATATTCCTTCTCATCTTCTTTTGGTTCGTCTTCCTTCTTAGTCGGTTTACCAGTCCTCTGGTACATGGCTGGATTTTTGGTTCTTGGGCCAGTTGGTCCATCTACTTTCGTTCCACTTCGAAGTATTATAGCATTAGCGTGACCTTTCGGATTTGGTTGTGGTTGGTCAGGAAAAGTGCCAGCTGGAGCAGCTGTAGCTGCTTGCTGTTGAGCCACTTGAGAGATTTGAGTTTCAAGCATTTTATTATGAATGGCTAGGGCGTCAACCTTGTTTGATAGTTGCTTTAGTTGTTCACTAGTGTGTGTGTTTTGATTTATAAAATCTCTGTTTTGTTGAGCTTTAGTGGCTACGTAGTTTTTCATTAGGATCTCTATATTGGATTTCCTAGGTGGTGTAGTAGGAGCTTGCCCAAGTGGATATAACGCACTGTTGTTCTTGGATGAAAAGTTTGGATGGTTCTTCTAGGTAGGATTATAGGTATTATTGTATGGGTTTTCTTGAGTATAATTCACTTGATCAGCCAGAACTCCTATTAAAAGTGGACATTCGGGTGCATCATGTGCGTGAAGTCCATATAAATCGCAGGTTGGAGCTACTACAGCCACAGTGGCTGCAGGAGTTGTGTTCAAGTTTTCTATCTTTTGGGTAAGAGGTTCTACCTTAGCGTTAACTTGGTCTAAACGGATAACTTCGTACATACCGCCTTTCGTTTGAGGTTTCTCCATAATGGTTCTATCGCTTCCCCACTGGTAATGATTTTTATCCATACTTTTGATAAGTTGATAAGCATCATGATAAGGTTTATCCATTAGTGCGTCACCAACTGCAACGTCAATCATTAGTCTTGTGTTTTACAAGAGACCATTATAAAATGCGTGGATGATTAGCCATTCTTCTAGACCGTGATGTGTACAAAGTCGCAACATATTTTTGTATCTTTCCCATGCTTCGAAAAGAGATTCACTTTCCTTTTGTTTAAAACCATTGATATTGGCTCTTAGCATAGCTGTCTTACTCGGCGGAAAATATTGCGCTAGGAAAACTTTCTTCAACTTGTTCCATGTGGTAACATAGTTGGATGGCAAAGACTGGAGCCAAGCTCTAGCTCTATCTCATAATGATAAAGGGAAAAGACAGTCATATTGATTTGTGGTTGACACTAATTGCTTTTACTGTGTCTGCGTACTGCACGAACACGGACAAATGTAAGTTCGGGTCGTCCGTAGGACATCCCAAAAACTGATCTTGTTGGGCAGCTTGTAGAAATGAAGGTTTCAACTCGAAATCGTTTCGAGCGATAGCGGGGGCAGCAATGCTGTTGTGAGGTTCCTCCTGTGATGGGGCAGCATAATCCTTCAAAGGACGATTTTGGGGTCCTTCAGCCATTCTTGGTTCATGTTCAAGAAGATATAAGTCAGGAAGATTGAATTCGGGAAGATTGTACTTAATTTGATATTCTCTAATTAGGCGTCGTATACTAACAAAATGCTCCACCTCGTCGATTGGCTGCTCTAATTATTTGCCTTAAGAACGAGTGTTAGGAATACAATCAACGGATAAAAGGGAATAAAATTTGTTGCCTTAGTCTATACCGCATAGCAAAGGAATCACAATATTGACTAAATTAGTCCCCAGCAACGACGCCAAAAACTTGATCACAACTTTAAGAGTCTATCGGGTGTAGTGACTGCAAGTGCACAGTCTAATCGCGTAGTTTTAAAAGATATCGAACCCACAAGGACTGTTAATCAAACTACTGCTATCTAAAGTCACTGTGTAAAGCTAAGGATAATGATTAATCTTGGGTCTTGGGTGAGACGAAAATTTAATTAGATTTAAATGAAATATTTGATAACGGGACACCGGTATGTAATATGTTGGACTTCAGGGATTCAGTAAGTCATTGGCATAGCTTTGAGTATTAAAACACTATTTCAGTAGAAACTATCAATTTAAAAACCTTTATCTCACACTCTCGTGATTATTGATTCAGACTATATTATTAAATTTAAATGCTTGCTCTCGCTGTCTTATTTAAAATCTAAAAATACTTTTTGAAAACAAATAGAATCTAATTAATCCTAAAGCGCTCTTGCTGTATTTAAAACTAATGTTTGATTACCACTATCCGGTTAAAATCTCAAACTCTCGTTATATTGATTTTAACATTCGTTTATCTTTTACTCTCGTATCAAAACCGCTTTAATATTAAATGTTGGAAACCAAACCAGAAAAGTATTTTATAAATATTTATGCCAATTCATTACCGAACCCCTTCGATTATATGACCTTACATACTGGTATCAGGGAAATTAGCCAGACATGTTATTGAGTACCAACACAAAATTACAGTAAGCAAACAATAACATAATAATAATTATTAAGTATAAAATAGTCTATATAAATGAAATAAGAACCTGGAATTAATAAAGGAAACTGAAATCAATGCTAAACTTCTAGTGCCAAGTGCAATCCTCCACAATATGCCGGCAGGATTTGCTTTATGGAAAGTAATAACTTGAATGTAGGAAAAATATAAACTAAAACAAAGTCTGAAGGATGCAAATAAAATCTACTTGTGAAATAGCTCCCCGGTGTGGAAAACTATTGTTAATTCAGGTGGAGAAATATCTGCTTAAAATTTCTAAAACAATGGTTTTGAACTATGAGAAAATAAAACAAAAGCGTCAGGGGCCTTTTTGCTTCCTGGTTACTTCCTTTTTATAGCCTGCTTGTAACTTCTGTTGGAGAAGATTTAGGAGTCGTGTGGAAATTGGAAGACTCGGCTTCTCCAAATAATCAGGGACGTGGTCATCATAGAGTGGAGCATAATACGGACTCAGTTGTTGCGGTTGAGAGAATATAGGAGCTTCGTTGCATACATGGAGAGAACCACCCAATTAAGTTACAGATAGTGGCGAAGGGCATGCCTTGTGTGCCATGGGGAACACAAGTCAAAGATATGGTGACCGTAACACGTGTGTTCAAGGGGCACACATAATTCTAAGGCGTGGAGATTGGCTGGAGGCTGTGACGACCGTCACAGTCCTCTGTCATGCAATTTCCTTCTGTTTTCGGCTAAATAGTCATTTTAACTCATTTCTTTGTCATTTCTTCCTCTTTTCTCATGCAAGTCTTGTGGAATGTAAATACCTGAAACACACTTAAAATACCAACATAATGTAACATAATTAACGTAAAATGGTAACATCATTTATGCTAATCGAGTCGAATATGTGATGTGTTTTCGGTTTATCAATAATGTTGGACGAAAGCTTCATCTAGCTCTCTCCATGTATGGATACGGTTGCTCTCAAGTTGCATGTACCACTCCAACAACTCGCTAGTTAAACTGTCCTGAAATAAGTGCATAGGCAATTTCTCATCGTCGGAGTACACTGACATCCTCCTGTAGTAAGACTTGACATGTATCTTTGGACAGTAGGTTCCTTTGTACTTCAAAAAGTCCGACACTTTAAACTTTGGAGGAATCTTCATTCTAGGGACTAAGTCCAAATCAGACATATCAAGGATGACCAAACTCAACACTCTGCCCCAGCCTTCGGGATGACCAGACTCAACAACTGCTTGAGCTTCTCGGTAAGATGCCATAGATGCCTCCGACTTCTTAACCTCTTGACGAGGAACTCTAACAACCTGCACAGTTTCAAATGCTTGGCACGGAATATCATGTACATCTCCCTCAAATTTAACATAGAGGAAGATACTCAGATGGCTGACAATGTAATCCTCTTCGTCATAACTGGTGAGCACCTCCCCATTAACCAGGAATTTTAACTTCTGATGCAAATTAGAAGTAATAGCGTTGACCCCATGGATCCACGAGCGCCCTAGCAAGCAACAGTAAGAAGGATTAATATCCATGATGAAAAAAGTCACATCGAAGATATGAAGACCTATCTTGATAGGAAAATCAACTTCCCCAAACACAATTCTCTTCAACCCGTCAAACGCCTTGACCACCAAATCAATGAGCCTCAGTACTAGCCCATCATAATCCAACTTCATGAGAGAAGACTTTGGCAGAACATTGAGGGATGATCATGTGTCAACAAACACACAGGATAAGGTGGTCCTCACAATCTCCATTGAGATATGCAATACCTTATTATGCTTCCTCCCCTCGAGAGGTAAATTAAAATTCGTGAAACCTAGCCCATTACTTGCAGAGATGCTAGCCACGATCCCTTCAAATTGATTCATTGAAATCTCCTGAGGAACAAAATAAGTCCCAAATAGTTTCATCAGTTCATTTCTATGAGATTCGGAATCTCGGAGCAAAGAAAGAATCGAAATCTTTGAAGGCATCTGTCTTAACTGATCAATAATCTTGTAATCACTTTTCTTTATGTATCTAATTCTGTGATAGGAGGATTCCGCCCCGGTTTCTCACTATTAACCACAATTTGCTTGCCTTTAGCCTTAGACGCGGAATCTGCACTACTTCCACGTTGTTCAGGTGGAGATAAAATCCGACCACTTCGGGTAATCCTACTTTCACTGATAATATCATGAACTTAAGACTTCTCTTCTTAAGACTTACTTTCCTCAGGATTTTGAGTAACAAGCTTCCTCCCCTGATAGTAAAACTCACCACCATAATTCCAAGGAACCATCTTGTCATTGGCATATGGCACTGGACTAGGTAAAGTGATGGTCACTGGCGACTTCTTGGCAGGGATCCGAATTGTAACAGGCATATGAATCGTCTTGGAATTGACAGGAATAGTAATCACATCAACCTCATCTTCCTCATCTTTAGGTTCAACAACCACATAGTCAAACTAAAGAGTTCCTCTGGTAATCAAACTATGAACTACATCTCTCAGACATTGGCAACCCTCTGGATGAATCAAACAATCTTCACAATCAATACCACAACCCAAGAATACTCCTTTCTTCGACAACTTCTCTTTCATAAATGATAGAGGTGTAGTCATCTGGCTTACATCCATAACTAGATTCAAACTTTCATCTTCAATGATAGCACTGACTGTGGCGCCCCCGTGAGGTGGTAAAGGTTGCTGAAGAATATTGGGCATTGGTGGTGGCCCAAAATTAATAGCCTGAGAATCCAGTAAGTAATGTACTTTATATTTAAAAAGCATAGCAATTTTCGATGGTATGCCCCTGTGCACCATAATGGAAATTGCATCGGGCATTGGCATCAAAGTTCAGCAGTAACTTATTAGAATTAATATGCAGAGTACACTTCTCAGCCAACTTCAGCTCGATTAACTATGGTAGAAATTCATCATAGGACATAGGAAGTGCGTCAA
Organism: Vicia faba; assembly: GCA_948472305.1. Taxonomy (NCBI): domain Eukaryota; kingdom Viridiplantae; phylum Streptophyta; class Magnoliopsida; order Fabales; family Fabaceae; genus Vicia; species Vicia faba. The sequence continues at coordinate 29,610 of CATIWC010000813.1, read as the reverse complement.
ATTTCCTTGATGGTTGTATCGGCCTTTGCTAATTTTCTTGCCTAGGCACATACGCTTGTCGTTGAGGTGCAACAATTGGGATTGTCACAACAGCAATTTGGTGACCAGACTCCTGATGAGTCCTACTTGTACCCTTCCACGCATAGATCACACTGGCTTCAATTTCTTTCTTCTTCTGGTAACCACCAAAAGACTTCTTTGCATTACCAACATTAGTTCCAGAGACATCCTAAATCTTTCCCAACTTGATTCTATTTTAATCCTTTCCCTATATGTTACCATTTCAGCAAATGTATCGGAAGTACTATAGCTCGTATTATACTGCCCCTGTAGGGTGTTGGTGAACATATCTACCATTTCTCGTTCCATCATAGGAGGTTGGACCCTGGCCACCATTTCACGCCACCTCTGGGTGTATTCCGTAAATGACTCATTTTGCTTTTGCGACAAATTCTGCAACTGAGTTATTGTAGGCGCCATGTTAGTGTTGTACTGATAATGCTGGACGAAAGCTTCAGCTAGCTCTCTCCATGTACAAATATGGTTTCTCTCAAGTTGCATGTACCACTCCAGTGGTCCATCAGTTAAATTTTCCTGAAAGAAGTGCATAAGCAATTTTTCATCATCGGAGTACACTTACATCCTTCTGTAGTAAGACTTGACATGTGTCTTTGGATAGGAGATGCCTTTGTACTTCACAAAGTCCGAAACTTTAAACTTCGTAGGAATCTTCATTCCAGGGACTAAGCCCAAATCAGACATATCAAGGCCCATAGCGCCCTGATTCTCAAACATTTGCATACGCTCCTCGAGCATAGACAAATTTTTGTCAGCTTCTATTGGTTCATCATCATTAGACATCAAGTCCTCATAGTTATTATGATACGGTGGGAGAACTGACTTGGTTGTTTTGCATTTTATCTCAAATGTTGCGGTTAGCAAGAGTCGCCACCGACTTTTCTTTTATCCAAAAAGGAAAGGCTGAAAAGAACAGGAAAGACCTTTGAGATTGTTTCTTGAGTTCGGGGGGTAGATTATGAAAAGGGAAGGTATTAGCACCCTTTTTATCTATAGTTTTATATGGGCTCTTAGTTGCTTGCTAGATCACTTGCTTTTGTTTGAAAATGTGCTTTGTGTGATTTTTTAAAGTGTTTGGTGTTTGTTTTGAAAATAAGCAAGAGCGTTTGATTTGAAATTGAACAAGCAATTAGGAACAATCTAACTACTCAAAAGTCTTAGTTCATTTCTTCCTTTCCTTTGATATTGCTATCTTACCATTGATTTGGTAAGAAGCCCTATCTTTGGATGTAAAGGGACGGGCATGGATCATCGTGTAGCCATGATAGCAATATTGTGGAACATCTTAGCAATTCTTTTTAAGGGACTAAGATCATTTTAAAAGCCAACATTTGATAGCGTCATCGAGGGACTATGATCTTGTATTTTTGATTTCTTTTTGTTAAGATATCCCACATGCATAACATGGCCATTTTTTATAAGGCAACAAAGTGGATTTACCCTAAGGGTGCATGTGTGAATAATGTGTTGATTTACATGCTTGTTTATCTTGAATTAGGGTTTGCTAACTTGTTGATTTTGATCTTTCCATACAAACCCTAATTTACTAGTATTTATATATAAAGCATTAAATTGCGGAAAATAAAAATACTAAGCTATTACATCAATAGGAGGGGTGTACATATTTACAAATGCGGGAATTGCAAGAAAATTAAATCTAATTAATTATTACAACCATATTGAATATTGTACAAAATTGAAGATAAAATGCAGGAATGCAAAATGAAAAAGAAATGATTTTTATTTGATTTTATGAAGGGTTTTAATCTTGACCTAATTAAGAAAATGAATAGTGAAAATCAAATAAAATTAACTTAAACTAATTAAGAAAAGAAATTAACTAAAAAAGATTTTTTAGGGTTTTTTATGAAAAGGTTTTAAGCATAATATAAAAATTATTTAATTAAAATAAATCTAAATTCTAAATTAATTTTAATTTACAAGAAAATAATATAATATAACAATTAAACCTAATTATCTAAATATTAATTAAAAAAGAAATTAATTTGTTAAGAAAATTGTTTTTGTTCTTTTTAAGTTTTTATAAAGAAAAATAAAATATGAGTGTAGAAATAATAAAATAAATATTTTTGGATTTTTCTATTAATAATAAAAAAAAAATTAGTAATAAGAATAATAAAATGAAAATATGAAAGTAAAATAAACTAAAATAAAAATAAAATGAAATAAAGAAATAATGGGCCAGGAGTGTAACATAGTTAGGGGGGGGGGGGGGGGGGGTTAAAGTCAACAAACAAATAGCCAGGCCTAAGTTGGAGGCCCAACGCTGCAAACAATAATAAAAAATGGAAAATATGAGAAAACAAGCAAAAGGTTACCACTGGGACTCGAACCCAGGTCCCTAAAGTAACTTGCGCGCGCTTTAACCACTGGGGTGGTGATACATCCGTTAACTTAAACAAAACAATAAATATATGATACATGATTTGCCCTGATTGTACTTCATCTTCAACCTCCAGCCAAAGGATCTGTAACTTACTCATTTTTCAACCATTTTCAAAAATGTAAACATGAAACTTGTGTATTTTTCCACCACGAATCCAACCATGTAACTAACTTAAGCTAACATTTAAAGATAAGGATGAATTTATGAAAGTACCAAATTCTGACCTAAATGTTTTAGCAAGTTCAAACTCAAAATTCTTCATGCTCAAGCAACATAAATGAAATCTATGGACATGTATAGTTTCAGGGCAATGATATCTATATTCTATCTTCATAAATGCAAGCCTAATAATGCCTAAATAATGAGATAGAAGTTCAAGAAAAATACCTCAAAACTGGAAATCTTGAAATGAGTTTGAGCTTGTTTCAAGTGATGGTGATGATCAGGTTAGCTTCCTTGAACCTCTATGAAGCTAATGCAATGCTTACTTGATGCTGCGAGTGCTTGAATCGTGCTAGAGAAGTCAAGATGCAAACTCTGTTTTTTGGTTATGGAAGTGGATGAAGATGGTGTTACAGTTGGATAACAGGTGTTGGGATTGTTTATATATGATGTTTAGAAGCTTTTGGAAGCAAAAGGCCAAGAAACGCACGAGGGAAATGGAAGTTTGAAGTTCTTGGTCAGAATGTGCAACAATGGTGGTTTGAGATGCAATTATGAGTTTGGGGAAGTTTGAGAGCTTGTGTATTCGTTTCCTGCTTGTAAAACAACTTGTATTACTATATGGAAAAGGCTTTGAGGCTTGAGAGGGTCAGAATCACACAAGTACAAGTTATGAGATTTTGATTATTTTTGAAGCAAGCTTGAAACATCTTGTTCCAAGGTGAAGTACAAAGCATGTAGGGTGGATGTAACCTTTAAACATGCTTGTTATGATTGTGTAGGCAATGCTTATGCAGAAAGGACAAGCTCAATGCTCAAGACAAAACTAATTTTATGGTTAAAGCAACTTTACTAGAATGGAATGGTTACTATCTTCCTAAAATGGGATTAAGCATGGGCAATGCATTGAATGCTTGGATTGAAGCTTCTAACAGATGTGTAGGAATTTAATTATGGAGTGACAAACAAGTTTGAGGCCTGCAAAGCAAAGATTATGCAGCCTAGGCTTGGATTTGAATTCTTGTTCATCATGGAAATGACCTATAATTTAAGAATGAAATGCCAACTTCATGCCTTCGATTATCCTTGCTCAAACATGATCTCAATGATTTTTTAGACATTTTGGAAAGCTTGTAACATCCTTTATAACCTCTACGTTGGTCACTTTTGAAATTTTCCCTTGGAACTATGTGAAAAATTTCCATGAAGTTAGGTCAAAATCCTGCCTAAAATAGGGACAAATTTCACTAAGTTTCCAAGTTTTATGAACATGTATTCACAAAATCATAACTTGAAATCCATGCATTTATAAGAGAAGTTGTGTTAAGAAATGTTTTAGATATCATTGAGATCTAAAACTTTCATGTTGAAAGTTTCCTTTGAATCATCTTGCATCATGGTGAATAATTGGCTCAAAGTCATGAAAAAATATGAAGTTTTCAACACTTAGAAAAATTTATAAGTTTAGAAACTTTGACTTTTCAAAATGAAATCTTGACATTTTTATTTCTTGATGAACAAGTTTCATATTTTGACATGTTTTAATGAATTATGATCTTTGACATTTGATTTTGACCAAAAAGTCAAAGTTTGACTTTTTAGTGTACATTTGATTTTTGATCAGTTGACTGAAAATTCATCTGTCAACCAATTGGACTTGAGGAATGTTTTGAGCCATGTCATTAGGTCAAAATTATGCATTTGAGTCCTTGAGATCATAACTTAAACGAATCAATCATTTGCTAGGTAAAAAAAAATCAGAAATTGCTTTTTCTCAGTCAAAACCCTAGTTTTGACCATTTTGCCCTTTTGATGATCTGTTCAAATTTATTGAGGAATTGTGATCCAAACTTGATCAAATGACATATGTGAGTTCATTATGTTAATATGGATAAAAAATTATGAAGTTTGACTGTAAATTGACCATAGTTGACTTTTTCCCCAATACAGCTGATTTTTAAGTCAACCGATCAATTGACTGAGCAAAAATGGGATTCAAGACTTGAAGTTTGACATGAACAATCTTGAGGGTCCATAATGATCCATGAAAGTCATATGGGGAATTAAAAGTTTAATTATCCTTGTGCAATCTCAAACCCTAATTTTCAGGCATTAGTGTTAGAGGAGGTGTCTTGAGCTAATCAGCCCTAATGTAGTCTTGAACCAAAGGAGATCTTGTGAGAGATTACTTGATAAATGAGAGGGAAATTTTTTGGGTACAACAGCTGCCCCTGTTCAATCTTCTTAAACCTGAAGAGTTAGATTGGCGGATCCGCCATTCGTGACTTGAAGGTGAAAGATGATTGAACACTAGAGTGCCCAAAAATTTGCACTTGAAGATGGATTGCGAATGGGCCTATAGATGCCATTTGGAGGAACGTTGGTAAATACTGGAAGAAGTATCAGCACAAATCTCTTTTTGATTTATACTAAAACTTGATGCTTTACCTGTGAGAAAAAGAGTTAGTAAAATGCAGATGTATGCATGATGTTCACCAGATGTGGTATTATGCTAAATGCATTTTGTATGTATGTGTCATGATGTATGAATGTGAGATGCATCTTTTTGTCTGGGAAAATAAATCCCTGATTGTCGCTGAGGAGTTTTGGGAGGTTAGATCCGTGATTGCCGTTGGGGATGAAGAATACACATATCTTCAAACTTGTTGAAAGGATGCTTCCACTGGGGAATATATCTTGAATGTCAGCTGTTATCTGGTCGGATCCAGGCTTCATAACTTGCTGAGAATAAGGAAGTCAACTGCTATCTGGTCGGATTCGGGCCTCACGGTAACTTACTGCGGAAGAAATAAATTAACTGTTATCTGGTCGGATTCCAGGCTTTGCAGAGAATTTCTTGAATTTGAACTGTTATCTGGTAGGATCCAGGCTTCACAATAACTTGCTAGGGATACATAAGTTAATTGTTATCTGGTCTGATCCAGGCTTCGCAGTAACTTGAAGTGGTAACTACTATCTGGTCGGGTCCATGTTTCATGGTTTTTGGAAAGTTGTACTATTATCTGGTCGGGGCCAGGCTTCACAATGTCTCTCTGGGGATCGTAGTTAATCGTTATCTGGTCAGGCTCCAGGTTTCACAATAAACTGGTTGAAAAACTGACATCTGGTCGGGTCCAGGCTTTGCATATTTTTGAGGTTGATGAGGTCAATTGCTATCTGGTCGGGTCCAAGTTTCACAATAAACTGTTTGGGAATTTAGTTGTTATCTGGTCGGGTTCCAGGTTTCACAGCGAATTTTTAAGGGTAATTGCTATCTGGTCGGATCCATGCTTTACAACAACTTGTTGGGGGAGAGGTAAACTCTACTGGGGAGAAGAAGTTAAACCCTGGTCTGGTTGAGTCCAGGTTCTTCTATAGTTTTAAGAGTTAAACTGTTATCTGGTCGGGTCCAGGCTTTTAGTAACTTAAAATTGAGATCAACTGTTATCTGGTCGGGTCCAGGTTTCAGAAACTCAAACTGTTATCTGGTTGGGTCCAGGTTTCAGCAATTGATAAAGTCAAACTAATATCTGGTCGGGTCCAGGCTTTATAGTAGTTTGAAAGTTTACACTATTATCTGGTCGGATCCAGGCTTTAGTAACTTAAAAATGAGATTAACTGTTATCTGGTCGGGTCCAGGTTGTAGAAACTCAAACTGTTATCTGGTCGGGTCTCGGCTCTACAGTGACTTGAGAAGTTAACTATTATTTGGTCGGGTCCAGGCTTCATAGTAACTTGAAAATTATGCTAATATCTGGTTGGGTCTAGGCTTCATAGTAACTTGAAAATTGTGCTAATATTTGGTCGGGTCCAGGTTTCATAGTATCTTTTGGAAATATTGAAGGTTTTGCTTACGGCTTTACTGGGGATCAGGGGTTGTGGCCGTGTGATTTGTAATAATCTGCAAGGAAAATTCAAGCTGGAGAGTGTAGACTCAATCGGGGAGGACAAACTCAGCTTGGGGTAACAGGCTCAGCTGGGGAATTTTGTACTCGGCTGGGGAGTTAGGCTATTTATTGTTTGTTGGGAAAATAAACCCTGTTGAAAAACTGCTGAAGAGGTGAGTTCTTATTAGGAAGAGATCCATAAGGCTTCTACTTGTAAGATTCAACTTAGCTGAGAAAAGAGCTGTCAAGAGATTGAGACTCTTGGTTGGAGATTATCCTACGCAAATAGACTTTGTGATTAAATTTGTTGAGGAGGATGTTAATGAAATAACTTTGTGGGGGTATTCCATATTCATTAAAGAGGTGCCTGTTACTGCTTAGGTCATATGTGCCAAACATTTTTAATTATGTTCATATGCATATGTTCATTCAATTATTGGACAAGTTTGCATTCAAAACAAAGACAAGAAGTTTGCACTTCAAAGCATATTTGTATTGATATTTTGCCCATGAATATGCGTTTTTGTACAAAGAGACGGAGATCCTAGTAAGAGGAAATTGTCAAAAGGAAAACAAAATTGAAAACAAAAACAAATAGCCATGTGAAATGATCTTATTTCCTTCCAACTCTACTATTGCCCCAATGTCTTCGAATGCCCCTTGCCGTTGAGAGAAGTTGATTGGATTGATTTTGGACCGTTTGAACTTGGACCTTGGTGATAAAATTGACTGTGGTAATTCCACGGGACATAGTCATACGCTTTCAATCCTTAACTTTTGACTGGACCGCCCTTTCGGGTTTTCAGCCCACCAGGATACCCATTTTTCCCCAAGTCGCCCTTTCGGGTTTTCAACTTGCCGGGTGTATAATCTTTTGCATATATCCCTAATTTTTGCTCAAACCTTTTGGTTTTCCGAGATGCTCTTATTTTTCCTAGGTGTGTCAACCTAGCGGGTCTCTTATGCGTAGTATTTTTTAACTATGTCCGCGTTTATAGGATATGGGAAATCTTCACCATCCATGGTAGTCAGCATCATGGCACTGCCAGAGAACACTCTCTTGACAACAAATGGCCCTTCACAGGTGGGACTCCATTTTCCTCTGGGGCCGCCTTGTGGTAGAATGATGCGTATTATCACCAAGTCACCAGCTTGATATACTCGAGGCTTGATCTTTTTATTGAAAGCCTTGATCATATGTTTTTGGTACGTCTGACCATGAGAAATAGCAGCCAGTCGCTTCTCATTAATAAAGTTCAGCTGGTCCAATCTCGTTTGAATCCACTCATCTTTGCCTAAGCCTGCCTCATTCATAATCCTTAGTGAGGGAATCTGAACTTCTACTGGCAAAACAACTTCCATGCCATATACTAAGGAAAAGGGAGTTTCCCCCGTTGATGTTCTAGCTGAAGTGAGGTAGCCGTGTAGAGCAAACGACAACATCTCATGCCAATCCTTATAGGTTACCACCATTTTCTGCACAATCTTCTTGATATTTTTGTTGGCTGCTTCGACTGCGCCATTCATTTTAGGTCTATATGGAGAAGAATTGTGATGCTTGATCTTAAATTGAGTGCAAAGCTCAGTAATCATAGCATTGTTGAGGTTAGTCCCATTGTCAGTGATAATCCTTCTGGGGATACCATAGCGGCAGATGAGGTTGTGTCTGATGAATCTGGCTACCATATTCTTTGTGACTGAGGCAAAAAAAGCGGCTTCGACCCACTTGGTGAAATAGTCGATAGCGACAAGAATGAAGCGATGTCCGTTGGAAGCAGTGGGATTGATTTATCCAATCATATCAATGCCCCACATTGCAAATGGCCACAGAGAACTCATGACGTTTAGAGGGATAGGAGGCACATGGACCTTGTCAGCATAGATTTGGCATTTGTGACAAGTCCTAGAGTATTGATGGCAATCAGTCTCCATTGTTGACCAATAGTAGCCAGCTCTTAAGATTTTCTTAGCCATCGTATGTACACTTGAGTGAGTACCAAAGAGACCATCATGCATGTCTTTCAGGATTTCCTCTGCCTCTTTCTTTTTCACACATCGGAGTAGAGTTAAATCATGGTTGCGCTTGTACAATATTCTGTTACTTAAGAAGAATTTAGCTGAAAATCTCCGTAAGAACTTTTTGTCATTGATAGATGCTCCCTCTGGATACTCTTGTGCTTCAAGGTATCTCATCACCTGATGGTACCATGGCTTTTCCGCGTCAGTTTCAAGCTCACAACAATGTGTAGGTTCGTCGAATTTGATCATAGGGGCTTCGTTGTCCCATCTGATCTTGAACATTGAAGACATGGTTGCCAAAGCGTCAACCAACTGATTTTCCTCCCTAAGGAAGTTCTCAAAGGTGAGCTCTTCGAAGTAAGGAATCAGGGATAGCACAATTTCCTTGTAAGGGATTAGATTAGGGTGTTTAGTGTCCCAATCTCCTTTTACTTGGATAATTACTAGCGCGGAATCCCCAAACACATTCAAATGCCCGATCCTTAAGTCAATGGCAACTTTCAGACCCAAAATGCACGCTTCGTACTCGGTCATATTGTTCGTGAAATCGAAGCATAGTCTGGCAGTGAATGGAGTGTGGAAACCTTCAGGAGAGATGATTACAGCACTAATTCTGTTACCTAAGGCGTTGGAAGCCCCATCGAATACCATAGTCCATCGGGATCCTTGTTTAGGTCCGTCATACGGTTCAGGTTTCACGCAATCGGTTACCAGCATGATGTTCTCATCAGGGAAGTCGAAGTTCATTGACTGATAACCATCCACAGCTTGATGGGCTAAATAATCAGCTAGTACGCTTCCTTTGATGGCCTTTTGAGTCGTGTATTGAATGTCGTACTCAGCCACGATCGTTTTCCATCTGGCTATCCGTCCAGAAAGGGCAGGTTTCTCGAAAATGTACTTGATTGGGTCCATTTTAGAAATCAACAGAGTGGTATAAGTCAACATATACTATCTTAGCCGGTGAGCAGCCCATGCCAGAGCGCAGCAAGTTTTGTCGAGTAGTGAATATCTGGTTTTACAGTCGGTAAACTTTTTTCTCAGGTAATAAATAGCATGCTCTTTTCGGACAAACTCGCCATGTTAGCCCAAAACACACCCCATAGAATTCTCTAGTACTGTCAAGTACATGATCAAGGGCCTTCCTTCAACTGGAGGCATGAGAATAAGAGGTTCTTGTAGGTATTCTTTGATTTTGTCGAAGGCAGCTTGACATTCATCGTTCCATTTGACTACCTGATCTTTCTTCAAGAACTTGAAGATTGGCTCACAAGTAGCAGTCAAGTGAGATATGAAACGGGCAATGTAATTGAGACGACCCAAGAATCCTCTAACTTCCTTTTTAGAATGAGGGGATGGAATTTCTTGGATGGCCTTTACATTGGCAGGATCAACTTCAATGCCTTTATTGCTGACAACAAAACCTAGAAGCTTTCCAGATTATACTCCAAACATGCACTTGTTAGGGTTTAACCTTAACTTGTACTTTTTCAGCCTTTCGAATAGTTTGTACAGGTGATCAAGATGTTCTTCTTCAGTTTGTGATCTGGAAATCATATCATCCACATATACCTCTATCTCATGATGAACCATGTCATGAAATAAAGCTACCATAGCCCTTTGATATGTTGCCCTTGCATTCTTTAATCCGAACGACATGACCTTATAGCAAAAGGTGCCCCATTGCGTAACGAATGTAGTCTTCTCCATGTCTTCGGGAGCCATCCTTATTTGATTATCGCCTGAGAAGCCATCCATGAAAGAGAAGACTTTATGTTGAGCAGTATTATCAACTAAGACATTAATGTGTGGTAGAGGGAAGTCATCATTGGGGCTTGCCCTATTTAGATCCCTATAGTCTACGCACATGCAAACTTTCCCGTCTTTGTTTGGCACTGAAACCACATTGGCAACCCATTGGGGATAGGATGTCACAGCTAGGAACCCTGTATCAAATTGTTTCATCACCTCAACTTTGATCTTTTCAGACATATCAGGCCTCATGCGACGAACCTTTTGTTTAACAGGAGGGCAATCTTCTCTTGTCTGCAGACGATGAACTACGATGTCAGTATCCAACCCAGGCATATCTTCATAAGACCAAGAAAATACTTGCACATAATCATGCAACATCTGAACCAACCTAATCTTGACACTGCTTTCCAAATTAGCGCCTGTAGTACCCCAAAATTTTCTCTCTCATTTCATCAATATTTCTCATCACCAGACTCTTTGAACTCAAGATCAAGCTAGGGTTTGCTCTGCTCAAGACATCTCCTTGCACTATTGACCTGAATTAGGGTTTGAGTTTGCACAAGGATTTTTGGACTTATAATGCTCAAAGTGACTTTCATACTTCATGTTGGACTTATAAGATTGCCCATACCAATTTTCAAGCCTTGAATCAAATTTTTGCCCAGTCAATTGGACAGTTGACCTAGAAATCAACTGTATTGGGGAAAAAGTCAATTGTGGCCAATTTACAGTCAACCCTCATAAATTTTGATCCATATCAACATTATAATCTCATATGAACCATTTGATCAAGTTTGGACCACAACTTCTCAAGAAATTTGATCAGATCACCAAAAGGGCAAAATGGTCATTTTTAGGGTTTTGACTGCAGAAGGGCAATTTCTGACTTTTGACCTAGCCAATGGAAAATTGGGTTCAAGCATGGATTCAACGACTCAATGGCATCATCTTGACCTATTCACAAGGTTCAAAAGATCTCAATTGCATTGGATTGACAGATGAATTTTTCAGTCAACTGATCAAAATTTGACTGTACACAGAAAAGTCAAACTTTGACTTTTTGGTCAAAATCAAGTGCCAAGGGTCATTTTTCATCAAGATGTGTCAAAACATGAAACTTGTTCATCAATAAACCTAATTTTGCAAATTAGGGTTTAAGATTGAAAAATTTCATAACTTAGAATTTTTCTAAGTTATGAAATTTTCTTAATTTTTTCCAACTTTGCTCAACATTTTCACCATGATGCAATTGGATTCAAACAAAAATTCCAACATTAAAGTTGTAGTCCTCCACAAATTCTACAAATTTTATTCACCAAGTTTTCCCAAAAGAATCTTGGATCTCAAGTTATGATTTTTGAAACAAGGGTCCATGAAACTTTTAACTTAGTGAAATTTTGCCCTAGTTTAGGCAGGATTTTGACCTATCTTCATGGCAATTTTTCACCTAGTTCCACTTGGAATCTCAAAATGTATTTAAAAGATGGATTGTAGATAATGTTACAAGCTTTCTAAAATGTCCAAGAACTCTCCAAAATCATTTGTGTTTAGGGAGAATCGAAAGCTTGAAGTTGGAAAAAACTCACTTTTGATCCATGGCATGTTCATATCGATACAAGTTGCAAACTCTAATCAGCCTTGTTTGTACTTGATTACAGGTCTCAAAACCCTTCCATACTCAATAATTAAATGCAAATCCATTGGTCTAAGGCTTTGTTTTGGTCATGGGAGGATTACACAAAGAATTAACCCTAAAATGGCAAAAAGGCAGCATTGCCATTTTTGTCAAAATTGCTTTATGTCAAACCACATCTCTTGAGCCTTGAACAAGATCTGGTACAACACACAATATCCACCAATTGAGGGGGCCAAGATCACAAAGTACCAACTGATGGATAGCCTGTACAGGCCTGTCTTGCATCATGGCTTGCTTTTGCTTAAAATGCAAGAAACTTGTCAAATACACCACATCTTGAACATCTGATAGAACCAACTTTTGCAAGCATTTGAGACAAGTTTCACACATTGTATTGAACCTAAAACACGAGCCTTTGAGTCCTTAAGCCTTCCAAAACACAAAATCACCTTCCATTCACAAAACAGGGTATTCCTGCAGTTTGACTTCCATAGCAAAAACCCCTCGTGCGTTTTACCTCAAACTTGTTCAAACACATTCCACATAACCTATCCAAGCTATCCCAACCATTGAAGAGTGACTGTAACTCCCTTTACAAGGTTTACCATTTCTGTTTTCAGCTTGTGCAGGTTGAGTTCTACAAGCTTGTTCAAGCACATTCAAAACAAACTAGGCATTGGGAAAGGTCAGAGGAAGTTCAAGCAAGCTCCCAAACACCTCAGGCCTCACTGAAAAGCTCCACATTGTCATACACGATTTCAACTGAAACAGGTTTTTGTCAACTTCTTATCTCTATATTTAGGAATCATTAGGCTTAGGTTTGTGAATAAAAAATGTAGAACTCATAGCCATGAAGCTGTACATATGCTCAGTTTTCATTTAAGTTAAACGTGTTAAGAGAATTTGATCCATGAACTTCCTGAAAAAATTAGGTTAGAATTTAGGGCTAGAGAAATTCTCTCTGGTCTTTGAGAGTTAGATCAAGTTTCTTATATGGTTGAATTCGTCTTGAAAAATGCTACAACTTTGATGTTATGAGTTTTTGCATTAGAGCACGTATGCAGGATCTGGGCATTTGGTACAGGCGCGCACATTTTTTAAGCCAAGGTTGAAGACGAAGCTTGGAATTGGGCTGGGCTTTTGCTTTTTGTTTTTGGCACCCCCTGCTTTGCTGACTGCACCCCCTGGCCCATTTCTTCATGTTTTTATATTTTTGTATTTATTTTTCATTTCTGATTTTATTTTATTATTTTCCAAACATAAAAAAATACCAAAAATATTTTTATAAATTTTCACACTTATTTTTGTATTTTATTTCATTTTTCTAACATAAAAATAATTTAGTTAGTATATACCTTTATTTTATTTAATGAAAACTTGAAAATAAAACATAAAAATGTTATACCTTTATTTTTTTTATCATTTATACTTAATTAATATTTTTTCTAAATATATTTTTATTTTGTATATATTTTATTTTATCATACATGAATAAAACAATTAATATATATTTACTTTCTTAAAAGAAACTAGGGTTTTTACCCTCATTAAAAATAATATTTTTCTAATATATTTTCATTTTTTTGATATATATATATATATATATATATATATATATATATATATATATATATATATATATATATATATATATATATATATATATATATATATATATATATATATATATATATATATATATATATATATATATATATATATATATATATATATATATATATATATATATATATATATACTTTCTTAAAAGAAAATTAGGATTTTCACCCTTAATAAAAAAAAAAATCTTTTATTTCTTTCTATATATACATTAAATATTTTTTACATACATAAAAAATAAACAAAAACATTTTTGCATATTCATAATATTTTGTATATTTATTTAATTGACCATTTAAATACTTGTCCATTTATTTATTTGTACCATTTATTCAATTTGGATGTAATAGTAAATATTAGGGTTTTAATTTTTTGCCAAATAATCCCCATTCAAAAATTGTATCCCCCTTCCCATATTAAATGTTGTAATAGTGTAGATCTATTTTACGCATTTTATGCTTTCAAATATGTCATGTTAGAGATTAGGGTCTGTATGCAAAAATCCAAAACCAAACAAATAACTTGACTAATACAAAGACAAAAAAGCATGAAAATTGACAATACAATGCACACATGCACCCCTAGGGTTTCATCCACTTGTTGCCTTGAAAAAAGGCCATGTTATGCATGTTGAGTACTTTGGCAAAATAAAAACAAAACAAAAAGATCATAGTCCCTCGATGACGCTATCTTGGTTGCCTATACAAAATGATCTAGTCCCTCAAAAATTTGCTAAAGATACTTGGCACAATTGCTATCATGGTCAACACGATGACCCGCGCCTGTCCCGTTTAACATCCAAATACAAGGTTGTTTACCAAATACAATGGTAAAACAACACCGTCAAAAGGGTTAAAAACGTGTTGGAAAGATCTTTGAGTAAAATAGGGTAGACAACTCTTAGTTACTTGATCAAAACTTGAAAAGACATCCTTGCTACTTTCAAACACACCTCACAACACAATTTCAAAATATTTCCCAAATAAAACTTTCAAACATTGAAATATCTTTTCAAAAGACAAACACCTTTGTATATATTCAAACAAGAATCATTACAAAGGTTGCCTAGACAAGGCCTCTTTTCCAAAGCCTTTTCAAAAACCACACACAAAGCACCATTTCAAACAATTGAAAAGCAAAAGCGAGTGATCTAAACAAGTAACTAAGAGCTCATGGAAAACCATGGATGAAAAGGGTGCTTGCACCTTCCCTTTTCATAATCTACCCCCCGAACCCAAGAAAACATCTCAAAGGTCTTTCCTGTGCTTTTTGACCTTTCCTTTGGATAAAATAAAAAGTCGGTGGCGACTCTTGCTAAACTGAAACATTTGCGAACACAAACGCAAAACCTCAAGTCAATTCTCCCACCGTATCACAGAACTGGAGACTCTGCTGGGGAATATCTAAAAGTGGAGTAACCTTAGGGTTTAGATCACCTTTACATGCTCACTTTGTTTTCTTTGATTTCTTTACATTTGGTTCTATTGTTTGGGTTTGAATCCTTTACCCGGATTTGGGAAACATTCATAGGTAAATAGCAATACGTTGTGGAAACTGTGCGGGGTATACTAACATGGTTGAAGCAATAGCTATATTAGTGCGACATAGTTGTGGGTACCGGTAGCCTTTGAGTCAATCAAAGAGAATACGGGGCCGCTGAGTGATGTCATGAAGCACTAATGGACTTTTAGAACCTTTACTTGACCATCTTGGCCTTATTAGGGGTAATGAGATGACCGACTTTGGTGCAGTCCGAAGTTGGTAGATACTCGATACTACACTCATTGAGGGTTGTTTTCTTGGAATATTTCGGTCGCCAGTAAAGTGGCTAAACTGAAACAATGAACACAAAATAATTCGGTGATATTGAGCTCCTTAGAACCCGGTTACTATTTCTAGGACAGGTTGAGCCAACTAAACTTCAAGAGGGTACTTACCTATGAAACTCCATGTAAGCCTGAAACTAGGGTCTTGTGTGATTTGCTTGTACATATACTTGTGCATACATCATGAACATCATGAAGCATCATTTGCATCCACTAACCATTTCAAGGATTTGGATCTTCATCTTTGTTCCTGTTTTGTAGGTTATGGATTCACTCCGCAGAAAAACTATTCAGGTCAACCTTGTGAGAATCCCTCCTCTACTCAAGGAGCTTACTTCCAAAATTCTAGAGAATTCTCCCTTCAGTGAAAGACATGGTAGACTTCTCAACTTGGTCAACTCCAACATTGAAGAAGACATGGTGAAAGTTCTCTTCCAATTCTTTGACCCCCTACACCATTGCTTTACATTTCCTGATTACCAACTAGTACCTACTTTGGAGAAATTTTCTCAACTCCTGAGGATTCCTATTCTCCATCAACTACCCTACAATGGTACAGAAAGAGAGCCAAAGCCTGAAGATGTTGCTCAAGCCTTACACTTGCAACCATCTGATATCAAAGGTCATTGGGAAACCAGAAGTAGTGTCAAGGGTTTCTTGGCAAAGTTTCTGTTTGAGAAGGCACAAGAATACTGGAATTCAATAGATCTGCAAGCTTTTGAGGAGATTGTAGCACTTCTCATCTATGGGTTGGTCTTGTTCCCAAACCCTGATCAGCTTATAGATGTGAATGCTGTCATGATTTTCATATCTCGGAACCCTGTGCCTACATTGCTTGGGGACATCCTCCACTCATTTCACACACGAACAATGAGGAAAAGAGGTGTTCTCATGTGCTGTACTCCTCTTCTAGCAAGGTGGTTTATTTCTCACCTTCCCCAGTCAGTCTTGAAGAATGAACAAGGCTTGAGGTGGTCGCAACGATTGATGACTCTTACATATTCAGATGTTCATTGGTGTTCTCGGTCCAGAGAAAATGTCATCATCATTGATCGTTGTGGGGAATTCCCTAATGTCTCACTACTTGGCATTAGGGGAGGCATTACATATAACCCCTATTTAGCTCTGAGACAATTTGGGTATGCCCTAAGGGATGGCCCTCATGACATGCTGATTCCTGACTTAGTTTTTGACTTTGACAACGATGCTCAAGGACTTCGACAAAGATTTATCCGAGCTTGGAGGATGCCCAACAAAGTGGACAGTAAGACACTGGGACACAAGAATTCCATCCCCCTTGAGCCTTAACTCAAGTGGGTACGAACCTGTGCCCAGAGTCTTATGATGCCTTACCCCTACATTCTCCCCGTGATCAAAGAGCCTGTTATGGAAGGAGAGGTTCCATACGCCCTCCTACATCCTGACATGCCAACATCATTGGAAGAATTGCAAAAGAGTTGGATACAGCTCAAGGAAGAACGAAATACTTTTGAAGCCAGCTTCTACGCCAGTGAGAAGAAGGTTTTGGAACTTACCCGCCGACTTCACGAAGAGCTGAATCTCAACACCTACATCGCACCAAAGAGGATGCGCAACGTCTTTTTACATTAAGATTTTTGTAATAATTGGCCCATGGGGCATTTATGTACTAACAAATTTCTTCTTATTAATATGACGTGTGTTATTTTTGTCTGCAATAACTTTGAATTTCTGAATCCTTGAATGCATTACATGAATACATATCATTCATCATATGCATAAACAGGTCTTCACACCAGGTTTCCTTATCTTTCTGCTATTTATTTCAGCAAGATGGATATAGAGCAGACGATCAAAGATCTGCAAGCACAGAATTCTCAGTTCCAACAACTCCTCATGACCTTGGCAAAGGGTCAGGAGGACCTTAAAGCACTGTTAGAGAAAGAAAAGGAAAAAGAAAAGGAGAAAAAGAAGAAAAGAGCTGGTGTGGCCACTCTGGGTAGAAGATTTGAGAACCAAGCTAGAAGGGTCCTGGATTTCCCCTCGACATCTGATGAAGGGGTAGGTAAAGGAAAAGGAGTTGCAGTACCATCTGAGTCTGAGGCTGAAGAAGAAGAAGAAGAGGATGAAGATTACTCTGAGCAGCAATACCCTCCTGTAGATGACAAGTATAAAAATCTGGAAGAGCGGTTGACGGCTATGGAGGTACAAAGAGTGCCTGGGTTGGATTTCGAAGAACTAGGGTTAGTTGCTAGGATTATGATTCCCCCTAAATTCAAGGTGCCCACATTTGCTAAATATGATGGCTTGTCTTTCCCGAAGATGCACCTACGGTCTTACGTCAGAAAGATCCAACCTCATTCTTCTGATAAGGATCTGTGGGTCCACTTTTTTCAAGATAGTCTTTCGGGTATGCAATTGGACTGGTTCTACCAGCTTGAGAGGGCTGATGTACATAAGTGGGAGGATCTGGCTGCTGCCTTCTACCGACAATATCAATATAACACAGACTTAGCACCTACTCGTACTCAACTATAGAGTATGGGTATGGTTTCTAATGAAGGCTTTAAGGAGTATGCCCAGAAGTGGAGGGACCTGGCTGGAAGGGTGCAGCCACCTTTGTCTGAAAGAGAGTTGGTTGATATGTTTTTAGGGACGCTGTCTGGTCCATTCTTTAATCACCTGATAGGGAGTTCATCGGCAGGGTTCACTGAATTAATTCTGACTGGTGAACGAGTTGAAGCGGGCATCAAGATTGGTAAGATTCAAAAGGATACATCTGCTACTGCCGCTGTCAAAAAACCTTTTCCAGCCAAGAAAGAGGTGTCAGCTGTTTACACTCAAAAAGGTCGAGGAAGAGTAGAGCACCGGCCAACGGTGGGGGCTGTAATGATCCAAAAGACTGCAACTGATCAGCCTAGAGATGATCCACCAAGAACCAACAAACAAAGAGGGGGAAGTCCTGCTAGGTAGTTCACCAAAATAAACATGACGCCTGCCCAGGTTCTCCCCCATCTCTTAAAGCTAAACCTTACAACCTTGAGAGATCCGCCACAAAATCCGAATACAACTTCTCCTTTTTATCATGCCAATGCTAAATGTGCCTATCATTCAGACGACATAGGGCACGACACCAACAATTGTTGGGCCCTTAAAAACAAGATCCAAGATTTAATAGATGCCAAGAAGGTAGAATTCGACGCGCCCGAAAAGCCGAACGTGATTTCTGCCCCAATGCCGAAGCATGGTCATAGTGCCCATGCTATTGAAGAGGATCTGTATGTTGCTGCTGTTGATGACTTAATGACCCTTTTTCCAATGATCAAGATGAATCTGTTGAAAGCCAGGATTTTCCCAGGCTGTGAAAAAGATTGTTACTTTTGTTCGTCCCTACAATCCGACTGTCCGTTATTGAAGTTAGGCGTCCAACGCCCGATGGATAATCAAGAGATCCTCTTTTAGAAAACTCTTGTTACTCATGTTACTCCTATCAACGATGTTGCTATAATCACCATTTCCGACAATCTTTCCAAGGCCTGCAAAAGACCTGTTAAGATTACACCCGATCCAAAGTTTGTACCGTTGAAGATTACTATGTCAGGGCCTATCCCATATAAGTCCAACAAGACGATACTGTGGAATTATGGAGGAGAGATCTTCTACCACGGTGTTAAGCAGATTGAATCAGTGGAAGAGAATTCCGATGAAGAAACTCCTGATGTAGGAAATATTGCGGGGACAAGTAAGATAACTCGTAGTGGAAGAATCTTATCTCCGAAGATTTCTCCTCCAAGGGCAATCTTCGGACCCTCAAGTGCTCCTGTGCCATTCAAGATATCTGTGCGAAGTCCAGTGATTGAAGAAATTGTTACTCCCAAATTTATACCCTCTGCTGTTACTACTGATAAAGGTAAGGGGATCCAAGAAGCGCCCGTCAGGACGAGGGCTCAGCCTTTGGTTATCCCCGAGACCACCCAAAAGGAAATGGAGGAAATTTTAAATATAATCAAGAAGAGCGACTATGATGTCAGAGAACAATTAGGGTAAACCCCTTCAAAAATCTCCATGTTGGCCCTATTGCTCTGTTCCGAGGCTCATGCCAAAGCCTTGATCAAATTCCTGAAGACGGCGCACGTGCCTCAAGAAACTTCTGCGGATCAGTTTCAAGAGTGTGTAGCCAGCCTTACAGCCGACAATGGTCTTGGCTTCTCTGATGCCGACCTAACATCTAAGGGAAGAAAGCATAATGATGCGCTGCATGTTTCGGTAGAGTGCAGAGGGACCACACTTGCTCATGTTCTGGTTGATACCGGATCATCTTTAAATTTTCTACCAAAGAAAGCATTGGACAGACTAGACTGTGAAAGTTTGACCTTAAAGCCCAGTAATATCATTGTTAGAGCCATCAACGGTTCTAAGAGGATGGTCCACGGAGAGGTGGACATCCGAATTAAGGTGGGAACAGAAATTTTCAACTCTACATTTTATGTGATGGACATCCGTCCTTCATATTCATGCTTGTTGGAAAGGCCATGGATCCACAATGCTGGGGCAGTCACTTCTTCTCTACACCAAATGCTGAAATATCCAGTTCAGGGTAAAATCATAACGGTTCATGGTGAGGAAGAGTATATGATAAGCCACCTTAAATCTTTCCGCTACGTGGAGTTAGATGGTGAATTCATAGAAACACCTTTCCAACACTTTGAAGAGGTTTCTCCTAAAGTTGCGACGACCAAGACAATGACTTCCATGCCTGCAGTTACCAAGCCTGTGTCCCGGATGTCATCCCTTAAAGATGCGAAGGCGGTGATCGAGGAAGGAGAAAGTACAGTGTGGGGTAAGCTACCAGATTTTCCTTTCAAGACAAATAAGTTCGGTTTGGGTTTCACTGCTGCTAGTCATAAGGTTGTGCGTCGCTCCCGGGCTGGAGGACCACCATTAAAGATCACTCATCATGGAGTTCATGCTTTGGAAGATGTTGAAGATGAGAGAAATTTTGAAGATTGGATTTTCCCGACCGTTGAAGGAGGACTGAACAACTGGGAGGCGAAAGACTTCGTTCCCATTACTTTCATCAATCAGTAATTTATCTTTTGAACATTTTCTGTTGGTTTGTAATAATTTTTAAACAATTCATACACTCTTTTGCCTTGTGCCTTAACCGGGGCATATAGGTCCATTTGTAAGGGTTTTGATTCTTCATTTTCATATGCCATTTTTAATGAATCATGGACGTTTTCATCTATAAACTTTTGTGTTCATTTTATTTCCTTTTACATTTTATTTTGTTTAAGGATGGCTATCCCTAACACACACCCACACTCACAAAATGCAGGTACCCATCCACTCCGGATTCCATGGGTAACAATTTTGCTATGGCCTTCAGTGACTCTGAAGATCTGGTCAATCATGCCGAATATGAAGGTGATGAAGACTGTGAAGTACCTGGAGAGTTGGCTAGACTTCTACAACAGGAAGAAAGGGCTATTCTTCCCCATGAAGAGCTGTTAGAGACTATTAACTTGGGTACTGCCGAAGACAGGAGAGAGGTTAAAGTGGGTTCCAAACTGAAGCCAAATGTCAAAGAGCGCTTAGTTCAGCTGTTGAATGAATATGTTGAGATCTTCGCCTGGTCCTATGAAGACATACCGGGACTCGATACAGATATTGTGGTTCACCGTCTCCCTACAAGAGAAGACTGTCCACCAATTAAACAGAAAGTCCGCCGAATGAGGCCCGATATGTCCGAAAAGATCAAAGCCGAAGTGATGAAGCAGTTCAATGCCGGGTTTTTTGCTGTTACTTCCTATCCATAATGGGTTGCTAACATTGTGCCCGTGCCTAAAAAAGATGGCAAAGTGAGAATGTGTGTGGACTACAGAGATTTAAACAGGGCTAGCCCTAAAAATGACTTTCCATTACCACACATTGACATCTTGGTTGACAATACAGCTCAACATAAGGTATTTTATTTCATGGATGGATTTTCGGGATACAACCAGATCAAAATGGCCCCCGAAGACATGGAGAAAACTACTTTTATTACGCAGTGGGGTACCTTCTGCTATAAAGTGATGCCATTCGGACTGAAGAATGCTGGGGCAACCTATCAGCGAGCCATGGTAGCTTTGTTTCATGATATGATACATCATGAGATTTAAGTCTACGTAGACGACATGATAGCCCGTTCACAGACAGAAGAAGAACACCTCGACCATCTATAAAAGCTGTTTGTCAGATTGAAGGAGTATAAGCTCAGATTGAACCCTAGCAAGTGCACCTTCGGAGTCAGGTCTGGTAAACTCTTGGGATTCATCGTGAGCAACAAAGGCATTGAGTTTGATCCAACCAAAGTCAAAGCCATACAAGAAATGCCTGCCCCCCGCACTGAAAAGGAGGTCAGAGGTTTCTTGGGACGCCTAAACTACATTGCAAGGTTCATTTCTCATCTAATATCTACCTGTGAACCAATCTTCAAGCTGTTGAAAAAAGATCAGGTGGTTGAATGGAATGATGACTGTCAAGTTGCTTTCGATAAAATCAAGGAGTATTTGCTAGAACCTCCTATCTTGATGCCACCCGTCGAAGGAAGGCCATTAATCATGTATCTGATTGTTTTGGATAACTCAATGGGGTGCGTACTGGGCCAACATGACAAGTCTGGTCGAAAAGAGCATGCCATTTATTACCTTAGCAAAAATTTTATCGACTGTTAGACTCGCTACTCACTGCTCGAGAAAACTTGCTGCGCTTTGGTATGGGCTGCTCGCCGGCTAAGGCAGTATATGTTGACACATACCACTATGCTGATTTCTAAAATGGATCTGATCAAGTACATCTTTGAAAAGCCTGCTTTATCTAGAAGAATCGCTAGATGGCAAATGATCCTGACTGAGTATGATATCCAGTACACGACCCAAAAAGCTATAAAGGGGAGTGTACTAGCTGACCATCTAGCTCATCAAGCTGTCGAAGATTACCAATCCATGAAATTCGACTTTCCCGATGAAGAAATTATGAAATTGGACAACATTGAAGGTAACAGACCGTATGACGGACCTGAACAAGGATCCCGATGGACCCTGTACTTTGATGGTGCTTCAAATGCACTTGGCAACGGTATCGGCGCGATACTTATCTCTCCAGAAGGTTGCCATACACCTTTCACCGCTAGACTCTGCTTTGGTTGCACCAATAATATGGCTGAGTGTGAAGCTTGTATCTTCGGGCTCAAGGCTGCGATTGACTTAGGAATCAAATATTTGGTTGTGTTTGGAGACTCTGCTTTGGTTATCAGTCAAATCAAAGGAGAGTGGGACACTAAACATCCTAATCTCATCCCATACAAAGAACATGTCCTGACATTGTTACCTCATTTTGAGCAGATTACCTTATAGCACTTTCCGCGAGAAGAAAATCAGCTAGCGGATGCTCTAGCTACAATGTCTTCCATGTTTAAACTTAACTGGGATAATGAGGCTCCCCAAATTACCATCGAGCGGATGGATGAACCTGCACATTATCACGAGATTAATACCAAAGAGGTAGTGGACCAACCATGGTTTCACGAAATCAAAAGGTATCTCAAGACTCGAGAATACCCTGAAGGAGCTTCAGTCAACGACAAAAAGTTATGAAGGAGATTTTCTGCCAAGTTCTTCCTGAGCAATGGTATCCTATACAAGCGCAACCATGATTGTGTTCTGCTTCGTTGTGTGGACAAGGTTGAAGCTGAGCAGATCATGACTGAACTGCATAGTGGCACATTTGGCACCCACTTGAGCGAACATACGATGGCTAAGAAAATCCTAAGGGCAGGCTACTACTGGTCTACCATGGAAGCTGATTGTCATTAATACGCCCGCACTTGTCACAAATGCCAAGTCTATGCGGACAAGGTGCATATTCCTCCGGTTCCTCTCAATGTCCTAACAGCTCCTTGGCCATTCGCAATTTGGGGTATTGACATGATTGGAGAGATCAAGCCTACAACGTCCAATGGACACCGATTCATCCTGGTGGCCATTGATTACTTTACCAAGTGGGTCGAAGCAGCTTCCTTCGCCTCCGTTACAAAGAATGTGGTTTCCCGCTTCATCAAGCAGAATCTCATATGTCAGTATGGTATCCCCGACCGCATCATTACGGACAATGGTACAAACCTGAACAACACAATGATCACCTCTCTGTGCGAGCAGTTCAAGATTCAACATCACAATTCATCTCCCTACCGGCAAAAGATGAACAGTGTTGTTGAAGCTGCGAACAAAAATATCAAGAAGATAATTCAAAAGATGACGGTCACCTACAAGGACTGTCATGAGATGTTAGCGTTTACTCTGCACGGATACCGTACCACGACACGTACTTCAACCGGAGCAACCCTCTTTTCTTTGGTATATGGCATGGAAGCGGTTTTACCTATGGAGGTTCAGATCCCTTCTTTGAGAATTATGAAGGATGTTGGTTTAAGTGAAGACGATTGGATTCAGACCCGGCTTGATCAGCTTAATTTGATTGACGAGAAGTGACATACTACTGTTTGTCATGGTCAGAAGTATCAAAAACGGATGATCAAGGCTTTCAACAAGAAAGTCAGACGTCAGGTGTATCAAGTCGGAGATCTTGTAATCAAGGGGATCATCTTGCCGCAAAGTGATCCCAGGGGCAAGTGGACTCCTACTTACGAAGGACCATTTGTGATCAAAAACATCTTTTCTGGTGGGGCTATGATTCTGACCACCATGGACGGAGACGATCTTCCGCACCCTGCGAACACAGACATAGTCAAAAGATACTACGCATAAACGACCTGGCAAGTTGAAAACCCGAAAGGGCGACTTGGGCAAAAATGGGCATCCCGGTGAATCGAAAACACGAAAGGGCGGTTCAGGCAAAAATTAGGGATAAAAAAAAATCGTACACCCGGCAAGTTGAAAACCCGAAAGGGCGACTTGGGCAAAAAAGGGTTTCCCGGTGGATCGAAAACCCAAAAGGGAGGTTCAGGCAAAAGTTAGGGAATTAAAGCGTATGACTATGTCTCGTCGGATCACTTTAAGGACAATCTCTTCAAGGACAAGCTCCAGGCTTCTGATCAATCCAATCATCTGTGGACGAAGTGACGAATGGACAAGATACTCAGAGTTGTGAAGGCTATAGCAGAATGGGAACCCCATGGAATTGTTACACATAGCCATCTTTCTTTGTATAAATGTTTTCCAATTTTATGACAACATTCTCTTACTAGGATGTTTGTTTCCTTTGTACAAAATACTTACACAAAGTTAATACAAAGATACTTCGAAGTGCAGAAAATTGTTTGCCTTTTCTTTCTCTTTACACTTGTGTTTTATTTGAAAACGTCCAATGATTTATTAAATGAGCATATGCATTTGAATATAATCACTGCTTACAAATAAAATAGAATAAGAAAGAATAATTACTGATAGGATGAGAGTATAGGAAAATGTATTTAGGCTATTCCAGGAGAAATCCCCTGCAATACATCATCCAGATCCTCGGTGGAACTAAAAACTTGACATGTATATCCCCAGCGGAGTTAAGTTTCAAGAATCCCCATCAGAGCTGAGTTTTCAAATTCCCAATCCCCAGTGGAGCAAAATTTTGAATTGCAAACCCTCAGTAAGGATGAAACCATCTTCCCCAAACGGAGCCAAACCTTTAGCCTTTGAACACCAGTGGAGACCATCCAGTTTCCTCCATGGTCCCTGAAGAGTCGCTTTAAAACCAGATAATTCCCCAGAGAGTTATTCTTCCCCAGTGAAGTCGCTGATCAAATCAGCACGTCATTAAGATCCCCAGTGGAAAGGAAGCTTTAATCTTCCAATCCCAAACAGAAACCATTCAGTTTTTCCCTGATATCCCCAACAGAATGAAGATTCTCATTCTTGAAGTCCCCAGTAGATTGGAATACAACCTAAACTCCTGATCTCCCCAACGGTATAGCTTCTCCCCACAGAGGTTGTCAAAGATCTTGAGTCTCCAACAACGGTCATGGATTTATTTTCCCCGACAGCAGCCCAAGATTTTATTATCTCCAACTATCCAGGATTTATTTTCCTCAGCAAATCAGCTAATCAGCTTACATGCGCATACATTACATTCATAAATCATGAGCATTGACAAAATACATATATTGCATCTTGCATTTCATGCAACATAACTTTGTGTTTCAGCTAACATTCTACCCTTTTCAGGATGAAATTAATAGCTACCTAAAACAGATATTCAAAGCTCGGAAAATGACTTAGAGATGCTCCAGACACATATGCTTCTCTATTTGTTTATTCAAATCAAGGATGAAGCCTGGACTCGACCAGATAATACCTTGATTATACTGAAGCCCGAAGATCGACCAGAAAATAGTTAAATCCCCTGCAAATTCTTCTGAAGACTGGACGTTGACCAGATAGGAAGAAAAGTATTGTGAAGCCTGGACGTTGTCCAGATAGCAATACAACACTGTGAAACCTGGACGTTGACCAAATAACAGTAGGGCATACTGTGAAACTTGGATGTTGACCAAATAGCAGTTTACTCGACCAATTACTTTGAAGCCCGGATTCAACCGGATATTAGTAGGCCCCAAAATCAAAAGGGAAACCCGGATGTTGACCGGACAACCATTTGATTCTTCTGAAGACTGGACATTGACCAGATAGGAATAAAAGTATTGTGAAGCCTGGACGTTGACCAGATAGCAATACAACACTGTGAAACCTGGATGTTAACCAGATAACAGTAAGGTATACTATGAAACTTGGATGTTGACCAAATAACAGTTTACTTAGCCGATTACCTTGAAGCCCGGATTCAACCGGATATTGATGAACCCCGAAGTCAAAGGGAAACCCGGAGGCGACCGAATAACCATTTGATTCTCTTTTGAAGACTGGATGTTGACCAGATAAGAAGTAAAGTATCGTGAAGCCTGGATGTTGACCAGATAGCAATACAAGACTGTAAAGCCTGGATGTTGACCAGATAGCAGTTCATTGTCACCTCTTCAACCAAGAGATGACTCCCCAGTAGAATAACAGACAGCTGAAGTTCTATTTCTACCACGACAGAGACCAGCATTCCCCAGTATAACCCTCCTCTACAACAGGTATACGGGCTCTCGCAAAGGAATCTCTTGTGCGATCAATCTTCTTGGATGGCATCTTTAAGCCCATCTCCGACAAGATTCTGTCACACCTTTCCAAATGGCATCTTTAAGCTCATTCCCTCAACTACTCTGACGAGTGCAAATTTACGGGCACTCTAGTGTCCAATCCTCTTTTACCTTCGAGTCACGAAAGACAAACTCGCCAATCTAACTCTTCAGGTTCAAGAAGATTGAACAGGGGCAGCTGTTGTACCCCAAAATTTTCCCTCTCATTTCATTAATATTTCTCATCACCAGACTCTTTGAACTCAAGATCAAGCTAGGGTTTGCTCTGCTTAAGACATCTCCCTGCACTATTGACCTGAATTAGGGTTTGAGTTTGCACAAGGATTTTTGGACTTCTAATGCTCAAAGTGACTTTCATACTTCATGTTGGACTTATAAGATTGCCCATACCAATTTTCAAGCCTTGAATCAAATTTTTGCCTAATCAATTCGACAGTTGACCTAGAAATCAGTTGTATTAGGGAAAAAGTCAACTGTGGCCAATTTACAGTCAAACCTCATAAATTTTGATCCATATCAACATTATAATCTCATATGAACCATTTGATCAAGTTTGGACCACAACTCCTCAAGAAATTTGATCAGATCACCAAAAGGGCAAAATGGACATTTTAGGGTTTTGACTGCAGAAGGGCAATTTCTGACTTTTGACCTAGCCAATGGAAAATTGGTTTCAAGCATGGATTCAAGGACTCAATGGCATCATCTTTACCTATTCACAAGGTTCAAAAGATCTCAATTGTGTTGGATTGACAAATGAATTTTTCAGTCAATTGATCAAAATTTGACTGTACACTGAAAAGTCAAACTTTGACTTTTTGGTCAAAATCAAGTACCAAGGGTCATTTTTCATCAATATGTGTCAAAACATGAAACTTGTTCATCAATAAACCTAATTTTGCAAATTAGGGTTTAAGATTGAAAAATTTCATAACTTAGAATTTTTCTAAGTTATGAAATTTTCTAAATTTTTCCCAACTTTGCCCAACATTTTCACCATGATGCAATTGGATTCAAACAAAACTTCCAACATGAAAGTTGTATTCCTCCATAAAGTATACAACTTTTATTCACCAAGTTTTCCCAAAATAATATTGGATCTCAAGTTATGATTTTTGGAACAAGGGTCCATGAAACTTTTAACTTTGTGAAATTTTGCCCTAGTTTAGGCAGGATTTTGACCTATCTTCATGGCAATTTTTCACCTAGTTCCACTTGGAATATCAAAATTAATTTCAAAGATGGATTATAGAGCATGTTACAAGCTTTCTAAAATGTCCAAGAACTCTCTAAAATCATTTGTGGTTATGGAGAATCGAAAGTTTGAAGTTGGAAAAAACTCACTTTTGATCCATGGCATGTTCATATTGATACAAGTTGCAAACTCTAATCAGCCTTGTTTGTACTTGATTACAGGTATAAAAACCCTTCCATACTCAATAATTAAATGCAAATCCATTGGTCTAAAGCTTTGTTTTGGTCATGGGAGGATTACACAAAGAATTAACCCTAAAATGGCAAAAAGGCAACATTGCCATTTTTGTCAAAATTGCTTTATGTCAAACCACATCTCTTGAGCCTTGAACAAGATCTGGTACAGCACACAATATCCACCAATTGAGTGGGCCAAGATCACAAAGTACCAATTGATGGATAACCTGTACAGGTCTGTCTTGCATCATGGCTTGCTTTTGCTTAAAATGCAAGAAACTTGTCAAATACACCACATCTTGAACATCTGATAGAACTAACTTTTGCAAGCATTTGAGACAAGTTTCAAACATTGTATTGAACCTAAAACACGAGCCTTTGAGTCCTTAAGCCTTCCGAAACACAAAATCACCTTCCATTGGCAAAACAGGGCACTCCCTGCAGTTTGACTTCCATAGCAAAAACCCCTCGTGTGTTTTGCCTCAAACATATTCAAACACATTCCACATAACCTATCCAAGCTATCCCAACCATTGAAGAGTGAATTTAACTCCCTTTACAAGGTTTACCATTTCTGTTTTCAGCTTGTGAAGGTTGAGTTCTACAAGCTTGTTCAAGCACATTCAAGGCAAACTAGGCATTGTGAAAGGTCAGAGGAAGTTCAAGCAAGCTCCCAAATACCTCAGGCCTCACTAAAAAGCTCCACATTGTCATACACGATTTCAACTGAAACAGGTTTTTGTCAACTTCTTATCTCTCTATTTAGGAATCATTAGGCTTAGGTTTATGAATAAAAAATATAGTATTCATAGCCATGAAGTTGTACATATGCTCAGTTTTCATTTAAGTTAAACGTGTTAAGAGAATTTGATCCATGAACTTCCTGAAAAATTAGGTTAGAATTTAGGGCCAGAGAAATTCTCTCTGGTCTTTGAGAGTTAGATCAAGTTTCTTATATGGTTGAATTCGTCTTGAAAAATGCGACAACTTTGATGTTATGAGTTTTTGCATTAGAGCACGTATGCAGGATCTGGGCATTTGGTACAGGCGCGCGCATTTTTTGAGCCAAGGTTGAAGACGAAGCTTGGAATTGGGTTGGGCTTTTGCTTTTTGTTTTTGGCACCCCCTGCTTTGCTGACTGCACCCCCCTGGCCCATTTCTTCATATTTTTATATTTTTGTATTTATTTTTCATTTCTGATTTTATTTTATTATTTTCTAAACATAAAAAAATACCAAAAATATTTTTATAAATTTTCACACTTATTTTTGTATTTTATTTCATTTTTCTAACATAAAAATAATTTAGTTAGTATATACCTTTATTTTATTTAATGAAAACTTGAAAATAAAACATAAAAATATTATACCTTTATTTTTTTATCATTAATACTTGAATAATATTTTTTCTAAATATATTTTTATTTTGTATATATTTTATTTTATTTTATCATACATGAATAAAACAATTAATATATATTTACTTTCTTAAAAGAAACTAGGGTTTTTACCCTCATTAAAAATAATATTTTTCTAATATATTTTCATTTTTTTGACATTTGTACATATTTCATTTATTTTTATTTTATTGTATATAATATATATATATATATA